>OX352703.1:3645000-4245000 GCA_947095575.1 Electrophaes corylata
TTTTTTTATTAAATCAGTTTATGAATGATGGAGATAAGAAGTTTTTATCAAAAACACAAAAAAATACAACCAAATTGAGAACCTCCTCCTTTATTTATTTATTTAGTTTGGGGCTAGATGGTGCAGCGTGGAATGTCGTCCAATATGAATTTATTACACGTAAATCTATTTCTTTTCTCTGTTCAAAAAACTGTGTCACACCACAGCAAAGGAATAGTGTAGAAGGAATTATACAAGATCCTTCCTTAGAGATAAGTCACTTTGCATTACACTTTGGTTTATTCGTCTAAGATTGCGCTATAAAAGATACCACTATCGTTGGATATACAAAAGCTTATGTACCTACCTACTTATCATCGCATCTCGCTAGATTATGAATAAATACAACACAATACCTACATGTTGTAGGTAGGTACAGTCAGTATCAGAAGATAATGACTATCAAATTTGGTACCTGTTTATCATCGGCTTTGATTGTAGTTTTCCATTATAACTTTAGGTCGGATATTGTACTTCTCAATCTATACCAATTAGAAGAATTTTCCTTCCTGACTGACTGACATAGACAGATATAAACAACGCACAGCCTAAGCCTAGCGATAAAGGGACTTAAAATTTTGAGGTTTGAAATGTAGAGGAATTTCCTACTAAGGAATTTCCGAAAACTTGTTTGAAAATAACTTTACTTCACGTTTCGCTGGTCTAGTATACATTCAGCGCTTTTGAAACATAAGTAATTATTATTTACATCATTCATCAAGCCTTCGCTGGATTAAGCATTTCCAACACCTCCAAACGGGGGTAGGCTAGCGAGCGAACGAGTTAGTTAGACGTTTACACGTAGTAAGTGCGAGCGAGAGAAAAACACACAGTACAAGTACACCTGCCTTATTGCATGAATTCACCTGCGCCTGTATAAGCACGATTGCGCATGCGTACAGCCGAGACCATGCCATTTAAAGAGTGAACGTGATAGATGTCCACGCGAGGAGTAAGTGCAAGCGAGAGGACATACTCACAGGAGCAGCGCTCTGTTCTTGCGTATGTTTCCACAGCAGTTGCACGTACACCTGCGCTTGTACGAAGAGCGCCATCGCGCATGCGTACAGCGCTGACCATGCCAGCACTGTCGGGCGCGAGTAGGCAGTGCGCGCGTGCCTGCTCAGCAGAGAGGCCGCTTGCACTATGCCTGACCAAAACTGTCGCCGCTATAACAAGAAATAGATGATGAGCTGTACAAATACAAACACACATGCTCAGTCCAAACCCAGTATTCAAAAAGGAATAAACATAATTATGGACCAACAACAAGTACTCAAGTAAAGCTTAACTTTTCTAGCTAAAATAAGTAAGTAGTCCTTACTCAGCTAAGTTACCTGTAGAGTTTTTTGGGTTATTCCCGGTTGTTTATTTTATTTAACAAACATATATCACTACATACGTACAAACACATTTAACTCCATACATACAAAGATACATGGCTTCTCAACTCAGTGAGTAGTAGCTGTACCTCCTGCCCGGTAGGTTGTGGGTTCGATCCCATCCGTAGATAAACATTTGTGTGATGAATTACGTTTGAAAAACTACACCTCATTCTTTGGCTGGGGCTGCTTGTCTATGGGCGTGCTGAGGACCGAACTCTTGCGATGGAAGTAGATGCCGTACTGCAGAGGAGGCAGCATGAACGCGCAGATTGTCGCCAGAATCTGAGCTGGAAATACCAATTACATTATTATTTTACTCACTGCACACTTATACAACCTACATAATAGGTATCAAGTAGGTAGGCGAATGGAGTAGATATTAGTAGGTAGCTATCACTTGATGCCAATTAAGCTCAACGATGTTTGCCAGTCATGTGATTATTTAAGAGAATACATTAGTAGAGACTTAGGCATGCTATATCATACGAACAGCGACATAATCAAAATGAAAAGTTGCATTCATTCTCACAGGCCGATCGTTTTTAGGGTTCCGTACCCGTACCCAAAGGGTAAAACGGGACCCTATTACTAAGACTCCGCTGTCTGTTTGTCTGTTCGTCTGTATCTCATGAACGTGATAGTTAGAGAGTTGAAATTCTCACAGATGATCAATTTCTGTTGCCGCTAATCTATTAACAACTAAAAAACAGATTAAAATAAATATAATAATAATAATAATGCTGGACGATCCACACAGCATCATCTAGCCCCAAGCTAGGCAGAGCTTGTGTTATGGGTATTAGATGACTGATATACATAATACAATACATTACATACATAGATATTTTTTATTATACATAGAAAATACCCAGAACACCCGGAATAAATATTTGCAGATCGTACAAACATTTATCCCAAGGTGAGAATCGAACCCGCAACCTCTTGCGTCGCAGGCGGACATTCGCTCGCCGCGCCACATCGTAATTCATCGCCATAAGTATTTAAGGGGGCTCTCATACACAGACGTAATTTTTAGAGAGTTTGTACTGCGGTTCAATTGTAGTTGTCATTAGAACGTTATCGCAATACGGATATGGCTCATCGGTCGGTCGTAACCGAACTATAATCGCAACTGAATTGCAACGTAACTTCGACCGTTTGAAGATGTGTAAAATTAGCGCAATCAGGCCCCTGGACTCTATGGAGAGTTTGTCAGGTAACGAGTTAATTTACCCCTCGAGGATATTGGAACCGGGTATGTGAACCGAAAAGTGTAATAATTGGGCAATATTATATTATAATATTATATCGACCTGTAAATGTAATGTAGTTAAGCTGCCGGTAGTCCATCAGTTCGTAGTGTGTTAGCAGCTGAGAGCTGACTCCTGACAAGAAGCGTCCCGTTAGAGCCGCAATCCGTGTGTAGGAAGAGACGATTGGGTACTTTGCGGAATCTACCTATGAAAGGAAGAATATACATTTATTATTAAGGCGGTGGTACTCGCCAACGACCTTGAGGAGTCTGTCCATACTGAGTTGCACTGCCGCCCGTCGCCCGCACAGGGACCCGCGCGCATTCCATTTCATATCGCATTCAAGAAATAATTATTTGTAGCCTAATGAATTATTAGTTCGAACTGCCAATTGTTCACTTTGTGATAAATACTTTGACAAATATTTGTGTGAAAAAAAAATACTAAAAATCAATACCGTTTAGAAGAAATAACCAAATCTAAAATAAAAATTGCTTCACTTTGGATATTTTTTTCATATAGTAATAATATACATAGTTAGAATTATTTCAATTGTTCAAATTAAAATTTAGTCTTTAATAAGCAATAGATATTTTTTTTGGACATTTATACTCACTCATCAAAGAGAAATAACACGGAGAAAACCTCTCGTTGGCGGATACCACCTCCTTAAAATACTCCCGCGAATTGAGAGTACCGACCGGTGGTCCAGTGGAAATGACTCCGCCTTCTGATCGTAAGGTTGTGGGTTCGAATCTGGTCGTGTAGCCATTGCTCTTAAACAGTGAAGGAAAACCTGTTATAGCTATGGACTTGCAACCTATCACGTATGGAATACCAACTAGTGGGTATGTAATGTCAGCTACACTAGAATGTATACAATTTGTAACTTTCACAACAGTATTACAGCAAAACCACGAACTCTTACACCTCAAAAACTAAAGTCATGAAATCAGTTGATGACCTCACTTATTTTTTGAATAATTGCGTAAATATTTTTAGCACCGCTGTAAAACCATTTTGAAAGTTACAAATTGTATACATTCTAGTGCAGCTGACTGTACTTACCAAATGTAATATTTGGATGTACCTCTGACAAAGAATCTCGAGTACTCATGTACGTACTTTGTACTAAGAGATCTGAAGGGATAACTACCGTCCCTCGGGATTGAGGTGGAACAAGTCGTTGCTATTGCCATACAAACGCTGTAACTGAATATCTCTACTATTTATTAACGTGCGTCCGAAGTTAAGTTTGATACTGAATTATCTTGCCGTTATCTAGGCTCGTTACCCTATATTCTACAGTAAAATCAGATTAACTTGAAAGTTACAAGCGTTCAAAGATTTAGTACTAAATCTTTGTATGGAAATAGTAACGACTTGTTCCACCTTAAAGTCGTGAAACATACCTACATGGAGTTTGTACAAAACTTACTTTTGCATAGATATAGGTAAAATATGCAATCTCTGTAGCCATGTAGAGTCCATAGAAGAACTGCGATGCCTGGAGCCATTCTAAGCTGGTGGTCCACAGAAGGATGGCATACACTGCTATTCCACTCAGCCCTGGAAATATTTAAGAATTTATAGTCACCCACTCAACAAAAAGGCAGAGATGTATACATATTATTATTATGTATACATCAGATACAAAGCTATAGAGGACTTCTTGATGCTGATGATGATATCCAACACATTCCAATAACGGCTAGAGAATTCTGGAATTAACCGTGAAGGTCCCGGCTCAGAATAGGACTAGACCCAATACCTTTTGTGATATCGTAACAAGAGACTATGATGGAAACACACCAGTAGACGGGCAGTAGGTATAGGTAGTAAAGTATGGCCTATAATATAAAACATACTTTGCCTAAATAAGTTCTTTTTTTATTCAGTAATATCTGCAGGGATCATCCTGGAACGCAAGAACACAAGCCCTAATAATAGTTTAACTAAATTCCTAACAGGTAGGTACCAACTATTTAAAGCTTATGGACCCTAAAAATATTATTTTAGGAACAATTATTTACGGAAAATTAACGAAAGTAGTTACGTAAACATTAGCAATAGTATTGGATAGACAAATACCTGAAAGGATGATGATAGGCTTGAACTTCGAGAAGTCAGTGATAAGGAAGACGAAAACCAACAGCCCTAAGTAGGAATATGTTCCAAGCGGATACACATCTCTGTTCAGCTGGTCCTCTGTTATATCCCTCCACTCTCCGAGGAGAAACTCCGAAACAAACGGCTCTGATGGTCGGATCTCCCGTAACGTGCCGAATGCGCACAGAATCATCATCACTCTCACCCAGTCTTGCATTTTTACAACAGGTTGGTCGGTTTACGCCAAGGATTATAAATCGCTGAGTAACACAGTCACCTTGTTACGGGACAGACCGCTAAATGGATAGGTAAGCGCCGCCGGCCGCCGCTTGCAAACCAATCGTCTGGCTTGCTGTTTTCTCCGCACGCAGTCGTCATCACGACGACTACTACTATACCAATCTACTAGGATGCCCAGAGTGTAAGATGTGCCTAAACTTGCATAACGTGTGGACGTTACGCAAGACCAAAACAAAAAAGAAACCACTTTTTCTACTTTTTCTTTTTCTTCTATGCCTTGGTTAACGATTCTACGTTACATACGATACGAATCACAGAACGCTATAACTCCTACCAAGCGCATGCGAATTCTAAAAAATAAAATTAATTCTCATTGTTTTGGTTTCATCCAGTCAGCTGTTTATTGTTTTTTTTTTTTTTTTTTGTGGCCTGTGTCCGTCTTGCGGACAATTTTGCCAATGTCAAGTGGGTGGGTTGAATAAAATTAGTCAAGTCGAGTCGGTAAAAAAGTAAAGTCGGCTGTCATTGGTTTTGAAGAAAAATGTACACTAGTTCCTGGCTGCGTTTTCCACGGTTGTGTATTCCATGGTTGTGTAATCACCCGTCTTGTCTAACCACAGAACACTTTACATTTGTTTGATATTCTCGTAAACAGGGAAATTTCCGATGTACCTAACAAAGAATTCTGTGGGCTATCACAGAGTACTTAGAAAGAGAATAAAATTATTGGCCGACATTTATACAAATCAATCACAGAACAAAAACAAGAGTATTCCCATTCCAGTTCTACATAATAATAATCGTGTTAACGGCGTGTTTTTACCGAGCAAACGAAGGTTTTAACCCAAAGAAAAACTAGTAACCTAAAGAGTAGGTACCTACCTCAATCTACTACCATCGTGTATGGGTCCTACTTCACAAGATTATTTATTTTGGGGTGCTAGTTACTAGTCGAAGGTGGAGAAATCAAATCATCCTAGGTTTGTGCCCTGAAGCGTGTATGCTCTCGTTACAGAGTAATAAATCTTATTTATTTATTCTTTATTGTACACAGAAAATTACATGAGTAAACTTAATATTAAAATATGTACAAAGGCGAGCTTAACCCTTAAAAGAGTTCTCTTCCAGCAAACCTTGTAACCTTGTAAATCTTGTAAAGGTTTGCCCTGTCTATCTATGACTAAAGATTTGTAATTTTATCTTTTTACAGAATTTAAAGGAATAATAAGTTGTTTTAATATAGTTAACCTAGCTATGCATGGAAATACATACCTGCATAGATACGAAATTGCTAGCGTAAGACGTAGTTCTTATAATTGTAAGCTACAGATCTATGTTGTACGATTAGCATGAACATATTTTGATCCTAATAAATTATCTTATCTTATCTAAAAAAAAGAATTCTTTGCGTGTATGACTGATGTAGGTATTAGGTAACATAATACAATGACAACTCTTATCCAGCAGTGGGAGTTCGCCATGAAGGCAGAGGAACCCAGCGACAAAATGCTACAGTGTAGTCATTGTCCTAAAGAGTTCAGATACAATAGTGAGCGGAGGAGACATGAACTAAGCCATTTTCCGCGGTTTGAGTGTGAAACTTGCTGTAAGAAGTTTAGTTTTGTGTAAGTTTTATTTTTAAATTTTGGCTTGATAAAAATGTTGATTGAAGTAAATAAACAAATTGCTTAAAAATTAGTTATATAATCAACAGATTTCATAGACCTGTTCATCCCGACCCAAAAGGGTGGTCCAATGAAACCACATAATTTTCCTTCCTTGACAGTTCTGCCCTACGTCGGCATCAGAAACAGCATGAGAGGACAGGAAGTGTGAAATGCAAGGAGTGCCATAGAAAGTTCAGAGATGATGTGCTTCTGAAAAGACACATTAAGTATGCACACAAAGGTATTATCGATTGACTGTCCTTGAAATTAATAACTATAACTACTTTGAAGCATCAAAAAATTTCTCAAAATTGTTTTAAAATGTTAATTAAAATATTAATTGATGGAATCATGGAACTATTAGTATATACTGCACTGGCTATAAACAAGTACACATCGAAATATCAAGTTTAGAAATATGTATTCTTCCAGGAACATTCATATGCGAGAAATGCAAGTCTAAATTTAGCAGTGATATAGCTCTAGCTACACATATGAAGACTCACAACCCAGAATCTAAAAGGCGCTTTAAATGTAGTCACAAAGGATGTACAAAGTCATTCAACTTCTCTCACCATCTCAAACACCATGAACTGACACACAGTAATGCAAAGCAACATTACTGCTGTTTTTGTGGAAAAGGTATGATAGCTTTAACTTTGATTATTAAACACTAGATATTGTGGTGTTTACCATGTAATGTGAAAAAAGTAACACATTTTACCTGGGTGTAGTTTGTCACAAATCATAGTGTACCCAAAGGCTTTATTCAATAGTATTATAACTCTAGGAGCACCGGTGGTCCAGTGGGAGTGACCCCGCCTTCTGATCCTAAGATCGTGGGTTCGAATCCAGTTATGCACCAATGTATTTTTCGGTTTAAAAAATTTATGTGCCTGTGCTTTTAAACAGAAAAGGAAAACAATGTGAGGAAACCAGTTAGTATTCTTGCAGCAGCGATAGGCTTGCAAACTATCACATATGGAATATTAACTACTGCAAAATGTAGGTATATGTCATATGTAATATCTGGATGTATCTCTGACTACCCCCTTAGACATCAATCGAAAATCTCGAGTAGGTACTTGGTACTAAGAGACCTGGCTTGATGGAATATCTACTCTGCATAGGGATAGATAGATAGAAAACACTTTATTGCACACCACTTATTATGAATTTACATATAACACACAAAAAAATACAAAAATAACACAGTGGGATACAATGGGCGGTTTTATTGCTCAAAGCGATCTCTTCCAGGGATCAAAGTTGTGATGCTATTTATTTTTATTATTTTTTTATTATAACTGTTCTATGCATTAGAATAGCGAAGTTTTAGTGGATGATGCAATATACTTTGTGTAGTTTGTCAAAGATTATATTATTGCTTAGGTTTTATCCAGTCCCACCACTTGAAGACGCATCTGAAAGCACATGACCCAACTGGTGGGCTATTGTGCGAGATTCCTGGGTGCAAGAAAAGATTTTCTACACACTATGCTAGAAAACGACATATGGCTACTCATAGTAAGTATTTGACGACCGATGTGGCGCGGCGGGCGAATGTCCGCCAGCGACGCAGGAGGTTGCGGGTTCGATGCCCGCCTTGGGATAAATGTTTGTACAATCTGCAAATATTTATTCCGGGTGTTCTGGATATTTTCTATGTATAATAAAAAATATCTATGTATGTAATATAGTATTGTATTAAGTATATCAGTCATCTAGTACCCATAACACAAGCTCAGCTTAGCTTGGGGCTAGATGACGCTGTGTGGATTGTCCAGCATTATTTATTTATTTATTTATTTTATAGTAAGTCTCCTATTATTTGGATGCCTCTGCCTACCCTTTATATGGATTTAATAATGATTTTTTTGTTAAGTATTGAGATTTATAGTGCATTAAGTTCACCTATGTACTTTTTTTTTGTGCAATAAAGGATTTTCTAATCTAATTCTAATTTATTAAGATCTGTAAAGTGTTATTTTCAACACAAACTGACTGATTACCTACCTCAAAATCTTTTATGAAGTTCTTTTTTGACAGCACCGTCAACCCTGCACATTGTTTGTACTGAACTTGGCCCATTTTACACATTTATGTTTTTGTTGGTATTGGTTGGAATATTTATTGAGGTATAGATGGTATCTTATATTTATTTGCAGAAAGTAAACCAGACAGCGGTATTTCATCAGATTCAAATTCTTGTGATGCTTCTATTACATACAAAGCTGATAATACAGGTACAAAATATTTTGATTATTATATTCACTTGAATCCAATGCGTTTCTCTCTCTGGTTGGCACATCCTGACCTGGCTAAAGATTGTGGTCACAAGATCACAGCACATTCTTATGGGAGCACTCTTGCTGTGTTGTAAATCTCCTCTCTCTACCCTCTCATCTAGTGTTCAGCCCAATAATAACGTCACCTTCAGCCTGAATGAACCCAGAACTGGGCATATGCCTCCCACATAATTAAGGGTTTTGCTGTAATAACAACAATTGTGGGAAGCAGATTGTGACCTCAGTTTTGGTGTTAAGTGCTTAGGAGATGCTGTCCATCCCCATTTTAGTCGTCTGTTAGTCATTCATGGGAGGAGATGGGGTCCTACTTATATATTTATTCTTTTTTTCAGAATTCTTATTATGTGCTACCTGTGGAAAAACAGTGTCTCAAAATGAATATCAAAAACACTCTGAAAGCTGTAGTAATAAAGAACAAAATGACACAGCTGCTATTGATGTGAAAGATCTTGATGATATTGTTGAAGAGTGGCCGAACAGTCCTTTTAGACCAAGTGCAGTTAAAGAAGATACTTCCAAATTGAATGCAGAAAAAGGTGTGGGCGGCTGTAAGGTGTTGCTTGAATGCATAGAAATGGCTACTCCTGCTCACGAAAGCTATGATTTTTCACCTATAGAAATCAATAATATTAAAATTTCCGAGAATAACAATAGTATCAAAGAGGTGTCTAGAAATATAGTGCCTGCAAACTTCCAAAATCATGAAGAGTCTAATAATAAAACAGTTAAAGACTTGAATCAAGATAATCAAATAGACATTTGTGAAGGATGTGACTGTCTTAATATCTGTAGAAATAAAATATTAATGTATGATATCATGACGGAAGAATCGTCAGTGGACCGATCACTTAAAATAGTCAAGAAAGATAGTACTGTGACAAACATAGAGTGTAGAATCGACGGAGTCATTAAAATAAGGGATACATTTGATGATGATATCATAACCAAAACAGAGAATGATGATTTAAAACGGTTCATTCCGTTTAGTACTTGTAAAGATGTAATTGGGAATTGTCTAGTAAGCAGTGGCGATAGTTGCCTATGTGCGAAGATGATGGCGGATGAAGACCAAGCCATCATGGCCCAAGAGATTGAAAATATTACGCCTCAACCTAGGACTGAGCTGTTATAACATTGTGATGTGTACCTTAGGTACTCTGTAGTTAGTGTATACTTCGTACTTATTTCAACTCAAGAGTACTTAAAAATGAAATAGAATTTGACTGAGGAAGTAGGATAGCAAGATAACACAGTAGTTATTAACTTAAAATTTATTTACAGTGTAATTTTTACAATATCAACCATTTATACAATATATTTAGTTTAACAAATAAGGTACTTAATTAATTATTATACATACATCAGACCTCTTCTGTTATCACTAAGTAAAATTTTATATATTGGAATGTAGGTATCACATACGGCATGGCAGACAAAGATTCCATCATTAACACTCAAACATTAAGTACACAACTAACAATTTCAAATAGAAATCATCGTTTATAATTTCGATAGAAACTAAACTATACATTTAGCTATGGTAACAAATTGGACAGAATAAAATTAAAGTCGAGATAATAATTTTCTTGAAATTAAAACGTAAAAACTGTACATATTATAGAAAATGAAATTGAATTTGCGCATTCTTTGATTTATAACTCAGTACAAGTCGTGCGTAACGTATTATTATAAGTATGAAGCAATAAATAAATCTATGTAATTGTTCAAGATGACTTCTTTCTAGTTTGACTAGTCTAATTCGCTCATTAAAATAAAATTATGCAGTAATACAATCAAGTTCATTCTTCAATATTGAAACCACAAAATTGCCTTGCTATTGATAAAAGTATTATGTAGTAATAAAATCTCTTCAGTAGAATCGACAGCATCACAGGATTCGAATATAGCAAATATACACAAGTTATAGCTTACCCTACAAGTTACAAAAACAACTACGCTTCATTGTTTTGCACCGAATTGAATTTGGTTTCATCTAATGTCCTTCTGTCACTCTTTTTTGGCGAATCACTTATATCATTAAGTTCTTGCATACTTTCACTACTGTAACTTTTTTTCAATGCTTCCTTTTCTTCGAATCGTTCTTCTGTAATAGGCACAACACTTAAATATTCACTATCGTCATCAGTAACAGGAAATGAGGATGGAGTTGATAATCCATTCTCTAAGTTATTTACTGCTATAGTAGTCTTGTGTGCAATCGTATGATCTTTACCGATGTCTAGGTCATCAGTATCAAGTAAAAACGTAGAAATTGGTAAAGTTTCTTTATGGTTTAGATTTTCTTCACTCTTGAAAACGTCCATTACCTCTTTAGCATTTTCTGTTTTGTTTTGTTGAGAGGCTTTCATGAGCTCGTTAAAAGTAGCATAATCTTCAGTTGTCATTGACTCCGTTGTTGAGGTTTTACTATCAGTGTTCGCTTGATTAGCAATTGATTCCGAAACATTATTGTGTTCTTCATTATTTTCATTTTGGGTTTCAGTTAGATTATTAGGTTCAATATCATGACCCTCCTGCAGTTTTTTTACCAGGACTTTGTTGTTTTCTACTTCGGGTAAGAAAGGATTCATTTCAGTTTCGTGATCCTCGAATTCATTTGCTTGCGCGTTAGCACTTTTAACAGCTGTTGAAGAATTGTTATGATTAGATATTTCGTATATGGTTACGTTTAGGTTATTAACCTGTGTAGTATTTTGAGATTCTGTATCAATACTAGATACCATTTGAATATTACTCGATGTTGAAGAGTCGGGTTTCAAAGATGTCGATGGAGCTTCAGTTACTTGTGATGACATCGTTTCAGCTGTTGCAGTAGTTGTAGACAAAGAATCTGAGGACACTACAATATCATCAATCATGACAAGACGGGAAGTGGTCGTCTCTTCTTGTGAATTAATTAGTTTCGGTAGTTCTTTTACCGTTAGTTCACTTTCAGGTTCTTCCCATACTGGAGCAGGTTTGGTTTCTTCCGACGATACTAAGGTAGATGGGCTTCCTAAATTATTGGGGGTAGTTGTTTCAGCTGATTTGTAAATGTATTCGACGACTGTTGTTGCGTCTACTGATACAGGTGCTTCAGTCACTGTTTTATTAAATGTTTCTCTGAATTCTTCTTTTATCGGAGCTATAGTCGTGACTTCCTTTTCTGTGTTTACTCTTTTTACCCTTGAGTCTTCACTGTCATAATCCTGTGCTAAACCATACATCGGCTGATCCTGTTCAGACATTTTATTGTTTGAACTCATATTATTTAAATAATCGGGTTCAAAATCGTCTTTTGTTTTTCCACCGTTAATTATTTCTTCAAATTTGCTCGCAGATGATTCTGTAGTTTCGTGTTTTTCTAACTTGTTCATTGCTTCTTCCAAGTCAATTTCAGCGACAGGTTCAGATAACCAATCTGATTCAGTAGTAATTTCTCTAAAAGTAGATTCTGTAGTTTCTTGTTTAGACCTAGTTTGGTTTTCGAAAGACTTTGATGAACGGTTGTACAGGTTATTTATAGAATCGAATGTGATTTCCATTCCTTCATCGGATTTACGACTTTCAGTGGTAATTTCAGTTTCTATAGTGTCCTTCTTGTTAAGCGCTTCCATCAATCGTTTTTCTTCATCAGACTTGGATGCTTGTTCAATAATAGAATGTTCATCTTCCATTGTTGGTTCTAGAGTAGCTGTTACACTTTCATTTGTGAACGGGTTTTGCGATTTTTCATTATTATAATCTGTTGGTATTTCAGTTGTAGGAACTTCAATGTTATATTCATGTATAATATTATCACCATTCTTTTCCATATTAATAGTTTTCATTGTTGTGACTTTTTGGCCCTCTGTTGGTGCATTTGTGAAAACTTCTTCTGTTTTGTCATCCTCCATGCCCTTGCTTATAATATCAGAAGGTATCATAATTTCACTTGCGAGTGATTCTACTTTTACGGTAGTGGTTGGTTCTTCACTAATAATATCGATTGATTTGAACGACCTTTGTTCTGATTCGTCGTTTTTAGAGATTTCATCGTTAGTTATAGATTGTTTTTCATTTTGGGCTATCTTATCTTCGAGCCACTCGTTGATCTCTGTAGTAGTCTCGCTGTTCTCTGAAAGCACCAACATAGGCCCAGGACTTTGTTTACTATAGATTGAAACAATTTCTGGTTTAGGCTCATATGATGGTTCGTTGATGATATTAGGTTCTGAAATAGATACTCTTGTTGTTGATATTTCCATTTCTTCTGTAACCTTCGAGTCGTTTTTATCTTCATTAGTAAATAAAGTTTTTTTGTTAAATTCATGTTCTGTATTTATTTTTGGTTCAAATGTTTCAGAAGAGCTTTCGGAAGCAACTGTTTCAGGCTCTGAAGTAGGGACAGCATGATCCTGTATTACTGCTGGTACAGATGCTGGCTCAGGTTCTGATGCTGGCTCGGGCTCTGATGCTGGCTCGGGCTCTGCCGTTGGCTCAGGTTCTGACGTGGGCTCGGTATCAGATACCTGCTTGGTCTCTGCATTAGGCTCAGGTTCAGGTGCTGACTTAGGTTCCGGTTCTAGTTTAAGCTCAGCTTCAGATTTAGAGTTTCGTTCTGCAATCGACTCTGGTTCGGATTTTGGTTCCGGTTCTGGCTCAGATTTAGGTTCGGGTACTGGTTCTGGTTCTGATGTAGGTTCTGGAGCCGGTTCCGCTGTTGTAGGTGGGATGACTTCTAGATGGTGATCATTTTCTGAAGAAATAGGTCCTGGTGTCTGGGCTGGTTCGGGTTCGGAAGATGGTTCTTTTGCTGGGGTGGGTTCAGGTGCTGGTTCCGCCGTAGGCACAGCTGCAAGTTCTGCCGTAGGTTCAGCTGCAGGTTCCGCCGTAGGTTCAGCTGCAGGTTCGGCTGCGGGTTCTGCTGCGGAATCTGCCTCTGGCTCAGCACCATGTTCAGTTTTCGTTGGTTCAGACGTGGGTTCGGGCTCAGGCTTTGGTTCAGCTGTAGGTTCTGGTTCAGCCTTCGGTTCTTGAGATGGCGTCTCAACCTTGTGTTTGTTATCACCGTGACCGAATATGTGAGAGAAGTTCATATCGGCTTCGCTTTCAGTAGTCGTCTCGGGTATGGCGTGGTTCGTTTCTTTCCAGTCGAAAGGTTCGTTCGCAACAACTTCTTCTTTAGTCGGTGTTTCTTCGTCTGGGATTGGTTTCGTTGTGGATGGATTAAAATCGACTGTTGCACTCTTGAATTCATGGTCCTTATTTCCAGCAGGTTCCATTGGATATGAGTTTTCTAGTATCGAAATGCATTGTTTCGGGTTATTCATGTCTACCATCTGTCCGTGTGGGCAGGTGCAAGTGAACTCAAGAGACATTTCATCAAACTCGCATCCATGTTCGCACTGGTTGTTATCTATTTGGCAAATATCGAGGACTGGTTTAGTGTCCACTTTCTCTTCGGCCACGTGGTAGACGTTGATCATGCGGTTGTTCTTTTGGAGGTAGTCGTCGAGTCGTGTCTTCAAGGAGTCTGCTGTGAGGAGGTCCGTGGTAGAGGCAGCGTGCGGTTTTGGCGTCCAGTGGATTCGGTAGGTGACAACCACTGAGCCTTTCCTGTAAATGAAGATAAGAATTTTTCAATACAAATCAAAATGCTTGTTAGTTCGATTTGATTTTGTGCTTCGTCTTTCATATGACGACCAATGTGGTGCGGCGGGCGAATGTCCGCCTGCGACGCAGGAGGTCGCGGGTTCGATTCCCGCGTTGGGATAAATGTTTGTACGATCTGCAAATATTTATTTCGGGTATACTGGGTATTTTCTATGTATAATAAAAAATATGTATGCATGTAATGTAATGTATTAAGTATATCAGTCATCTAGTACCCATAACTCAAGCTCGTTTAGCTTGGGGCTAGATGATGCTGTGTGGATTGTCCAGCATTATTAATTTAGGATCAAAACGCTTTTGTAAAATATTTCTTAAATATTAGGTAGAGCTCGCAAATTCTTACCTAAGCTGTATAACCTCGACGATGACGTCATTGTCTCCATTCTGGAGGGTGTTTCTATCGAAGATAGCTTGCTTCAGTGCCTCGGTGAAGCTGGCGACAAACTCGCGGTACTCGTCACTGTCCGTGTCAGCGAACGATGGGGAGAACTCCTCGTTATCTATCTTCAGTTCGCCTTCCAGGGTTCTTGGTACTGGAAACAATCAAACGTTCCTTTAGTTTCTTTATTCTTAACTAAAGAAACTCGCGCGAAGTTATTTTCATAAAAACTTCAACCCCAGCTGTACCCGTTTAGGAGTTGAATTACGGAAATTCCTTTCTTAGTACACCTCTACGTACCAAAACGAATATAAGTGCCTTGAAAAATTCAGGGTACCTACTTATATTCGTTCGTTCGTGGTACAGTGTTATGTTGACCTAGGCTTCTGCTAGTTGTCTTGTATGAAAACCATGGGTACCCATATTGAACACTTATATTACACGGGTATTTATCACGTATTACCTTTTTATTTATTTTCCCACTCCCAAGTTCAATGCTCCAGTCTGCCCGCGACCACGACTATTGCAACATGCCGAAACGTGAGGAACATCAATATAAAAGGTAATACGCAATATATACCCGTGTAATACATAATTGTTCAATATGTGTTCCGATCCCGCAAATTAAAAAAATACCATAGGTACCAACTGTGGACGTAGATAGGTAGGTACTTACCATATATGGACATGTCGCTCTCATCCAACCCAACATTTTGAACGTTTGCAACATCGTTCTGCGTCTCAGGTCCGTGTTGAGTCTGGGCCGGTTCTGTAGCGTGTTCACTGTGATCATGTCCACTGTGATCATGTCCAATATGATCATGTTCACTGTGATCATGGTCAGGCACGACGCCGCCGAAAGCGCGCGCAGATGATATCGTTGTATTGTACTGTTCGAGAGAAGTGGGAGAGCCTGCGAATAGGATGCCGGCTGGAAAAATAAAATAACATTATTGACATAAGTTCTGAATCACACTCGTTTAGAGAAATACTACCACCATACCTATTTCTGCTGCCAAACACTTGCTGTGTTCCTGTTTGAAGGTTAAGAGCAAAGCTTTGCTCCTAATTTTTAACGTAAAGAAAAGTAGGTAGTCTGTTGAGTTGGCAAGGATTTGTCTAACAGAGAAATATTTACACAAACAGACTAAAACGTTTGTCAAACATGATTCAATACCACATAGCACCTTAAAGCTAGGCTTAGCCTCACTGAGGTATATCCCAATAAAATTCACAATCCTTAATCCCTAATTTTTTATTAATAAACTACTTCCCATACAACTATGCCTAGTCTCTTTTAAACATTGCTTGAAATTAGCCCTGCCACTGTCTATTCCTATCCGGTTTGGCTTACAATTTTATTTACAATCAAAATCCATTACGAGTATACCTACCGTGCCTGAGGACTACAGATGAGACGATGATTTTTTTCTTCTAAATTATTAATAATAATTATAATAAGTCATTTATTTCCCAAAATTTGCTACCTAATTACATAAATAATTAATATTATTTTACATTATATTCAATTTGCATGCATTATTCTATTATTTACTTAAACTAATCTAAGATTGCTTGTGGGAAGTCCATTTTTGGACAAAGGCCTCCATCCTGGTCCTAAATTATCTAAATTATTAATCCTATATAATATAGGTACCTACCTACCGTACAGGAAGGTTCCAACTTATATAGCTAGTAGCTTCCTTCCGATTACTTTTATCTATATTAAGAAATTTCACGAATACTTACTCGCCGCAAGCACGATGACAGCTACAATTGCTGCCACTATCAGCACCAGCAGGGTCCAGCATAGGGGTCGTTTACAACCACCTTTTTCACCGCGTTTGTCTGCCGTCACGTAAAGCTTCTCGCCCCTGAAACAAACGAAAACAAATTAAGCATTGAGAAAAAAACCGGCCAAGTGCGAGTCGGACTCGCGCACGAAGGGTTCCGTACCATTGTCTTTAATAAAAACGGCAAAAAACACTCATGCAACACGTTTGTTGCATGAGAGCCTCCTTAAATATTCATTTTATCCTGTTTTTTAGTATCCTTGTTGCTATAGCGGCAACAGAAATACATCTGTGAAAATTTCAACTCAACCCTAAAAAGAACAACCATCATTTCTGACGCGTCGTCGATACACAACTCACTCAACAAGAGGTAGGCTAAATATCGTTTTCAAGGTTAACATCAAGTCAAGTGCTAGTCGACAACCAATAGATTAATAACGGTTAGGAATATAAAAGCACTTAGGATAATAAAGCACGTACCTACCCTACTTAGAAAGCTTAACTAATATATACTTACTATGGTTTACCTAGAAGCTCTGTCGATGATCGAGCCACTTTTTTGAACCTACACAAAATGGCAGATCGTTCATCATACATCATAATACGATTAATTAATCGAGACCTACTCACACTTTATCTGCAACTGTGCTTCAACGACATATCAATGATAGTCACATTGAGAGAACTTCTACATTTTTAATTCATTACCTTTGTAGGTAACTCAATTTTGACGCCTCAAAAAAGTACCAAGGTTAAATAGTAAACGGGCTCAAAAACCAGGATAAAAACAGAAATATTAACCAAACGGTATTAACATGCCATATTGCCATATTATACGCACTTTTCATAATCTTTCTTGCCACTACTTGTACTGAGGAGCTGCTGTTCTTCTGCTGGACCCTGCTCCATCGTTGCCAGTTTGCAGTTAAATGACTTGCACTTTAACTAATGGGTTACTAATTTAAAACTAACTTTCAAAATTTGTTTTTCTACCCTCAATTATAATACAATGTTTGAGTGTTTGTGGTCTAGATAAGCGCCTTTTTGCCATTCGAACATGTTTCAGTCAGTAAAATGGTCACTCGTATTGTCTATGGCTTGTTAGCTTTTGGAAGCTTTTTAAATTTGCATTGTACTGCAGTTATAAATCTATTTGACGTAAATACTGGTTTTAAAAATATGAAATCTGGTAGCTACTACCTGGAAAGGTAGTACGTACCTACATAATTGCATACATCATTAAAGCAAGCGTTAAGGCTGCAGTAGAAGGTATATAGTTTTATTATAAAACACAAGAGCAGGTGCGTTCTCAGGAGGTTTAATCGAATTATCTAAAGGCTGACTGTAAATTAATAACGATGACTTTTACAGAGGGGAATAGATTATTTATGATTTGGGTACCTAGGTACTGCCTTCCTGCAATTGATGAACTCTCATGGTTGTTAGCTGAATGCGCTTCAATATAATATACACTCCTGTGCCCCACATATCTATTTATAGACTTCTGTACAGTCAATACCTACAAGTATATACCTCTAACTCTAAGTACATACATCAGGACCAAGAGGTGAGCGCGGTCGGTGGGTCGACGACCTCCTTTGTTCCTAGCATTCCCGGAGCGGAACAATCAGCTTTGTTATGGGTATGTAGTCCTTCAATGAGCACGAGGTAGACCACACAGTGATGTGGTAAGAGAAAATCATAAATATCAAGAAAGGTATTTTCCAGGGCCTTTATATCTACGAATAAAAAATTTTGTAGATCAAAATTTTGTTGCAGACTAAATTAGGCTTAGGAGATGAGTTCCTTGACATTTAGTATAATAATAGCTATAATTATAACATACTATTTTAGGTAGGTACCTACTGGCAGCATTCAATGAGTTAGACCTGTAATTGTTTATCTACTGATATTCCTATTTATCAACCAGCGATGTGTTTCGTATAGCAGTCAACGACCGCGCGGTGGCGGGGCAACACACCGGTAAGATGATTCAAATTCTATCGTGCATTTGAGTGCTTCCCCGTTCAACCCACAATTTTTCTACCCAATATTATTTTTACCCGTTCAACCCAAAACATATGCTCCGTTCTACCCAGTCAAAAAATCTAAGTCACAGTGTATTCTAAACAGTACAGACACCGTGGAGTTTCTATGTGTCTATCGTGCGTGTGAATAAAAGACTCCAGTTTTTTTTTTCAACAGGATTAGGAACTCTTGGTTTTACCATGATGACGCGTTTCCAGTGCATCGTGATCAGATGGTTGAGCACCATTGAGCAACGCCTATTCAGATCATGAATGGATCCAAATATCAGTGGGCCATTCATTTTACTTATGCAACGATTGTTCTGTTGACATATTGGATTAGCTTAAATTTCGATAGTAGGTAGCAAAAAACTTATACTATTATAATATAAAAGTAACTACCTATCTATCTTCATTTTTCTATAGATTTTGTGAAGTAATTAAGCTGAAAATTTTGGGTACCTACTACCTACCCACTGAATGTTGTGTAAATATATTTTTTCTACAGTCAGTGTACATTTTATGCAAGCGCGGCGTTTTGCAGCACGCTGTCAAATTGTATAATTTTTTAAGTACCTAGGTACCTACCTACCTGTCGCTGATCTCTATAAAGCCTTAGTGACTCCAACCATTTGTCTGATGTAAAAAAGCTTAGCTCTCAGAAAAATCTTGTCCAATATTCAAAACAGGTAAAGCAACAGATAAAATTACTTAGATTGTGATAAAATGTAAGGCGGAACAGGAATACGACGCATATAAACTATAGTTTAAGAACCACAATGCCGCATGTGGGGTCTTTGCCCAATCTTGTATTGAGCACCGATGCGCTTCTGCTAGAGAAAAATAACCCTTATTATAATATACATAGGATCTAGGATGTTAGTAAATTTCGAGCCACGGTAAACGTGAACGGAATACCTATGAATGTCTAAAACAACTGTGTAATTAACTGTAGCATGATTGTGCTTTGCATTACATTCGAATAAGAGCACAATGCTTTTTATGGACACAGTGCTTGAACTGCTGAGGGGTCAAATAAACTCAACAGAAGGTGATAATTTATTGACCTTTTAACTTTGTGGTGGACACATAAGAGACTGATGAGAATATATTCAGTGATGACTTTGTGACAGCCTGTATCATGAGATAATGACCAAAATATAGCCCACCATCCAGTAAAAAACCGTGTTGACGACGCTTGACGACCGATGTGGCGCGGCGGGCGAATGTCCGCCTGCGACGCAGAGGTTGCGGGTTCGATTCCCGCCTTGGGATAAATGTTTGTACGATCTGCAAATATTTATTCCGGGTGTTCTGGGTGTTTTCTATGTATAATAAAAAATATCTATATATGTAATGTATTGTATTAAGTATATCAGTCATCTAGTACCCATAACACAAGCTCTGCTTAGCTTGGGGCTAGATGATGCTGTGTGGATCGTCCAGCATTATTTATTATTATTATTATACCTAACATAATTTGACTGATTTCCATGTAACATCGATCGATGAACATATTAACATATTAATCAAGCACATAAAGGCTCCCAATATTTTCAAAAGTATTGCGAAGGTATTTCCGATTGAAAAAATACTATTGTTTTTTTTTTATCATGCAATGTTAATAAATTATTTATTCGTAATAGACAAGCAGATTTGGTGTCCAGTCTATTTAACATAGTGTTGAAATTTTTCTGTTTCGTTTGAGCATGGATTTTGGTTCATCCAGTTATCGAGCTTTTTTATTACTTAATACGTTGACACAAGCTGCATTAACGCCTTCTGATAGTGCATTATTAACGAGCGCCTGTTAGGCAGTTACCTCATATATTAGCTATTGTTTAATACCCACAAACATGGCCGTTGTAACTACCGTCAGTTACTCGAAGATTGAGTTATTTCTGAAAAACAATTCCATTCCTTACTTTCAAACCTTTCAAATTATACGTGCCGGAGAGGCGGTTTCAGGTTACACAACTGTTGCTCCATTGTTCGTGAAGCCTTAAAATCCGGCAGAAAGTTTTAAAATAGAAAAACAATCTCCTGAGCTAGTTGTCGAATAGCTGGTCCATTGAGTGAGTGTTGCATATTTAACAGATGGACAGAATTGAAGTGACAATGCATGAACATTTGCGCTGGCCCGGAACGAAGATTGCTTTTCAAAACTATTTGGTCCCTAACTGTAAAGTTACATGGTCCATGGTCCAAACGTAGTTACAATATAATAATACTCGTATGAGGTTTTTCTATGTAGTCCATCTGTGCCGACTAAAAATTATTTTAAAGCAAAGTTCCTGGGATATCTGGATTTTGAACCTGCTTTGCAGTAACAAAATGCCATTCTCATTTTGTTCTAAGTGTATTCCTTATTCTCAGGACTGGTGATCGTTCTGATTAGCTCTCGCTGTTTGGTGTTGGCTTTAGAGGAAACTTTTCGACAATAGTTCCTCTTTTAAAGTTTCAGAAGTAATTACATGACTTAACATTGCCGGTCAATACGATCCCCTCAGTAAGGTTACACCGGCAAGCACTTGGGTTAGTATTAATAATGCTTCAGGAATTTAACCAGGTCTGTCTTCTCACCTTTTTCCATAATAAGTTAAATTGTCTATAAATGTGTACCTAAGGTCTATAACTCTGTGCACTGCGTTTTTATATCTATACCACTTATAGGTATATTTGTCCTGACCGACTGACATAGACAATCCACGGTCTAAACCACAGGTTGTAGAGACTTGAAATTTTCATGGTATTTGTTTTGGTGCGTTGGAAAGAAAGGAATTCTTGAAATTTCGATGAAACTATCGAGGGGTGCTGGGGGACTGTAGGTAGTGTGTATGAAAATAGCTTCACTCGGACAAAGACAAAGAGTGTTCTAATGGTTTCACTAGTTATTTTTTTTATTGATTATATTATTACGATTTCTTTTATTACCATACGTCGTCGTGACATACGTAGACATGACTGCGCGGCGTGCGGCTGGCAAAGCAATGTCATAGGTAGGTACTACAATGAATATGACTTGCATAAGCGATGACGGAGCCTCGTGAATTCGTGATGTGAGCTTCCTCGGAATTTCCGGCCTTTCAAACGTGGGATAGCTTTATTTCAATTTCAAGTGAAAGTTCATTAGGAGGCGTACAATTGACACTGTGCTAAAATTATCGCTTTTAATCTGTTAATTGGGCAGAAACAGTTTAGATAGACAATTTTTATATTATATTTAGAAGAAATGATTACTGTAAATCAAAGATGTCTCGATACTCAAGAAACATGAGCCAAAATCCTTTGAGAGTGTATATAACTAAGAGGTAGCAGTCAGGCACATCCTAACATTATACACACTTGCAAATGCTACGTAACGTACCTTAATCATGTAGTCTCCTAAAACTTATTGTTCAGTAGGTATCAATTACAAAACATTATGTAAACGTAGGTAATTTGACCGATTCGCAGTATTTTTAGTTCAAGAGAAAATAAAGCAATTATCCTAAAAGTAGCCGAGCAAAGTGAATGGATCAATATCAGGTTTTACGTGATATAAAATGTGACCTTGTGTGAGTTTGAGCAAAACTGATCTGATTTCAACCTTCATCGTGTTGTTGAACAGTAGGTATTATTTTGGGCTATGAATACTTAATGGTTTTAATAACAGGCTATCTAATGTTACACATAGCTAGTTTACGAAATGGTTTAATTTGAGCGGGAATTGATACGGTTATGGCATAGGTGTACCTACATCGTATCGTACACATGAAGTGTTATAGGTTGGAGTACAGTGTATTTTATTATGTCCCTTTAATTTTGTCTATTATAAAAATGTATTTTAGATATGCAATCAATTTTTTTAATCATCATCATCCGTAACCTGAGGAAACCCACTACTGGATTAGGTTTTCCTTATACGTTGTTAATAGGAAGGACCTTGAGGCTTTTCTATCCACCGACTTCCCGCGATCTACGACCAGTAATTAAAGTAGTTCGTTGTCTATCAATCAGTCAGCCAGTCAGGGCAAAGATTCTTATAATTGCAAGTCCAGTACACAAAAAGTTCAGTTCAGGAAAAAACCACTCACATATTACTTAAGACAGGGACTTGGTTACTATATTTCACTGAAATTGAGGAAGACCTTTCAACATTCTTGATTTATTACTTACATACTAGTTAGTAGGTAGGTATAGAACCTAGTACCTATCTAGTTAGAGAGCTACTATACCAAGGTTTTAAATATGTCTGTTGATAGGGTTTATTTTGGTATAACATAGCTTCTGATGCGAAGTATTCTCCGCAACAGATGTTGATAGGTAGTTAAATGACGAAATGGTCATTCACCCTTAAACTTCTCTGAAGGTGAGTCAAGCTTTGTCTACCAACAGTGATTAGTAAAACAGTACAATGACTATGAAACAAGAGACTTTCTAAATATTTAAGTTACTCTTAAGCATATAAAGTAACAATGGGATGCACTTAGCACAAGAGGCCAAGTTGTAAATAATTGTATTATGATAACTCTGTTGGTGGTTCCTTATCCACTTTCCATAATTGAGAGTAAAATATCATATTTAATAAAGCACCAGGATATTTGTCACGGTAATATTTACCTTATACTAAGAAAGCGACATTCTCCCACAAGTTATGTACCCAAATAAATATATAATTAAGTATCTATCCCAAAAGTTAGGATCCCACTTTTGGGATAGATACTTAATAAGGAGGACATAATATAAAAATCTTTGTGATTTCTTGAAGTGTATGTAAGCACTATAAAAACGAATAAATTAAGTACCAGATCGTCATTCAGGTGCAATGGGTCATTTTAATAATAAGATTTAGGATTCTGTGAAATGGAAGTAAAAAGGATATTTACCAATCAAACTCAAAAATCATGGTAAATATCCCGTTTCTATCCAAAATTTTGGTAAACATCCTTACAAGAGAAAAACGTTATTTTTCCCTACCTACCTATGTATTTGGAATAACTGACATTGATGAGCATATGTAAAATATACCTACCTAGGTATCTACACCGACAAAGATTTCACGCAAGTTAGAAGCCCATTAGCAATTCATAGAAGCTTACGCTTGCCGGACAATTTGGAATTCTAATAAAATTAAAAGGCTATAACTCAATAAGTATGCGGGCACTGATGAATTTTGCCTTTAAAACGGACTGTATTAATTACGAATTCATAAAAAAAATTCTTGTCTAGATTCTATTTCAGGACCACCATAGCCAAAACACAAAAATGTAGTTAGGTAATTTGAACGAGTTAAATAATTGTAATAGGAAATTGTATGCTATGCCGTAAAACATGTCCTATGTAGGCAACTTTTAAATAAATAAATATTTGTGGACATTTTTACACAACATCATCTAGCCCCAAACTAAGCATAGCTTGTACTATGGGAACCAGATGACTGATAGAATACTTATATACTATTTTTTTTATAAATACATACTTAGAATACAATATAACACCAGAACAAACATCTATGTTCATCACACAAATGTTTGTTCTCGGTGGGAATCGAACCCACCACCTACAGCGCAGAAGGCAGGGCTACTACAAACTGAGCTGTGACGGCTGTCTTTTCTCTATTTAATTTAGTTTAGACCATTGAACTTTAAAATAATTGCAAGATCTTGATTGGCAAGATTACTCAAATATTGACTGAAATCATTGCGTGCGGATGCAAATTTTATTGGTCAAACAAATGAAGTTAACTAGCTAAATGACGTCACAGTTGCATAACTAACCGCATTCTGTGACACCAACCCATTTGGCTCAACCTGGTAATATGAAGCGGGTTTATTGGCTGTATCTAAATGAAATAAGCTGTAGATTACAAGCTAGATGTATATAATATATGTAGTAAGAAATGGTTATTCCTGCAATAATAAATTTCTGTTTCTGGTAGCGTATGCTAAGTGAAATATAACAAAAAATGTCAGGACCCTTTTTCCTCAAGGTGAAGGACCTTTGGTAACTATTATACTAACTACTATTATGCTACCAGTGCCAGTGGTTCTATTCAAATCAGAAAATTATCTTCCTAGAAAGATATCAAAGTCACAAGAGAGTAAAATATAAAAGCAGGAAGGAAGGCAAAAGAAACATTCGTTTTATTATTTAAATGACTTAAATTTTAGAAAAAACTGCTCAACCATGACTGAACCATGCTCAACTTAGGTCTTTGCCCTAAAACAAAGACTTCTTCATCACTCAGCTAGAGTAGCTTCTCCACGGATTAGGACAAAAGATAATTGCTTATTTCACAGAGGCCCCAAGGACGAATCGAATCTAAAATAACTTAAGTGTAGAAGCGGAAATGCGGGTCGTGACTAATTTTAAGACACGGTTGAAAAAATTGACTGATTCATCAACGGACCCTATCGCAGTTAACATGATAACAGATTTGCTAATGGAACCTACCTAGTTATTAACATTATATTTTTGTACGAATAAATAACTCAAGATATTAATCATCAGCAGGCTGAAGAATTCCACTACTGGACATAGGCCTCCCTCATATTTTTATTTATTTATTTTATTTATTTATTTATTTATATTGGAAGAACGCTTTCAAGTCATTTCTACTCTTAGATACTTACCGAAGTCCTGCGACATTTGCAATATCGTCTGATACCTATAATAGTAGCTTCTAAAGAGTTGAGTAGTTAGGTGATGGTTAACACTGCCTACCACCAGCCGAAGGAATACCCCGAATTGGGCCTACGCCAGTCTATAATCGGATTATTCTAAACAAATAAAATAAATGTCTCTTTCTACTTATGTTTTTTTTTATTATGCTGGTGGAAAAAGCATAAGGCCCACCTGATGTTAAGTGGTAACCATCACCTTTATTAAATCACTGCCTTATAGGTCACGCACGTGCCTTATAGGCCTACGACGCACTACCCTGCGTCCACCAACCTGAGGCATACTGGTGTTAAACTTCATGTGCTTGTAATGCACATGACGGAATAATTAATGCACCGGAACCCACACCCTTTAAGCCGGAACACAGTAATGCGAAGATCACTGCTTGGCGGTAGAAAAAGATACGGTGGTAGTACTTCTCCGGACAAGCTTTTTCACAAAGGGCTCTACTACTATTAAAGAGTTCGCTTTAGAAGAGCTAAAAAGAATCTCGTATCAAGGACAGATAAAAAAACTGGAGTCAACAACTAAATACTGCTGATCGAAATGAAATTATCACCAAGTTATTACATAACCACGAAGGGTGTTTACAAATAGAATTTGCATGTAGTCGATCATGGTAACTTAAAACGTGTCAACAAACTAGTTTGGAACGAAGGTAAGGCACTCTAAGCATAGTAATTTACTTGCAAACATAAAATGTCAGTACTTTGTTCCCGGTCTTTCTGCTTACGTGGATATACAAGAAAACATTTATAATAAAAATAAACTAAAGTAGGTAATGTATCACCTTTGATAACACATTAAAGATGTATGGTTCCTTTCTATAAATCAGCCTGCGCCATAACCTGAGGTGAACAAACGGTGCCTGAGATAAACATCTGGCCGCTGCGCTCTGGTCGATCAATGCTTTGATTAGCTACACCTGTGTACCGTACAGTATGCGAAGAAGAATCTCGAATTAAGGAGGCTTGTCTTTAGTGATGCAAAAAGCGAGAGAGGCAGTACAGGTCTAATACAATAAGCTGTATCTACCTAACTGTTTAAGTTTTATTCATTTATTTTGTTTAATTATGTTATATATTTACTTATTCAAATATATTTTTGTATTAAGCTTATTTCTGAAACGGATTAACTCCAAACGAGAACTTTTGACTAGGAATAAATAACCAGAATTCAGTCACTCACCTCATAAACTTCCTATGTTCATTAACGGGCACGAAGTATTCATCGTAAGGGTTGCTCGCGTTCATGTCCACCGATGTATCCTTCTTAGTCCCATTTTTAGGCGTCAGGTTAATCAACTCTAGGTTGACAGCCTCAAGCTTAGTGTCACCGTTCGGTTTGTGTCCATTTTGGGTTCCGTTGGGACCGTTGGCGGGTCCATTGGAAGGTCCGTTGGGGGGTCCGTTTGAGGTGAAGGACTCATTGTGGTTAGGGTCGGACTCGTCGTGCTGGTAGGCTCGGTTGTCGAAGGCTGCGGGGGAGGGTGGGGAGGGCGGGCGGATCTGCGGCCGCATCGGCTCCCGAGGCGACGCCGATCTGCTGTGACTATCCATTATTTTTGGAGCGGACTGACATCTGTGAACAAGAGACATGGCCAGATACAGAACTGAGGTGGTCACTGTAGATAGATAAATCACATGGTATACATATATGGTCACATCAAGATAAATTATTAATTTTGCAATAATAATTTATAACTAACTAAAAATATCTTCCTAATACCATTATTTTAATCATGTTTGGATTGAAGTCTCAAAATTGCTTCCTTCGAACTAGCCAATCAAGCTCAATACAATATCTCACGTATTGAACACTTATATTACACGGGTATTTATTTTTTTAAATACCCGTGTAATATAAGTGTTTACAGTCGACAAAATATCTCACAGTCGACAAAAGACACAAAAACCAATTTAAATTGTTGTCCAAACTATTGTAAGCTAACTTTAGTCGATGTCTTTAGTTATTGCAAAAATAAAATTGGCATGCGACATATTGACAATGTTCTGACGGTAGGTGACTTTGTTTTTCAACATGTCTAGAAATAGCAGATACAATGAAACAGTTTCCTGCTACAAATTGGGCTGAAAATGTTTTGTAACTAAAAAACAAATGAAAACTAATTTATAAATTTCAATTGTTCTAAGGTGTGGTCCATACGTCTAAATGCTGCTCAGGGAATACACGAGGATATAGGCAGCAATGTCTCTTGAGTGCTAAACATTGACCAACAGTCACTGATCTGCCTGCCAAACTTGGTGACTATGGCAAACCTTCCTAAATATAGAAATTTTAAGTAGCGGAGTTTTTTAGGCTGATAACATGCAGTCAGCGACAAATGTAGCGACAACTTCAGTTATTCAATAATAATAATAATGCTGGATATTCCACTCAGCATCATCTAATCATCATCATCATCATCATACAATACATTATAAACATAGATATTTCTTATTATACATAGAAAATACCCAGAACATCCGGAATAAATATTTACAGATCGTACAAAAATGTTTGCATAAATATAATACAATATAAATGTATCCCAAGGTGGGAATTGATCCCGCTACCTCCTGCGTCGCAGATGGACATTCGCCCGCCGCACCATATCGGTCGTCAACCATAACAGGCATTTTACTTTGGACTTATGAAAGGAAATGGCACCTTCAGTTTGCAGATACATACCGGAAATGTTTATCTATATTTTTACCGTACGAAGGTCAGGAAGTCGCTGACATGATATCCATAGCAAAAGTAATTGCCTCACAATCAGTAGAACAAACACTTTGCGAATATGCTAAACTTACAATTCCGCTGCAAGATCGCTTTGCAAGCAACTGCATTGTTTTGGTCACAATTCTAAACAGTAAACAGGCCTTAGACTGAACAGATGCATAAACCAATATAATATGTAATGTACGGTATGTGTAGTGTTTGTTCAATAGAAGCCGTCCTTAATCCCAATAATGACGATGTGACGTGACGAGGCAAGCAACCTTTTACCAACATTGCTTTTTAAACTGCACAGATCGTTGACACAGGGTCAAACGCTACAGAGGTCGTGTAATGAACAAAAAACATCGGACCTTTTAAAGGACGAACGTACTATATTTTGTAACCAACCTCCCTTGTCTGTAGCATTTTAGTTTTTAATCTAATGTACTGAATACATTGCAGGTTATCTAGCGAGAAAGTAGATTATTCTGAAAATATTCTATATTAAGTAGAAATCGGTGCAGCCATTTCAGCCACAGGAAAGTATTTAAGGTTTGGTTAAGCTTAGGTATAAGGTAAAATATTTCGTAAGTTGGAATTTAAAGGTAATTTTACAAGTCATGATTCTAAGGTACTTATACCATAACCTTTAGTTAGGATTCCACACAGTAATGTTGCAATCATTGAAGGCGTGCATCAAGATTTAAGATGCTCTGTTCATCTTTGTGGGCGAGAACATACTCTGTCTCTTGACCATAACTTATAGCTGAAACGTTACATTAACTAGGTAAGATACCTACTCTTTCTATATATTTTAAAGAAAACAAATAGAGAACTATATTCAAGTGTTTTGACTGGCACCAAATGTTTTGACTAAACCGCTGGCTACTCCTAGCCCTCTTAATGACTCATTCCTATCCTAATTAACCTCACCTAGTCCTGGGTGGTCCGCGTCTTCTCGCTGGTGACTCCAGCACCAGCGACCGGGTGTAGTAGTACCGGGCATGAGCGGACCGAGGCGTACGTGGTGCCTTGCGGTACCGCTCATACCTTACCAGGTTCCCCCCTCCTGTCATGACCACTCACATACTCCCTTTCGAGACAGAACACATTTCTAAGATATCCTACGAACTGACACACTTTTAAAGAAGAGTTGCCTCCATTTTTTTTTAAATGAAACGGTAGCAAATTTTTTTTATGAGATTTTTTTGTTATAGAAATATGGATTTGACAACCAACAGACCGTTTCAACCAAGAAACTATCGCGCGATGGCACACGGCTCATTCAGGTGACGAATCAAACAATCATGTAAACAATAATATTGTTTTCTTCGTGTGCACGGGATGATGTGTTTTGACAGCAAACTGCGGCAACAAAGCATGTCAGCTCTGGCATTGTTATTCAAGCAAGACTGTAGTTGCGAGGTTTGTCAGAAAGAGTGACGTTACAAACTGTTGGTCAACCTGGTGTTGAGTAGCCTCTAGTTATGACCATTGGATTACAGCACAGAATACGTCCAGTCCACCGATGGCCAGCCCTATTTGTATGTGGTACTGCGGTACCTATGTATGTAACATTGCACTTTGTTCAACAATTTGATATGCTTCTAATATACCAGTGATTTCATCGGTACCCATGCCTTTTAAAATGGAAGAAAACACTGCAAGTATCACTGTTTAATTACAGAAAAAGGTACTCTAGCTTACTGTTTTACAAAGTGATCTATACTAATTCGAACTCAAGCTATAACCCAAAAAGAGTTCTCGCATTCTCTTTTCAGTATATTAGTTTAGGTTTCTATCGTAGAATACTTCAGAAAATATACTTCAGAAGGTGGGTGAAGCTAATTGAAATTCATAGCAAAACAGCATCCTGTATCAAGTATTTATATGAATGACTTCACGCTAAAAGAATATTGACGAACAATAAGTGGTCATTCAAAGAATAGAGTGACGGACGAACAGATTCCCCTACAATGCATGTTTACTACGCAGGTAATTCACCATTACCTGTTGTAGGTTATTTTCAGCACGTTTGATAACCATTATTTGCAAGCATTGTGGCTGAATTGAAAAATAAATGCGGTTTGAAGGTTCGGTTCGCTGAGGAGCTGTGAATTTAGAGTTGTGATAAGTATACCCCAATGTATAATTAGAGTAGTGGAATCTGTTTTTTTTTTAAATTCCTTGACCTATGTGTAGATTAAACTTGTGCTACAAGCATTTCTTCTCTTGCACGACTTTGGTCTCGTGAAGTTATTTTTATAAAAGCATCAACTCTCGTTGTACCTAAAACAAATATACCCTGAAAATTCTAAGTCTCTTATGATCAGTGGTTTAGACTTAGACTGTGCAGTTTATTATGATAGCCAGTCAGTTAGGACGAAATATAAAATTATAGATCAAAAGTTGGTCGTTGTAATTAGTTTTCCAATACGGAATTGCTTGCTGACCCCAGCTCAAACCTACCAAAATTCACAAGCATTCAATATTCCCAGAACACTAGATAACTATGCTGTAGCAAATCTAGTATTTCACAAAGCCTCCGCGCTGTAACGAAACACCTAAACGAATCGAACTCCAAGGCTTCGCGTTTCATTATAATTTCAATATTTTGGCACGATCCTTCTAGTCTCTATGAATGTGGAAATAAAAGCTATACATAATTGCAAAATTAACAGTAGATCATGATGATAGAAAATCATAAATTAGCATTGATTAGTTTGTAGCTTGTGTAAGAGATAAACTTCGTAGACAATAGCTCTATTCAAATTGTCAATCGCTATAAGTACTTCTACGAAGTCAATTTATCAAGATATAATTAAGTATTTCTTTGACGTCGAAAGTATGTTATTGCCAAGAAGTTTGATGGATATCTATGAAGCTGGGGTCATAGTAATCTTGTTTGATTTCATTCTAGTTCGTGTCCCATCAGTCCGAAACATAGCACATAGAGTATTTGTGTCTATACTTCCACATTGTGTGTGCTCATTCGGCCGATACACCCATCCGATTGTTCCTACGCAAGTACCTACACCTGCAGTGAAAGGTAGCAGAGGTCACTCGTCTGAAGATGAGTCTGTCGACAACTCGTTTTGTTTTTGCTAATTTTGCGCACATAACGGATAAAATACCTATATCACATGTTTCTTATGGCTTGAAATAAGTTCCCCGGGTTCAATAGATTATCACATACCTTCAGAGAGGAGATCGTATCTTTTGTTGCAATGGTAATGTGGTTGCTAATGTCAAGTATGACAGATTTCCTATAGCATATCTATCATATTTCACAATCGCACCTGGATCCTGACAGTAACAGCATATACGTGATTCAGGTCTCTCAGTACCCTAGGTCCTTAACAATAACTAAAGGATTCTAATGGTAAACATGACTAAAACCTTATTGTATCTGTTTTGTCATTGTCGAGTTTATTCCGTGTGGATTTACCTTGTGATGGAAGAAGAATGTCCAACTGAGTATGTGATCCACGTTCGATTCATTCGCTTTCGCCGCAGCCTGTCGTCTAGTTTTCGACTCTGTGGGACAAACAGAAGAACGGACCGAACGACACGTCCTGACCTGTCAGTTGGCGAGTCTGTTTTTTATCGTTTAGCGCGCTTCGACTGATCTGTGTGCGTTTTTGGGAATTTGAGGAAACAAAAGGAGAATAAGAAAGAATTCAGAGTGTGGAGGAGATTGTGCTTGCCCGGGTACAGCTGGATGTTTGGTATCCGAGTTTCTACGAGCGAAAGGTACGTGGGTTACAATTGTTGGTTCGTATTCTTTATCACATCGGGATATTCACCGGAATAACTCTCGGCAATTTATAATTGACCCATGCTGCATGGAGTGCGATCTGTAAAGATCCGGAAGTGCAACATTTTTTGGAGGCCCCGACGAGATTTGTCACTGACGTGTCAAAAATCGTCTAATTTCACTAACGCGATCGTTTCGATCCATCAACCACGTATCAAGTTCATTAATTTATCATCCAACAATTCAATCGTTATCGCTAGTATACCTATTCATCTCATTTCACGCTCAATCCGTACTAGCGATTTCACATCGGCATCCATCTACTTCACCAATATTCCTTTCTAGGAAGTAGCATATTTGAATATTTTACTTAAATATTCGTGTAGCAATTCTCTTCCTTATCTGAGTTATTTAGGTTAAAGTTTAATTTCTATCATTTTCTGCTCGAGGGTACTTATGTATAGTTCCGCATCGCATAACAACAGAGTGCTTTCATACAAACTTACGTAAACATAACATTCATTCATTCATTCATTCTTCTGGTCATTCTCACTCTTACGGTCACTAGTGGTGGGAATCGTGTTACTTTTACAGGTTTATTTTTTCTAATTGTAATTCGTTACTGCAATATCGTAAAATGTCTTACAAATTGAATAGGAGGCGGAGCTCATCAAAAAAGGGCAAATCAAGTTCGGTTGATATCGTCACTCTAAGCGTCGCTGACTTGCCAATGCTACGACGTAAACGAACTCTTGCTTTAAATCGGTTGAAGCGAACTCTGGAAGTGGCTAGGGAGGCACAAGAAAATTCCTCACGGCTGGATAACTTCTTAGCGCACTTCATGGAAGTCCACAAACTACATGAAAAGTTCGACGAGGCGCATGAGGATATTCTATCCATCATTGACGGTTCCGTCGAAGAGAACGAAGATGCACTCAGGGTCACCTTTGATGAAGTTTTCTTTGAGATTTTAGCTATCAACCGGAAACTTACATCCCCTGAGGTCGAGCATAACAACGACTCCTTCCAGTCTACCTCAAACAACTCCTCGCTGAAAGTAAAGTTGCCGAAAATAAAGATTCCTTCATTCTCTGGCAATATTAAAGCCTGGCCCGAGTTTTACGATATATTCGGTTCACTTATCCACGACAACAGTGGCTTAACGGATACAGAGAGGATGCATTATTTAATATCGAGCTTATCTGGTGAAGCGTTAGGACTAGTTAAAACCTTTCCTGTGCAGGGTGCGTTCTATCGGGAAGCATTCCAGACCCTCGTTGCTCGTTATCGGGATAAGCGCGAGTTGGCGTTCACGTGTTGGAAGGAAATGCTAACGGTCGCTCTCAAACCAAATTCGCCTCATGATTTTCGTCGGGTTCTAGACATGTTTCATGAAAACCTCACCATTCTTAAGGGACTTGGGCTTCCTACTGAACACTGGGATTTTATACTCTGCTATCTCCTTCTTTCGAAATTGGACTCCAAAACAAGATATGAGTACGAGCAGTTGCATCCCTCCGTTGAGTTACCCCGCTATCCTGATCTTAAGGAATTCCTACATTCTAAATGTGAAGCTCTTATGAGAGACACTCATTTCTCATGTAATGATCGTGTGGCTCGTGATTCGTCACAACCTTCTACGTCTAATGTTCCAAAGAAAACATCGGCATTCGTTGTCACTAAGAATGATACGGGGAAACGTCTCTCTGACCCTGGCCCCCAGGTTAAAAAAACCCCTGTGCCCATAACCTCTGCTGTGATGATTCCGAAATGCTCATTCTGTGACCAACCGCACACACTGTCCCAATGCGAGGAATTTATAAAAAAAACCACTGATGAAAGGATTGCTTACGCAACGTTTCATCGTTGGTGTTTCAATTGCTTGCGTCCTTCACATAGCCTTCGAGACTGCAAATCGATTTTTAGATGTCGTGAGTGCCATCAAAGACATCATACACTTCTTCATCGATCATCTACAATCGAGGAAGTTACAACCAAGCCTGAGGCATCCAACTCCAATACATCAACTCAGGTAGATAGCGTGCTTGCAAATCTAGGAGAGAGTGGGACTGTTCTTCTTTCGACGGCTCAAATCGACATTAGAGATTCCGCGGGTCAGTTTCAATCTTTTAGAGCGCTTATTGACTCCGGGAGCCAAGCTCATTTCATCACTGATCGAGCCGTTGAACGCTTAGGACTCCATCGTTCACAGACAACGCGTAAAATTCGTGGCCTAGGTCAATCTAAGGCTTCAGTCTCAGGTTCGGTAAGACTCGAAGTTGGGGTCAACGGCAGGACACTTGTTCACATTGACGCATTATCTCTGCCAAACATATGTGGCGATATGCCTTGCACTCGGTTAAATCCGGTATCATGGTGCCATCTGCAGCATTTAACCCTTGCCGATCCCAATTGTTATGAACCAGGCCCAATAGACATACTTCTGGGCGCTGAAGTATTCTCGTCACTTCTTCTACCAGGGAATATAAGTGGTGGGGCTAACGAGCCTTCAGCGATGAATTCAGTATTCGGATGGCTACTTCTGGGGAACGTGGGATGTACCGGCGACAACACTACCACTCTGTTCGTGTCTCTCGAGGAAGATATTCTTCATCAGGAGGTTAAAAGATTCTGGGAGTTGGAAAACATTCCTGAATCGTCTCATTCCTCTCCCGAGGAGATCCTCTGCGAACAATTTTATACAGAAACCGTCTCGCGTGATAGCACTGGACGTTATATTGTGGCTTTACCATTCAAGGATGGTAAAGAGTATACCTTTATTGGTTCAAGGGATATCGCTTTGCGTCGATTTCATTCTCTGGAACGCAGTCTTATGAAGAAACCACTTGTACGCGCACAGTATGTAGCGTTCATGGAGGATTATTTGCAACGGGGACATATGAGTCGTATACCTATAAACAATCTCCGTGATGGAAAATATTATATTCCACACCATTGCGTTCTTCGTCCTGAAAGTGTCACTACAAAGCTTCGTGTTGTCTTTGATGCTTCTGCGCGAGATTCTACCAACACCTCCCTAAACGAACGGATGTTGACTGGGCCTAAGCTCCAGGCTAACATATTAGCATTGCTATTGAGATTCAGAGTGCATTTCGTGGTGTTTACTTCTGACATGCGCCAGATGTACAGACAGATCTTAGTACGTGACTCAGATCGGGACTTTCAGCGGGTTTTCTGGCGATCGGATATGCTGGGTCCAATTCAGGAATATCGTTTAAATACCGTCACCTATGGGGTATCGTCAGCTCCATACTTGGCATGCCGAACAATCAATCAGTTAGTGGCCGATGAAGGGAACGAGTTTCCACTAGCACGTCAAGTTCTGTCATCGGATGTCTACATCGACGACATTGTGAGTGGAAGTAGCACGCTATCTCAGGTACAACAGATGAAAACAGAAACCATAATGTTACTCAATCGTGGTCACTTAGAACTTCGCAAATGGGCTAGTAACACGCCGGAGCTGTTAGCTGATTTACCACCAGAACATTGTCTTACCGATCCTCTGTCCATGGATATAGGAGCAACCATGGATGTTAAAATCCTAGGTTTGCGATGGGATCCCATCCAGGACGTTTTTACTTTCGATGTTGCACCACAAAAGGTGAATTGTACAAAGCGCACTATTCTAAGTGAATTGGCTCGGATCTTTGATCCTTTAGGTTTCCTCGCCCCTTTAACTTTTGTTGCAAAGACCCTTGTTCAAAAGCTTTGGCTTCTGGGTATTGATTGGGATGTAACACCTCCAAGCGACATTGTTTCCCGATGGGAAAATTACTTAAGTCAGTTGCCCTGCCTAACACAATTGAAAATACCTCGTTGTATTTCGGTTGCACATACCGTCCACTCTCAACTTCATGGGTTCGCAGACGCGTCAGAAGCTGGTTATGGCGCCGTCGTTTACCTTCGTGTTGAAGATGATCAAGGTATCGTGCACATCTCTATGCTTTGCGCGAAGTCTCGGGTTGCTCCAGTAAAGTGCATATCTCTTCCACGGCTTGAGCTGTGCGCGGCGGTCCTACTGTCGGACCTTCTACACTTCGTCACTCAGACGTACCGTTCGCTGCCTGTGTTCAACGACATCTTCGCGTGGTCCGATTCAATGGTGGTCTTGGCGTGGCTCCAATCTCATTCCTCTCGTTGGAAAACATTTGTATCGAATCGAGTCAGTCATATCCAAACGACCATTCCCGAAGCACGCTGGAACCATGTGGGTTCGACTGACAACCCTGCGGATATTCCATCACGCGGTATGAACGCTGCAGATCTTGTTGAGAGCTCATTATGGTGGTCGGGGCCATCTTGGCTAACCCTTTCTGCGGAATTTTGGCCTACTGTTCGCACGAACAGCAGTCTCGACGAAGAAAAATGTGAAGAACGCATCCAGTCTTTGGTTGTTCAGGAAAAAGGACACATGTTTGACACACTGCTGGAGAGGTTTTCTTCTATCCGGAAGATTCTAAGAATCTTAGGTTACTGCCTCCGATTTGTCGAGAGCTGTCGCAACAAAGGAAGACAAGCCCAAAAGGCTAACTTTTTACACCAGTCTGAGCTTGATTTATCCCTAACTTGCGTCGTCAAACATGTCCAAGCCCAACATTTTGAAGGAGATATCGAGCGTCTCAAGAAAAATCTGCCGCTACCAAGACAACTTCGGAAATTAGATCCGTTTATGGATGACCAGGGTGTTCTCAGGGTGGGCGGACGCTTGGCTCGCTCTGGGCTTGAGTTCGAACACAAATATCCAGCACTTCTCCCACGGCACTCTCGACTAACTTATTTGTTTATTGAAGCTGTACATCTTGAAAATTGTCACGCAGGAGTTAATACCATGCATTGCTTGATAACCCAACAGTTTTGGGTTCTTTCCGTTAAACGTGCCATCCGACAATGCTTGTCAAAATGTATACCGTGTTATCGGACAAACCCTTCTCCTCTTGAGCCGTTCATGAGTGACCTGCCAAAGGTTCGAGTCAACCAAGCCAAGCCATTCTCAATCGTTGGTGTTGACTACGGAGGACCTTTTTCGATTAAGGCTGGACGACATCGAGGTGCAAAAATCTCAAAGGCCTATTTGTGTCTTTTTGTGTGTTTCACAACGAAAGCACTTCACCTTGAGGTTGCCTCAGACTTGTCAACCGAGGCCTTCATAGCAGCGCTTCGGCGTTTTGTTGGACGTCGCGGGCGCGTTAATATTATACATTCTGACCGAGGCACGAACTTTGTTGGTGCCAAGTCAACATTTGACGCTTACATGAGTGATGCTTCCCAGACTGAGCAAATCGAATTTCGTTTCAATCCGCCGTCAAGCCCACATTGGGGCGGCGTATGGGAAATACAGATCAAAGTGGTCAAATCCCATCTCTATCGAATCATTGGCAATCAATGCCTGACCTTCGAAGAGTTGGCTACCTTATTCGTACAGATTGAAGCGATGCTTAATTCACGCCCGTTGTGTCCAATGAGCTCTGACCCAAATGACATTAGTGCTCTAACACCAGGTCATTTCTTGACTTTGGAACCCCTTACCGCGCTACCGGATGCAAACTTTACAACTGTAAATATGAACCGCTTGAACCGATGGCAACTGATCCAGCGGTTCCAGCAAGACTTCTGGAAACGATGGAAGACGGAATACTTGCACACACTTACGCAACGTGCAAAGTGGACACAGCATTGCAAACCTTTACGAGAAGGATCCATCGTCATCATCAAAGGTGAAAATTTCAACCCGCTATCCTGGCCCCTGGCGCGTGTACTCTCCTTGCATCCTGGTGCAGACGGTGTAGTCCGTTGTGCTACCGTGCGTACACTACAGAGTACACTAGTAAGGCCACTTGTTAAATTATGTCCATTGCCTGATCAGTGTGACGGCAACAATTAGACTCGCAACCTATTCAATTCAAATAAGCCTAACTCAATGTTCTAACCTTTACAACCGTTTTCGCTTCATTTTGTTAGGTATCGTAATTATAATTATTTTCATGAATTTTCTCTATATTTATCGTCACGTTTAATTTCTTTTGATTCTAACCATTAATATTTAAGTTACAAATTTTATCTCGTAATCGTTATGCAAGCACACTGTTACCAATCACCAACGATGCACAACCCTAATTGTAAACTATTCTATGTTCAACCACTCATTCTTACATATCAACCGTACATTCAATCTCCTTCACTCCCTTTTCATTCATGTCATTTCATTTGTTTGACTCCTGTGTTCTTTGCTGAAAATCCAATCAAGTGTATTTTGGTGGCCGGTGTTTTGTCATTGTCGAGTTTATTCCGTGTGGATTTACCTTGTGATGGAAGAAGAATGTCCAACTGAGTATGTGATCCACGTTCGATTCATTCGCTTTCGCCGCAGCCTGTCGTCTAGTTTTCGACTCTGTGGGACAAACAGAAGAACGGACCGAACGACACGTCCTGACCTGTCAGTTGGCGAGTCTGTTTTTTATCGTTTAGCGCGCTTCGACTGATCTGTGTGCGTTTTTGGGAATTTGAGGAAACAAAAGGAGAATAAGAAAGAATTCAGAGTGTGGAGGAGATTGTGCTTGCCCGGGTACAGCTGGATGTTTGGTATCCGAGTTTCTACGAGCGAAAGGTACGTGGGTTACAATTGTTGGTTCGTATTCTTTATCACATCGGGATATTCACCGGAATAACTCTCGGCAATTTATAATTGACCCATGCTGCATGGAGTGCGATCTGTAAAGATCCGGAAGTGCAACAGTATCATTATTTAAATCATTGTGCATGTATATCTGGAACCTTGGTAGTGCCGTGCATGCTTGTGAAAAACGTAAAACATTTTTTTATTGTTATTAGTCTAGTATCAGTAGATGGTGCGATGTTAACACAAATATACAATTGGTTCCATGTGCAATAAGCATGTTGCCTAAACCATTTTGCACCAGCTTGCGAAAAAGAAACGATTATTGAGATTTCCGTAATAATGACATCATTTTAGATATTTACTTAGTTTTAGAGGAATATTTTCTGGTGATTAGCTCACTTGAGAAGTAAGCTCTTATTTTGTTTCAACAATTAGTGACATTATTTACTAGGTGACATGGTTGTAATTAGGTTGAATTTAAAACTGCTTATAATTTTTTTCTCACTTCGTTAGTAAACAAATGTAGCTGTCTAAGTAGGTATATACACAGGGACAGATTTTGGCTATGATTTTGTATGTGACCCATCATCTAGGGGTATCATTAATCGAAGTTTAACACCTGTATACCTCAAGTTGATGGACGCATTCTTTTTTATGCTATTGCTGGTGGGTCAATATGGCCCACCCCGATGTTAAGTGGTAACCATAACTTATAACAAAGTAGTGACTTCTAGGTCATGCACGTTAGGTACGTGCTCTACGATGAATTACCCTACGTCCACCAATCTGAGGCATACTGATGTTAGGCCTCGTAGAGCACGTTACGTTCGTGTGATTTGCTAGTTTTGTACAATTTTAAGCAATATTTGAATTTATGTAGCATATTCACTATAATGATATGGGTATGCAAAAAAATACTTTGGAGGAATTAAACGTCTATGCTTTATAGTGCTCATGTCTATGCTTTATAGTTACAAATTTTAATGACAACACGCTTCTAGAAATCTTCATAAAAGGAACCTAGAACAGGTCTTTCAAAAGTTAAATGATCAGAATCCTGAGATGCATTGCCAGGCAATCTAAAAAACACATAAACGCATAGTAATTTATTGGAGAGTTATGTATAGGTGAGGCAATGAAGGTGAAGTTAGTACCCTAGGAAGTAATCAAACAAACCGGATTCAATTCAAGTATAATCTGATCATGAACACGTAAAGTGTCAACTTTGAAATAATTATAGAAAACGTTATTGAATTAATGCAACAATTACCTTGCTTGGAAGGCACTTAGGAAACGAACCAATTTGTTTTATCAACTAGCGGCCCGTCCCGGCTTTGCATGATATTTAGTAAGGATACCTTTTTTTGAAAATATAATATAGCCTATGTTACCCTGAGATAATGTAGTTTCCGAACGGTGAAAAAAAATTTCAAATCGGTCCAGTAGTTTTGGACCCTATTCAATGCAAACAAACTAACAATCAAATCTTTACTATTTATAATTTTATTATAAATTAGATAGTATAGACAACGGTAACGTCTATAATGACGTAACGGCGCGGTGGTCTCAGTCGCCACAGAAGTACCCTTTCATCACCTGGATATCCTAAGGAAACACACCAGAAGATGGCCAATAGCAACTTCTGACGATATAACTCCAATGCTACAGTAATAAATCCAGCTGCACGGCGTGGCAAACCCTGCCGAAAATGGAAAACTCCTGTGTTCTATTCCTATATCAAGCAATATCTTTTTTCAGGCTAATAGGTGCCGTAACGGATCCTTTGGACGTAACTTGTATTGAAGGCGGATACTTTCAGATACCACACGAGTGAAGCAAAACCTTGGACGGAAGCTGGTAAGTTATGTAGGCAAAAATCGGACGTACGTGCTCCGTAGAATATTTTCCTGTGTTCGTTGCATACAAACATTACGAACCACACATTTTAAATTGGTTGCAGGTGGTAAAGTGACCACAAATTTGCATTTAGGTATGGCGGGCTTCCCCTTACTTGAGGTTGAAAGGAAATCAAACGCTAAAGGAAAATCCACGGTTTCATTGGCAAGGTTAATAGGTTTCGATTTTATTACCAAAAGTAGTCTGCTCAGGTACTTATCTTCCTATTATTGAACTTTAAGCCTGGTACTAATGAACTCGCTGTAACGTAATAGTAATGCCGTGTTCTGTCTTTTGAATTTTCAGGAAGTTTCAAATTAGATCAAAAGTGACAAAACACACACCCAGTTTATTAATAGTAGGGTAAGAGTAGATTGAACCATAGTGCGGATGAAATAAATACATATTAATGAGGACATTGTTTTACACAATATCATATAGCCCCACACTAATCATAGTTTGTACTGGGAACCAGATGACTTTATTAGTTTTGTAAATACATTCTTAAAATACTCAAAACAAAACACACACTTCTTAAATACATAATTAACACCCAGACACAGAACAAACATCTATGTTCATCATACAAATGTTTGTTCTCTGTGGGGATCGAACATACAATCTATAGCACAGAAGGCAGGGCTACTACAAAATGAGCTGTGACGGTTGTCAAAACATGTAAATACTCTTCTTTTTTTGCAATGTGTGAAAGACAATGAATAGTATCACTTGCGAAGCAATGTTTTTATACTATACTCTGTACGCAAACAAGTGTTTGTGCGGTGGATGTGGAGGTAAACACACAAAAGGAGAAACGTGAAACTGTTTAATATTTTTTAAGTTTGCATCATTCAGGGTCTAAATTTCACGTGCCAGAGATATTAATTGAGCTCTCATGAAGGTAAGATGCCAAATAAATTACAGATGTAGCCAACACTAATGCTTGTGATTCCTCGCGTGTCTCCTCAAGGCCGGAAGGTATGTATTAGCATAGCCTCGGGTAGGTAAAACATACAAATTACCTAAAGTAGTATCTATCAGAAATTCAGTCGATGTTCTGTGCAGTGTGGTACTAGATAGATGATTCCGATCATGCCGAGTTGCGGAATATTTTGGCATCTGCATACAATCGTGAGGTACTTGAATCTGTTGCTCTAGCATGATATGGATTTTGAAAGCTAGTTCTATTTGATGTGTATCATCATCATCCGCATCTGCGTACGATCTACTAACTTAAGTCATCCCATCTTTCACAGCTAAAATCTATTAGGTATGTTAGGTAAGAACTGACGGACGGTCTCAACGTCTGTTAAGAAAGTGTGGGCTAGACGATCTGGACTCTTTTGAAAGAAGATGGGAGGATGCTATGGATAGGGAGAACTAGAAATCGTTGGGGAAACCCTTTGCCTAGCAGTAAGACGTTAAGGCTAGGAGAAAAAAATAAAATACGGATTATTAAGAACCATAAAAACCAAAACTGTGAAGAATGTTTAAAAATATACACCATTCAAATAATGTGCCTACTTAGGAATAAAATAAATGTTAAAGCTAAACCTACTCTTCATTTTAATTTAAAACTCGAACTTTGAAATATTTACATCAACTTAATTCATGTGCATTAAATTTAATATGCGCATAACGATGTGGTTAATTTGCTGACCATATTGCATAAAATTATACAGATTTTTTTGTTATGAAATTAAATTCTCTGATTGAGTAGAAATGTAGTTTTTGCTGTTTTTGTGAACAGATGAACGAACTTTGTTGCGGCTTTACGCCACTGGCGGTAATCTTGATTTTATAACGGTTACCGTGGAGAATGTGGCTTCTATTGAAGTTCAATTCACTAGCATGACCTTAGGCTGTGCGCACATGGGATGGCATTTGGTACAATTTTTTTACAATATTTATATTTACGCAGCACTACGAGAATTATTATCAACACAAAAGACTTCAACGCGCTCGGACAGCCCGAAGACGTGTAGGTTCACGTAAATAATGATAAATAAATATTTCACCAAACACCGTCTCCTATACGTTTTTAACAACGATTTTGAGCTTTTTCCATCCAAGATGTACCTTAATTACCCGAACGCTGCCCATTCGAGTTACCTACATTCGTCGGCTAACCTGAGGCCCAATTCTAGTAACGAAATATCATGAAATTCATGTTTCAATCGTATCAACTTCCAGATAGTATTCTTCGAAACTAACATTTCAAATAGGCCTAATTTTGACAATCAAATACAAGTTTAAATCTCGTCTCAGCTCCAAAAAATACGAGGATTGGGCCACTTAAACACTTAAGCAAGTGTAATTCAATGTCACTATTTGACATATACCTAACTGAAAAACGTTGTGTAGATGTGGCCTAAGTGTTAGTAACGTATGCGTGGGACCTGCTAGGCCCGATAAGTTCACGCCTCGCGTCATTATGAAGCCCACACCATGAGGTGAGATTGAAATCCTGCGCATGAGTAGTTATGAATTCATTTAGTATAAGTGGGCATTGTAAAGTTACAGTGCTTGTTTATAATTGCAGTGTTGGTGGGTGATGTTTGTATTTTAGTATTTAGAAGCCGATAAAGATACGGTAAAATTTACTTTGTGTTAGATGTAACTAATGTGACAGTGACAACAACTATTTGACAGCCGTCACAGCCCAGTTCGTAGTAGCCCTGCACTGCCTTCTGCGCTGTAGGTGGTGGGTTCGATCCCCACCGAGAACAAACATTTGCGTGATGAACACAGAGCTTTGTTCGGTGTATGGGTATTCTAAGTATGTATTTATTGTTGATGCATAAAAATGTCCACAGCAAAAATTGTATTTAATGTATATTCCAGATTTTGAGGTGATTTTTTCGTTTACGAATATAACCAATGCTCGGACATGTATAAGAAGATGGGAACACATCAGGGGGTCAATATAAGAAATAAAATTACATGTTTTTGTAGTTGCTGTTACGAAGATTTCTGAAAGATTTTTTAAAGATCCACTGAAAAAAGGTACCTTCGGATTGATAGATCGATGAATTGTCAAGCCCGAGTAACCAGGTAAGTATTTATTATGTTTTAATGTTTTTTTACCAATCGTTAAAATGATTTGCACCACAGTCACAAAACCACTTGAGGAATGCCCAAGTATTTGTCAAGCCGCCCTCGCAAGCAGTCGTGACACTGGCTGACCTCGTTGCGACTTTGAGTCAGCCCAGCTCGTGCCAATCATCGGAATAGTACAGTCAGCTGCACTAGAAAGTTAGATTTGTCTACACGAAACTTTCAACGACGGGTTCAACTCAGATTTTAAAAAATCTATTATTTTTATCAAATCTTATTCTTGTCCTCGTCATAGGCTAAGCGGGGAACACCAGTTTTTGAAATGAATAAATCATTAAAAACCAATTTTAGCCCCCGATGCAAAAACGACGGTTTAATAAGTTTGACGTGTTTGTGTGTGTGTCTGTCTGTGGCATCGTAGCTCCAGAACAGATGAGCCGATTTTGATTTGTTTTTTTGTTTGAAAGGTGAATTAGCCGAGAGTATTCTTAGGTGTCGTGGCCGGGGGTTTTTTAATTTAATCTTGCCATGCGTTTTTTGCAGATTTATGAGTGGGCAGACGTCGTTAGTGCCAGAGTGGTGCGCGAGCCTATCTCAGTTTTAATCGCATGAAGTCATGACAGAACTTAGAAAATGTATGTGTTGAGTTACTAATTTTGGCCAGGCCCTCTACCATGAACTCATACCACAACTGCAAACTATCAAAACGACACCTAGCTTTCGAGAGTTATGATTGTTTTTATTGTATGAGATGACAATAATTTCGCAACACGAACTTTCAGCAACGGCTTCCGGATTTGTATGAAGATACCTTCGTAGTCCTTCGTATGTATAATAAAAAATATCTATATTATGCAATGTATCGTATTAAGTATATCAGTCATCTAGTACCCATAACACAAGCTCTACAAACTCTCTTCTCTTCTTCTTCTCTTCTCTTTCTTTTCTCTTTTTCTTCTTCTGCTCTTGTAAACTAACAATTTACCAATAAATTGATTATTACTGATTATTATTATTATTATTATTACTGCTTAGCTTGGGGCTAGATGATGCTGTGTGGACTGTCCAGCATTATTTATTTATTTATTTATTTTATCCATTGTTCGGGTGTGTTCGGGCCTGTTTGAGTCTTATAATACAATAGTTTTGTATCTCAAATGCATTATTACAATTATAGAAGTTAGAAAACATACGTACCGTGACCCTCCTCTAATATTAAATTTGGACATTTGGCTTACGGTGCGAGTTGTTCGCTCGATAGTTCGAGCGAACAACCAAGTTGACGTAGGCCCTAAGGTTGATTTTGTTAATCACCAACTAATTATTATATCTAAATACTTAATTATTATACGTACGTAAGAAAATACTAACTTCTAAGTGCACCATTTATGCATATAATAATAATAATAATAATAATGCTGGACAATCCACACAGCATCATCTAGCCCCAACCTAAGCAGAGCTTGTGTTATGGGTACTAGATGACTGATATACTAAATACAATATATTACGTACATAGATATTTTTTATTATACATAGAAAATACCCAGAACACCCGAAATAAATATTTGCAGATCGTACAAACATTTATCCCGAGGCGGGAATCGAACCCGCAACCTCCTGCGTCGCAGGCGGACATTCGCCCGCCGCGCCACATCGGTCGTCAAATACAGCATATAAATACAGCTTATGGTAATACAGACGGGTTCGCTAATTGATTGCGAATGCTGCTTTGCTTTATGTAAATACCATACATAGTAATGCGGTAAGCGTTATTAGTCGTTATTATTTTAAATAAAATACGCAAATACATAAATATTAGTTCTGTACGTTTTGCGCTTTGCCTGCATTGTTCTTTGAATTTTTCATACAAACTTCATCCCCTTTTTACGCCCGCTTTAGAAGTGATAGCCCAATGAAACCCATACTAAGTTTAAGTACATTTTAGACTAATTCTGCATGTTCATTCGGTAGTTCCTGAGTAATGCTTGGACAAACAATCGTACTAACGCATAAGCATTTTTTTAAGTCGATTTCGTCTTATAGCCTTTTTAAAAGTACATACTATTAGCAAGCTTTCAGAAAAGATATCTTTAATGTATCTACAGACTTCTTGACCTCTACTATTTTATTATAGTAGGTATAGTTAAATAATGATCGTAGACGTTTCAAAAAACAGGTGCACTATTGTGTGGAAGAAAAATCAAAAGGAAAGCTTTCTAAAGATGAGCTACACCACAACAGATGCTAAAAAAATGTTAGTAGTATTTCAATCACGCGTAAATTATGATTTATGATTGAACATCAATTGTTTTGGCTCCAAAATGACGATTGATCTCTACAACACGTACACGGAAATTGCCCTGTTTAGGATATACCTAACTTAACTGTAAAATGGTCACTGACCATTTGCTAGCTTCGATGATATGTTGTGTGGGTGTTTACTACTAGCTTGGTAATACCATTTACGCGGGTTTGCGAATAGTATTTAACCTTTGAATTCTTGTATTCCTTCAAAGTTAAGATGTCCAAAACGACATCTCATGTCTACTTGTACTAAGATTGCATCGCCAAAATATTATATCGTGTGTACATCGAGAGATGTACTAAAATAAGAATTATCAAAATATAACATACAAACTAAGTGGGGGTTGAAGTTTGTATAAAAATAACAACACGCGGACGAAGTTTCGTTAGTTTATACTTCCATACTAATATTATAAAGAGGAAAGATTTGATTGATTGTTTGTTTGCATTGAATAGGAGGCTATTGAATTCACGAAACTACTGGACCGGTTTAAAAATTCTTTCACTGTTGGGAAGCTACACTATCCCCGGGTGACATAGGCTATATTATATTTTCATAAAATTAGAAATCCTTACAAAAATCCGTACAAAACCGGGATGGATGGGTACTAATATAACAAATATCTCGTCTCGAATGCTATGTATATATCGCTTTGCATATGTTACTCGGCTGGTGTAAGTCTTGGGTGATATCCCGATCTCTATCACATGCTTGCTCAGAGAATGTTGACCTTGGGCAATGAGTTGAATATCAATCTCAGGATCGATGTAAATGTTTTGTTGCAAATCGATATGTTCAATATCGGTCGAAGCTAATACGACTTATAACCAACATTTTACCGACTACATTTTCTGTGATTCATAGTAACTGGTTTCTTATTTAGGTTTAGTTATTCATAATCCACATAGTTTATGTCTTTGTTTCTTTGTATGGTTGATAGGAATGTCAAACCAATTTAAATCTAAAACAGTAATAAGGTCACAGCTGAGTGAATTTTTATCCACTGTGTCATTGAAAGAATTAGATTTGGAATGGAGGAAGTCATTTAATTTGTACTCATTATTTTGTGTCACGAAGTTTATTAGTACCTATTGACAAATATTTGAAAATAACAAAATAAACAAACAGGTACTGAATGCCATAAGTTAGCTAGACCAAAAAATCGATTTTATATTATCAGAAAAAGATCGCTTTTTAGCTTTAAACATTCTCCGCTGTTGTTAATTATTGTGTTTCTTCATTGTTAGTTTGTAAGGTGAACAATAAAGATTTTTTATTCATTCATCAGATGACTACAGATCTAAATCACCAAAGGAACTAAAATCCTGTATGACTTAAAAAAATGCTAAATAGATTTTGTTAACATTTTTATAAGAACAACCTGAAAGTTTGAAAAAGTTTTTTTTTTTCAAATTGGCTTTTAAATGACGGAGTATAATGAGGAGAAGGTTCTCAATTCGAATTGAGAACCTTCTCATTTTTTGACACCTCAAATTGACACGGGTTTGTCAGCGTGCAAGAATTTGGGTGCGCTTTGCATTCTTGATTTCTCTCGCATACTACGCATGGTATGACACAATAGGAATATCTCGAATACAATACTATGGTGAGGGGTAATTGAGACGGCAGGTATGCATAACTTAGGACAAGGAGAGTTAATGATCGAGATAAGAATCTTCTTCTTAATCCATCCAGCAGGTCTACTCTTAGAAACGATTAACAAAGTTTCGTTTTGTCGTTTTGTAATACACTTCGGGGCTATATGATAGTCGTTTCACAGTCAAGTTCTCAATGCCTGATATGCCGCGTAGTGTATCTCTAAACGACAATACAAAACTTCGTTTATCGTTTCTAAGAGTAGACCTGTAGAACGTGGGCTCTCATTAGTTAGGTATTACTTGTTTACGCCAAGTAAAGTTGGTTTATCTTGGATTTTCCGATTGGGCAGTTAAGCTTTTGTGAGGTCTCATTTATTGATGATAGTTTTAATCCACTAGGTGAGACTTTGTTTTATACGACTTCCTGATTGTTTTTTGATAGAACTAGCAGATGGCCCACCTAATGTTAAGTGATTACCATCACCTATAACAAAGTACTTTACAGTACACTTGACCTAAGATGTTCTGATCTGCGAACATCAACCTGTAGCTTGCAGGAATAATTCAATTTCGGATACTGAAGTGTTTTTCTAAGATTAAAATGATTACCTAAGGTTATAATCTGTAAAAACAATCGCGTTGAACGATTTTATATAAATAATCCTTTGTAATCTATTGTTGTCGAGGGCCACTAGGAAGTATTATTACTCTCGACTTTTACTTGACAATGATTAAGGATGACCTCGGTATTGATCGTAATAGTACGACTTTGAGAAGGTCCAATCGAAACAAAGTAGTAGATGAGTCATCTTGAAATTTCAAAAGGCCAGTGGCTACTTTATGGTTAGATTGGATTTTCCAAAGTATTATAATGATAAATGAGGAAAGATTGAGAGTAATTGTTATTAAATAATGTATTATAACGAACACTGGTTAAATCCCAGGTAAAATTTCTTTGGGCTATAATTTTATCTGATAGTATGTGACGGCGAAACAGGATGAAATAGCTCTTTTACAAAATTAAAACTTACAATAGGATATTCTACGTAACACTTGTGTAGTTTTTTTTTTATTATTTACTTACTGATGGAACAAGCAGATTGCCTCCTGACGTTAAGTGGTTACCATCACACATAACAAAGCATTGTCTCGTAATTCATGCTCGTTAGGAGCGTGCCCTATGATGCACTGCTCAGCGTCCATCAACCAGAGGCATAGTGCCTGTAATTTTCTTAAACTTTTAGTAGATATCCCTTGCGATCTATCCCACAGAATCCATTATCACAGTAGTTAATAATGTACTCTAGATCCTTGACCTGGCCTACCTATATACCTACTTACATATGTTCAAGAATCATCTCTATAGGAAAAAGTGATGCTTAATACTCACACAAAAACATGAAATAAATGAATATAAATTACGGACGATAAAAGCTTTATGAATACAGAAGATTCTCCAGTAACAATTTCGAAACCCGATACTTAAGAAAGTGATCGTATGGTTTTATCACGGTTTCATACAAAATTATGGTCACAGATGAAATAATAGTGCTGCGATTTAAGTTTTTTACTCAGATTGATACACGAGTGATATCAATCTATCTCATCCCTTTTCATTTCATTACCAATTTGTAAAAGAACCATGCAAAAGAACGGTAAAAACCAAGCCGTAAGTTTGGCGAGGAAGTGGCGCCTAGATTAATTTAGCTTTTCAAAGACATTTCAAGATGATCCCTGCAGATATTACTGAATAAATCCTTTTTGACTTTAATTTTGCATTATTTGACCAAATTTTTATGACTATAATAAGTTGTCTTGTGTTATGTTTATCTAAGTTATATCCTATGTGAGAGTGTTACCACACCAATAATGTATGGTTGTGGTAACACTGACCTGATGACAGTTTTATTTAGTAGGAACCGTCGATCGACGTGGACTGATCTCGTTATATTATTGATTCGATTGGTGTGGTAACCTCTAGCTGACCTACGTTCAACCGGTTCACAGATTTAGAGTGTTTTGATTTTAGAATCAACGCATAGAAAACTTTCTACAATATTTTTATATTGTAAATAAATTAATAAATATTTTTTTAATGTCCAGAGCTACATCTCTGACGAGTGCGAATCTCAAAAATATGCTGTGGCCACTACAAGGTTTCAATAATATTTATTTACTTACTAGTGGAACGCCTGACTTCGTTCGCGTAAAGTAATTTTTATTCAAACTTAGGGGTTTAATTTGTGGATTTCTCGTCTAAGTACACCTACGCACCAAGACAGTATACACTGAAAATGTCTAGTCTCTACGCTACGACCAGTGGCTTATACTGTGTGTTGTCACCCACTGTCAATACTTTACTGTCAGTCTGTCAGGACAAAGATTCTTATAATTGGTATATTAAAAACGTCTTTAAATTCCTGGGTGGAGTTGAATCTTATAGACAACGTGATCGTATGTGGTATGAAAGTTCATAAAGAGTGACACAGGCCTAAGGCATCTAGACTTATGCATGACCACGCGAAGATCGCACCGTTACTTCCGGTGCAACCGGATGTGCTGAACGGTTATTGGTCTTAACCCGTAACGTAACGAATCGTAATAATTGCGATTAAATTATTCGTACTTAACTGGCACGCGTAACCACCTTCACGAATGAATGCAAGCGTTTATTTGCATTCACTGGTATTTATGCTCAGCTTACATTGGTTGAGTAACTTGGCCAAGTAGCTTTAAGATATCTCGGTGTCACAAGATTATAAAATAAGCCAAGTGGTCTTCAACACTTTGTATTGTATCAAAGCCTAGACTGGTTTTTAACCACAGAAACTGTTTTGATTCTTTGATCTTCTTTAGTAGTAGTAGATCTCTTAGCGAAGGTCTCGTCCGGGGATTCTAACGCTAAGCAGCTTGTTAAGTTTTAGTTTGAAGGGTGTGACTGCCGGTGACATTACATGCACATGAGTATAACATCAGAAGCCCAACTGTTGTATTATTTAGAGCTGAGCGGAGATTGAAACTAGAATTTGATTATAAAATATTGGCCTGTCTGAAATTTTAGTTTCAAAGAATACCATGTGTAGACTGATTGATTTTGACGATATTGCGTTACAAGAGTTGGATCTCAGTAGGCTTCAGGAGGCAGAACAGTGTATCGAAGGGCACGTTCCTGACGAGCATAACCTGCGATATAATTCTTTGTTTATGTGGGCCTTATGCTAGTTCCACCAGCGATTCGCTAAAAAACTATTATTTTAAATAAAATTTTAAAGTTTTTCGGCTTTGATTTGTTAGCTGTAGCTGTATCCAACGTATTGAAGCGAAATCTATAACACGAGTCGAGTCTATCAACGTTTATGATTTGAAAGCACGATATCATAGAAGGGGACCTTGTCTCTGTCAGTAGTTGGCCACTATATAACTCAAACGAACCTATGCTTGTTTTTTTGTTGTGTTTGAGTAAACTTTACTTGCTAGCTTCTGACACGAGCTTGTAATGGTAATCAAACATTTGTATAATAAATGTTAAGATGGAATGCCACTTGGTTACATAATTTATTTTGTAATAATTAAGTCAATTACGATTATTTTTAACTTTCACATTAAGGTGGAGTTTTAAAACAACTTTCATGTTATTATAGAACATATTGGAGATAAGCAAATATTGAACAGCTGATTAACATAATTATGAAAATACTTCGGTGTAAACACATTTTTTTTTAATTATAATGTTTACCGATTTGTAATTATGGAACCCACTAAGTCAATAAGAAATTAAGTACCTAAATTTACGATTTTGAACTAAGTTTCTAGAGTTTTGACAAGACAAACTGCATCAAATCAATTCTGCAGACAACTACCAACTTGCAACCTGTAAGGCTAAACGTAGATAGCGCTCTAAATGCTCTTAATTAAGTCAGTGTGTTGAAATCGAGAGTGACGTGTGGGAGCCAGACGGCCCTGAGTAACGCCCGCAGAGGCAAAGACAAGCCTGCACGCCGCGACAAGGTTATCGACAGAAAAGCCAGCGGTAACAGTTTTCTTACGAATAGTATGAACTACAAAATACATCAATTAAAAATAGAGAGATATAGATAGTTCGAGCATTAGATACCGAATGATATAACCGTATGTGGGCGTTTTTACAAGTTGATCAAGCTTATCCCCGATTCTATCACATAGTGAAGCATAGTTGAATCATAAAATGTAATTGACAACAGTACTTTAGAACCTTTAAGCCGGTTAAACATTATAGTGGCTTACGAGGTTTATGACAATTGGAAATGTGGTTATACCGTGTGCATCGAATTTGATGATTTTTGAAAGTTACAAATTATATACATTCTTGTACAGCTGATTGTACATAATAATATTGAAGAACTACTCAAGTAGTTTGTTGTTTATGAACGTGTTTCAGTTCGCCAAAACTCGAAGTAGGTATAGCAATCACTTTAAACCAAACACTTCATATTTGGTTAAACTGTGGTTAGCCTTCGCGATTACTAGGTTCGATCCGATTCGAGCACCACTGTCGAAATGGCATAGCTACCTACTTTATTCCCTTTTAAGTGATATTACAAACCCGAGCCGTAGTGAATGCAAAGCACAAAATGTTTGTTTATTTGATCATTATGCAAAACCGAGAATATCAGTTGCATTGCAAGTGTTTAATCATACCTACCTATGTGTTATGCCGTAATTAGATTTTGTCGTATTGACAATTAAACGAGTTGCTGATGCTACGGGTTCAGTAGTTTAGTAATATGTATGTTTTATGAGCTAAGCTTTCAAATAGGCAAACGAACGAAAACATATGAAACGGATATAGTGCGGAAAATTTTTAAAAAATACTTTGAAGGCCGATCAAATCATAAAATGCGGGAATTCAGCATCCAGCCCCTGACTTCCGCAATTTTTTTGTGAAAACTAAATGAATTTTTATGCTGAATTCGTTACAGATCGTATGAATAGTCTCCCAGGGGAGCCCCCATGACTATAAATTTTGAGCCGGAATGTTCATAGCATGATCATGAATGCTGAATGATGAACTTTGGTTTGTCTATTTATTTTGCAAACAAAAATTGCTCCAACCTTGGACCTCGAATTATGATCCGAACTCAATGCCATATGCGCTAACGACACACTGTATCCTGCATTTAAAATCATTCAGGCAATTATCAGAATCAGAATCAGAATCAGAATCAGAATCAGAATAATCTTTATTGTAAACTGTTGAAAGTATTAGATGGTAGGAATATAATTGTTATAGTACAAACAGTCTGCCCTACTCGAGCGTACAATAGATAAATGTTTAAAACACTTAACATAGGCATACAATTCTATGAGTTTAACAATAATAAACTAATTATCAACTAACTAACTTAATATTTTAAAGGAACTTTATTTACTTATAGTATAACTCTTAACACTTATTTAAATACTCTCCTAAATTATAAAATACTTCCGCTGTAAGCCATTTTTTTAAATTATTACTAAAGGCATTTCCGTTAAATGTTTTCAATGATAAAGGTAAATGGTTATATATTTTAATAGCCGAATAGTACGAGCTTTTTTGGAACATGCAGTTGTTTACCTGTGGAATACAAATATTATGTTTATATTTATCGCGCAAATTTCGTTTGGAAGAGGTTACAAAAAAATATTCTTGATTATTTTTAACAAACATACATATTTCATAAATATATATTCCGGTTAGAGTTAATATTTTTGCAGTTTTAAATAAATTACGTAAAGAATCTGTGCTGCGTAAATTATAGATTGCTCTCACGCATCTTTTTTGAAGCAGAAACGTGTCGTTAATATTTACCGAATTACCCCAAAAAATTACCCCGTAGCTCAACTGAGGAAAAACATACCCGTAATAAGCATTTTTAGCAATCGTTTTTGAACATATTCTCGCAAGAACTGACAGAGCATAGGTGTATTGAGATAATTTAACGTTTATTTTGCTTATATGAGCTTTCCAGTTTAAGTGAGTGTCAATCATTACACCTAAGAATTTGGTTTCATTTGACTCTTTAACTGCAATACCTCTATTTTTAATGCTAATATTTAGAGGTTTGGTTTTATAATTTTTAAAATGAATATACATTGTTTTATCTACATTTACTTTTAAATTTATATTTTCTAACCAATTTACAACGTTTTCTAATGTATTATTTACTTCAAGTTCATATTCATTTTTGGATAAGTTTGTTTTTGGGATAAAAATTGTGGCATCATCAGCAAACATTACAGACATATGATTTGTCGTGTGAGGTAGTTCATTAAGATATATTAAAAAAAGCAGAGGTCCAAGAATGCTTCCTTGGGGCACGCCGAATTTGATATTTCCTGACTTTGAGAAAACTTTTTCGATAGTTTTAGTGTGTCTATTAAACACATCCAAGGCAGTGGATGGAGTTCGACCTTGTAGATAGGATTCTAAAAGTTTTAATGTTACACCTCTTACACCTACATGTTCCAGCTTTTGCAATAAAATGCTATGCACAACACAATCAAAAGCTTTTGATAAGTCTAAGAATAGCGCTATTCCAGTATTTTTATTATTTAGATGGTCCCAGACTTCTCTGAGCATTTTAAAGATGGCCAAAGAAGTATGTTTACCTTTTTGAAATCCAAATTGGTTTTTACTAAGAGAATTATTATACATAAAAAAGGATATTAACCGTGAGTATATAATTTTTTCAAAGATTTTAGAAAAACTAGTAAGCAGGGCTATCGGTCTGTAATTATTTATATCATTTCTTAAACCTTTTTTGTACAGGGGTTTTATAATAGCTATCTTGAGACTTTCTGGAAAGCAACCAGTTTCAATGCTCAAATTTATAATAAATACTAGGGAGTCAACAATATGTTCTATAGAATATTTGATGACTTGGATAGGAATGTTGTCATGGCCTGAACTCTTTTTGTTTTTTAATTTGTTAACTACTTTTTTAATTTCTGTCGCATCTACTGGGATCATAAATATACTATTTGAACTGCGTGCTGTTAGTGGTTTAAATGACTCTAGTTGATTTATACTATGACAGTTCATATTTATAAAATATTCATTTATTCTTTCGGTTATAGTTTGTGGTTCTGTTATGACTTGATTAGCTATTTTAATAGTGTCTATTGATGTTAAAATACTATTTGTTGAAGAAGTGTGCTGCTTAATAATTCCCATTATCTAGTAATAAGATATTTAAATAGACATAAAACTGGTTTTTTGATGTTTGGAAGAAACAAAATAAAACAAAAACCAAATTCCACAAATAATAATTTGATTTTTGAATTGATTTGAAATTACTACTACCAAGGTATACTTTCCGAGAAGACTCATAAAAATATATTGAGTCAAGCAAAAGTATTATGACTATATCAAACAATTACCTATACTGTTTCATTGATGGAGAGTTCAGAGTTACTGACAACGAAATGCGATTCATACCATATGCAATTCAGAAAGAACACTTATATTTTAAAGAGTACCTGCTTAATGAAACTACTGAGGCACGAGTGTTCACTGTAGTTTTACCTCAGTAAAAATAAAACCCACAAAAGATATACCGTTGCATTGAAAATCTATCGCCAAACATGTCTAACCTTTGCAAATAAATAGCCATCTAATAAGTGTAACGGTCACTGAACTCTTCATCAGTTCAGACGCTAGCGCTAGCCGGACAGTTACAGACAGACAAAGCCAGTCCAGTATTTACTACAGAAACAGGTTTACTTCTATTTAGCCGCGTATCAGTTGCAGGCAGTATAGCAGCACTACAAGACTATCAATTTGCTCTCCTATATTCTACATGACAAAGTACAAATTACATTGCGAGAGAATCGGTTCGCTTTGTACGGGCTTCGCGAAGTTCAATTTGGCATTGTTCATGGCTGAGATAAATCGTACTTTAGCGTCTTGTTTTCAGTTACTTTCTAAAAGTTATCGTGTGAAGTTACAGAAACGGCTGGGAAATCTAAACAGTAATTCATTACTAAATACTTATGGTGTGTAGCTGAAGCCATTTTCATTTCAATGAAAATTAAACATTAATAATGATAAAATTATTATTATTATTATTAATGTTCTTGATCAGTAATGTTTGTCTCGAAATTCCGTTCGGAATTTTATCTACATTTTCACCTTTTTTTAGGTACTTACCTGTTAGTTGTATTATGTGTGGTACATAGTATATCTATTATTATTATAAAAAAACCGGAGTCAGGCTCTAAGGTTCGTCCGTACTATAAAAAAAACTGCTGAAGTGCATGACGCTGTTTTTATGCATTTATTGGCATGATAGCTATAGTACAGCGTATGCTGTAATTAATTCACTGTAAAAAAATACAGTCCTGTCAAAAAACAGACCTACGCGACGACTACGGATGGACGGACGTTATTTTAGTAATAGGGTACTCTTGCCTGCGGAACCCAAAAAAACTACATTTCAGCGTCTCAAACGAACAACCGTAGACTGTTGGTGCATCTTCGATTCACAAACATGTGTCGTAGAAAGTTCACTTATCGTTACATCATTTGTGAGAGCAAACGGACAAACATTGAGACCGGACCGTATTATACAATCGATTTTGTTCGACAAACAATGATGTTGGCTACCGAAAGATCGAGAGTTCTTTAAATAGATATGATAAAAGGTTTTAAGCGTGAAGGTATGTATAATGGTAATGGTATTCAGATTAAGCTTTATTTTAACTTTACGCTCACTTTTATCAGCATCATAATACTCATCGTAATATTATATGAAAATTCGACACGTTCGATTGTTACCAAGCCCTAGCTTGCATTTGTTGGCTTGGTCTGTTTCTCTGTTGGTCTGTTGCACAACTTAGCCCTGCAGATGACTGATAGAATACTTATATACTTTGCCAAACATTCTGATCAACTAAAGTCAAATTGCTATGTGCATGCCTCCAGCTTCCTCATATGGAAAATGCAGATTCTGAAAATGCCAATATTTAGTTCATATTTAGTACCATCATAGATTACAACCATAATTTAGGTGCCAAAAAAACAACGACGCTACAAGCCTTTGAAGGTGTGTTAGCTGAAGTAACATGCCACCAGCTTCCTCATTCAGTGTGGGCAAACGAGTGCTGATAGAGCTATAGAACAAACGCTAGCATTTAGTACCAGATGAGTGCACTAGGTAGCAAAATTTCCAAACCTGCAGCTAAAAAACTCTCGGAGTTATAAGACTTCATCAACGTGTAAGCTGACGTACCGTTATTTCAGCACGCACATGCTGGTTCTCTGAAACGGCTGCAGCTATAGACACGGTTGATATCTCCAGATTCAGTGCACAATTGGTGCCAAAGGTACCAAATATTTGAGGCTTCTAGGTTCAAAACTCTTTGAACTACAGGCTTTTAGCAACGTGTAAGCTGGGGAAACGTTTCTCCAGCTGACACATGCTGGATCTCAGAAACGGTAAGAGATAGAGATTCGGTTGATATCTCCAAATGTCAATATGAATTAGTGCACTTGGCACCAAAATTTTGGAGTCTCTAGGACCAATAGTTACATCACAAGAAGCAAAAAACCATTTAACGGTCAACAAATTCAAACCAGTTTTCGCTTCTATAAAAGCGCGGCGTTGCCGCTCTGCACGCTACAATAGCGAGCGAACATTATGCTTGTTCTCTGTCTGTTTTTATATCTGTCTCTGGATACAACGTGTGTTGCCAGTTCAGTTTTAGTAGGTCGATAGTTTTATTCGAGTCTTGTCAGAACAGGTAATTATAGGTACGAGGTACTTACTAAATAGGTACCTACTTTATTTCGTCTAGTTTAACCAAATAAAATAGGAACCTAATTAGAAAATTGGGTTTGTATGTACTCAAATAGTTGATTTGACGACCGATGTGACGCAGCGGCCTGTGACGCAGAAGTTTGCGGGTTCGATTCCCGCCTTGGAATAAAATGTTTAAACGATCTGCAAATAATGAATCCGGGTGTTCTGGGTATTTTCTATGTTTAGTAAAAAATATGTATGTATTTATGTAACGTCAGATTTGGAATTCAAAATGGCGGGTGCAAATGATGGTACAAAAAACTGACATGGGTGTCTTTTTCGACTAATTTGGGGGTGCTGATTACGAATATCTGGTCAGATTTGAAATTCAAAATGGCGGGTGCACATGATGGTACAAAAAATTTATATGGGAGTCTTTTTTGACTAATTTGGGGGTGCTGATTACGAATATCTGGTCAGATTTGGAATTCAAAATGGCGGGTGCACATGATGGTACAAAAAACTGACATGGGTGTCTTTTTCGACTAATTTGGGGGTGCTGATTACGAATATCTGGTCAAATTTGAAATTCAAAATGGCGGGTACAAAAATGGTACAAAAAACTGACATGGGTGTCTTTTTCGACTAATTTGGGGGTGCTGATTACGAATATCTGGTCAAATTTGAAATTTAAAATGGCGGGTACAAAAAAAGGTACAAAAAACTGACATGGGTGTCTTTTTCGACTAATTTGGGGGTGCTGACTACGAATATCTGGTCAAATTTGAAATTCAAAATGGCGGGTACAAAAAATGGTACAAAAAACTGACATGGGTGTCTTTTTCGACTAATTTGGGGGTGCTGATTACGAATATCTGGTCAAATTTGAAATTCAAAATGGCGGGTACAAAAAATGGTACAAAAAACTGACATGGGTGTCTTTTTCGACTAATTTGGGGGTGCTGATTACGAATATCTGGTCAGATTTGAAATTCAAAATGGCGGGTGCAAATGATGGTACAAAAAACTGACATGGGTGTCTTTTTCGACTAATTTGGGGGTGCTGATTAAGAATATCTGGTCAAATTTGGAATTCAAAATGGCGGGTGCACATGATGGTACAAAAAACTGACATGGGTGTCTTTTTCGACTAATTTGGGGGTGGTGATTACGAATATCTGGTCAAATTTGAAATTCAAAATGGCGGGTACAAAAATGGTACAAAAAACTGACATGGGTGTCTTTTTCGACTAATTTGGGGGTGCTGATTACGAATATCTGGTCAAATTTGAAATTCAAAATGGCGGGTACAAAAAAAGGTACAAAAAACTGACATGGGTGTCTTTTTCGACTAATTTGGGGGTGCTGACTACGAATATCTGGTCAGATTTGGAATTCAAAATGGCGGGTGCACATGATGGTACAAAAAACTGACATGGGTGTCTTTTTCGACTAATTTGGGGGTGCTGATTACGATTATCTGGTCAAATTTGAAATTCAAAATGGCGGGTACAAAAAATGGTACAAAAAACTGACATGGGTGTCTTTTTCGACTAATTTGGGGGTGCTGATTACGAATATCTGGTCAGATTTGGAATTCAAAATGGCGGGTGCACATGATGGTACAAAAAACTGACATGGGTGTCTTTTTCGACTAATTTGGGGGTGCTGACTACGAATATCTGGTCAAATTTGAAATTCAAAATGGCGGGTACAAAAAATGGTACAAAAAACTGACATGGGTGTCTTTTTCGACTAATTTGGGGGTGCTGACTACAAATATCTGGTAAAATTTGAAATTCAAAATGGCGGGTACAAAAATTGGTACAAAAAACTGACATGGGTGTCTTTTTCGACTAATTTGGGGGTGCTGATTACGAATATCTGGTCAAATTTGAAATTCAAAATGGCGGGTACAAAAAAAGGTACAAAAAACTGACATGGGTGTCTTTTTCGACTAATTTGGGGGTGCTGACTACGAATATCTGGTCAAATTTGAAATTCAAAATGGCGGGTACAAAAATGGTACAAAAAACTGACATGGGTGTCTTTTTCGACTAATTTGAGGGTAATTTGGGGGGGGGAATTTCAAATTTGACCAGATATTCGTAATCAGCACCCTCAAATTAGTCGAAAAAGACACCCATGTCAGTTTTTTGTACCATTTTTGTACCCGCCATTTTGAATTTCAAATTTGACCAGATATTCGTAATCACCACCCCCAAATTAGTCGAAAAAGACACCCATGTCAGTTTTTTGTACCATCATGTGCACCCGCCATTTTGAATTCCAAATCTGACCAGATATTCGTAATCAGCACCCCCATATTTGTCGAAAAAGACACCCATGTCAGTTTTTTGTACCATTTTTTGTACCCGCCATTTTTAATTTCAAATTTGACCAGATATTCGTAGTCAGCACCCCCAAATTAGTCGAAAAAGACACCTATGTCAGTTTTTTGTACCTTTTTTTGTACCCGCCATTTTGAATTTCAAATTTGACCAGATATTCGTAATCAGCACCCTCAAATTAGTCGAAAAAGACACCCATGTCAGTTTTTTGTACCATTTTTGTACCCGCCATTTTGAATTTCAAATTTGACCAGATATTCGTAATCACCACCCCCAAATTAGTCGAAAAAGACACCCATGTCAGTTTTTTGTACCATCATTTGCACCCGCCATTTTGAATTTCAAATCTGACCAGATATTCGTAATCAGCACCCCCAAATTAGTCGAAAAAGACACCCATGTCAGTTTTTTGTACCATTTTTTGTACCCGCCATTTTGAATTTCAAATTTGACCAGATATTCGTAATCAGCACCCCCAAATTAGTCGAAAAAGACACCCATGTCAGTTTTTTGTACCATTTTTTGTACCCGCCATTTTGAATTTCAAATTTGACCAGATATTCGTAGTCAGCACCCCCAAATTAGTCGAAAAAGACACCCATGTCAGTTTTTTGTACCTTTTTTTGTACCCGCCATTTTGAATTTCAAATTTGACCAGATATTCGTAATCAGCACCCCCAAATTAGTCGAAAAAGACACCCATGTCAGTTTTTTGTACCATTTTTGTACCCGCCATTTTGAATTTCAAATTTGACCAGATATTCGTAATCAGCACCCCCAAATTAGTCGAAAAAGACACCCATGTCAGTTTTTTGTACCATCATGTGCACCCGCCATTTTGAATTCCAAATCTGACCAGATATTCGTAATCAGCACCCCCAAATTAGTCAAAAAAGACACCCATGTCAGTTTTTTGTACCATCATTTGCACCCGCCATTTTGAATTCCAAATCTGACGTTACATAAATACATACATATTTTTTACTAAACATAGAAAATACCCAGAACACCCGGATTCATTATTTGCAGATCGTTTAAACATTTTATTCCAAGGCGGGAATCGAACCCGCAAACTTCTGCGTCACAGGCCGCTGCGTCACATCGGTCGTCAAATCAACTATTTGAGTACATACAAACCCAATTTTCTAATTAGGTTCCTATTTTATTTGGTTAAACTAGACGAAATAAAGTAGGTACCTATTTAGTAAGTACCTCGTACCTATAATTACCTGTTCTGACAAGACTCGAATAAAACTATCGACCTACTAAAACTGAACTGGCAACACACGTTGTATCCAGAGACAGATATAAAAACAGACAGAGAACAAGCATAATGTTCGCTCGCTATTGTAGCGTGCAGAGCGGCAACGCCGCGCTTTTATAGAAGCGAAAACTGGTTTGAATTTGTTGACCGTTAAATGGTTTTTTGCTTCTTGTGATGTAACTATTGGTCCTAGAGACTCCAAAATTTTGGTGCCAAGTGCACTAATTCATATTGACATTTGGAGATATCAACCGAATCTCTATCTCTTACCGTTTCTGAGATCCAGCATGTGTCAGCTGGAGAAACGTTTCCCCAGCTTACACGTTGCTAAAAGCCTGTAGTTCAAAGAGTTTTGAACCTAGAAGCCTCAAATATTTGGTACCTTTGGCACCAATTGTGCACTGAATCTGGAGATATCAACCGTGTCTATAGCTGCAGCCGTTTCAGAGAACCAGCATGTGCGTGCTGAAATAACGGTACGTCAGCTTACACGTTGATGAAGTCTTATAACTCCGAGAGTTTTTTAGCTGCAGGTTTGGAAATTTTGCTACCTAGTGCACTCATCTGGTACTAAATGCTAGCGTTTGTTCTATAGCTCTATCAGCACTCGTTTGCCCACACTGAATGAGGAAGCTGGTGGCATGTTACTTCAGCTAACACACCTTCAAAGGCTTGTAGCGTCGTTATTTTTTTGGCACCTAAATTATGGTTGTAATCTATGATGGTACTAAATATGAACTAAATATTGGCATTTTCAGAATTTGCATTTTCCATATGAGGAAGCTGGAGGCATGCACATAAATTGCTGACTAATTTAGCTTACAAACGTAGGATGTGAAGCATCCTGCTTCCACGTTCGATTATAAATTAAACCATACATTTATACCGCTTTTTGTGTTAAACCTAACTACTGATTGTTCTTGTTATTTTCAAGAATTTTGTGTGAATGGGAAATCCTGTTTTTGCATCCATGTATCAGTCGACAACGGCGTAGGAATATAATTATCAAGGTTTTTAGATCCTTAGTTATAGTTTATTACTGACTATCGAAACGCGCGCGGCTTCGTTCGCGTGAAATTATTCTCACAAACTTTAACCCTGCTATACCCTTTTAGGGGTTGAATTTCAAGAATTAAGAAAGAATTCTTAGTATACCTCTACGCACCAAGATGAATACCCTAAAAATTTCAAGTCTCTACGACCAGTGATTCAGGCTGTGCGTTGGCTAAATATCGGTCAGTCAGTCAGGACAAAGATTCTTATAATCGGTAGAGATTTTAAGAATCTAGATAAGTTGTTTTTGTTTTGTGATAAATGATTTGAGAGTTTTCATGAGTTTCATGTATGTAAGAACTGGTGTAACTCCTTATTACTGGCACCTAGATTTACTTATCTGTGACTTGATTGTATAAAATACCTATTCATTTTGATTTTTTTGCCTTAGAAGTAAGCTTAAGTAGGAAAAGTAAGAAAAAACGACTTGGTTAACTATTTTGATTTCTGTAAAGGTCTAAAACCAAAGTTATCACGTTTTAGTTGGTGATTATGATTACCAATCTAGTGCTTATGTTTTCTTATAGCTAGATTTCGATCAATCCGGAAGTTTCTAATTTGTTTTTATTTTATCGTTGACTGTTCGAGTTAGTATTTAGTATTAAAATTGAAAACGTTATAAGTAGTTGCATAATACTGAACTACTCTTTTGTGCACATATAAATAGAAATCAGTAACTGGATCTATTTCTTTATCTATACCAGTTGTACCTACAGCATGTTAAAGGCATGAAACATGAAACTTTTTTAAATAGAAAAGTACTGGTTCCGTCACTTCCAATAAGTGGTATATACTGGCTTTATAATTTTTTAAATTTATTTTTGTATTCAAATCTTATACCTACGTGTACTTTTGTATCACGTCTAGTAGTAGCTCTAGATATAAATATAAACAAAATGAGAATGAGAATGAATGAGAAAAATCGGTTGACAAGTTCTTCCAAGGGTCTCCATCATAGCTTGACGGCTGTAATAGCCAACACTGATAGCTAAGACTTAAAACACACTGTACAAGATACATCAGTAGATTGGTACTTAGTACTACTATCACCCAGAGGCATCATTGCTTATTGCGTAATCCTTTTACATAAACTCCATACGCAAATTGCTAAGCAAAGCTATCGAAATGCTTTTTTAATTACTACTTACCTATCATACACTTAGGTCACTACATAGTAATGGCTCAAGACGATCCAGTGTGTTTACGGAACACTGGTAATGCCTCTTTAATTTCAGTCCTAGATTCGTAATATTTACTTAGATATATCGTAACACGTAAGTAAACACACGGTGATTGCTTTACCTAACCGTTTCGTCATTGATAGGATGATCACGAAGCCTTATGTACGATTTCACTAATAAATTTTTGCAATGTTAGTTTTCAGTGAAATGTGCTAAGGACACACTCACGACTACCTTTAAGTTGCCTGCCATGCCTGGCAAGTGACTGGCAACATTAAGATACGTTAGCAAGAGTTTATGAAGATATTGAACAGACAGAACAAGACCAGACTTTGAAGAATATTGCATTGCCTACTTCTAAATTTGAATGATAAAACCTGTAAAAATTGTTTATGAATGTATTTGTGTTCCTATGCGTGTTGTCGCCATATTTTTTTATGCAATCTCTTTGAGCTAAACATGACTTTTTCACACTTTTCCAAGTTACGCGTACCATTGGTGACTTCAGTCAGACGGCTCGGTTCGCGAAAGCAGTTGACGCCATATTCGGCGAGACGACTGCTTCAACTTTCTGATGTCCTGGTATCCGAGCGTCGACTTTACCTGACAATCCAGTTTTTACAAAATGCGAGATGATGAAGATATATATTTTGTAACGATATGAGATAGGAATGCTGTAGCAACAACTTTATGAGATTTAGGCTGTGCTTTTAGTCTGACTTATGTGTGAAGTATAACGATCATATTATAAGCTTATGTGCTTATTAAATAAAATTATGTTATTTGTGTACATAATTTTCTATGAATATGAAACACTTTTAACATTCAGATTTGGTTGTATAAGTCGAGATAATGTATACAAAATCTTAATTTAATCGTGAACTCATCACATCGAGTTTGAAACGACTTCTGTTATTGTTGCCTAATTTACTGAGTGTTAAGTAGGTAAACGTACATAACGTACCTAAATACAAGAATTATATAGCAAAGTACCCCAAATGTTTTATTTTATGTACAAAACTCCACCTACTGTAAAGAGTTTTGTAAATAAAATGGGGTCGTTGTCTGCAGTTTTTGTGCTACGAATTTAGCATTAGTGATGCTATGGTTCTTACTTTTTCAGAAAATGTATTTGTAATTTTCAGTTTTTAATACCTATTCAGGTGCTAGCTTACCTTCTATTTTTAAATTCAAGATTATCAGAGTAAACAAGAAGATTCAGAATCGAACAAAACGATTAAAATCTGTTTAAAAACTTTTACTTTCGACTTTTTGCAATTATTTTAATGTACAAAGTATTGTCGATGCACTGGTACCGGAGTAATGCCATAGAGAGTAGGTATAGTTATGTAATGGAACAGGTTCGGTTTGGAAGTGGGTCGGTTTGCTGGCTTCAGCTTTCCAGCGGTCCCTGCCCTCGCTTTGGATTGAATCTTAATGTTCCGCAGACACGTCTAGCTAGAACTGCTTATTCATCTCATACGAAATACCTTCAGATATTTTGGTATTTGGTATTTCGGCTACAGTTGTAATAAGTATGTTGTGTCAAAGGCACGCTACCTGCATTTGACTGTAAACTATAATAATATAAAATAAAACTGTAGAGGTCGAAAAGTCTGTACATCAAATACATTTTTCTGCAAATTTGCAAAAGTAAAAAAATACGAATTCAACTTAAAAAAAAAAAAGTTTGTTTATTTGTATGATTGCTTGTACACGCATATTGCAAAAACTACTAAATTAATGTTGATGCGATTTACAGAATTTGTTAGCTACTTAAAACATGATGGGTTTAATTGAGTTAACAAGTTGTAGGAAAAATTCCAAGAAAAATGCAGACGAAGTCGCGAGCTGGTCAGCTAGTGTACAATATGTACATATTGTTGTAGGTACCTATACCTACACAGTAGTCAGTACGCGACATAAAATAATGTCTTATCAATCTAATTCGTTCCTCATTAGGGATCAACTTTTCATTTCCTTCAAATGATCATATCAAGTGCCAAGTGGCCACATAAGGAACATGTCCATATTAATGGCGGCACACCTTACTTTCCCTCGGACTTAGGTACATGAGCCTGCATCTTGCATTCACCTTCTGCCTTCGGGCGGACCTCACACATGAGTGACGTCATTAATCGTGACTGATACAAGTTGTGGTCGAGACTGATGGCAGCTGTGGACTTTTGAGTCAGCACATGCAAATAGAAGGTCCACGACTCTGCTTGCGTCTTATCTACCTGGATAATAAGTAATTTGTTAAAAAGTTACGAACTATGTAAAGTTTAATCCAAATCCGTTCAGCAGTTGTAGCGATGGACAAACAAACGCGCATTTATAAATATAAGCGTAATTGAATTATTGATTTACCACAAGTAAAGAAATCGGTGACCTTATCGCTACAAGCGATCTCTACCAAGTTTTGGGTAAACAAGACTGAACATAGTAAGGGCTCCTATCTCTTGTGTGAGTTTTATTTATTATACATACTAAGCTTGTAAGATCTAACCTAGAACAAAATCCATTGCGTTTTTAATTCTTCATAGTACGTAGGTATAGCAAATCATTGCAAATTCCGCTTCACACGCCTTGCTAACTTTACATGAAAAACATTTGTGACATGACCATGGCCTTGACTACTGTGGACACGGGCAATCATCCACCATAGTTAACAACATCCGATTGCGGAATAGCCCCATCACGATGACAGCATGACATCTGACAGTTACGCTATTTCCTGTCTTAGTTTAATCACTGTTCGCGGGAAAACTGTCTACCTGTCAAAGATGACACAAAAAGATGTTCCTAACATCTCTGTGTGTGTCATTCTCTGTGTTGTTCTATAGTCAAAAGTAAAGACTTTTGACTATAGAAAAACTCACTTCATATACTTATGAAATAAACTAAAGATACGGTGCACTATAAGTGGTAAAAAAGCATTTTTCTTTCCTTATTACGTTTCCAAACAAGTCTGTAACATTGTACATAGAAACTTATTCTGTCTGTGGTATGTCTTGACCGCGTCGTTCCGGGAAGATAGTCACATTTTTTGCGATCCTCGTCTTTATATGAAAAATTATGTTACGTGTGGGAGAAAGATAATAAGAAAAGTTAGTAAAGAGTATTTTTGTAACTAGATATATCGGTATGTAAGTACCGTAGATTTGTATTTGATATTCATACGGATTTAGTACCTGCTTCTAAGTTTTTTTAGTTTATACTGATTTGTGATTGGTGTATGGTTTTTATTCAAGGTGATTCTTCATTTTTTACATTGCGTCTGCTGAATGTATACAATCCGTAACTTTTAACTGTACAATAAATAATTAAGTGAATACATAATCACGAATAATGCATGTATTCACTTATTTATTGAGTATTTACGCTGTAAATATGTATTGTAGTGCTGCGTTACTTTTTGAAAGTAACGAAGTGTTAGTGTCGTCAGTACATTTAACAATTACATGTAACTCTCTAGAAATGGGATTAAAGGTACATATACAAAGCGGAAATTTAGTGTGTTTTTTATTCAACAGCATAATTGTATAGCAAGCACTTTTTGGCTATATTTAAAGTGCAATGCTCCAGTGACTCTTAAATAAAGACATAGAACCTTAACCTATTTACTCATGGAAAATCCAGTAAAAACAATAAAATCAATGCCAAGTTAAATTTACACTTAAATTTACAAGACAACTTTGTTATAGGTGATAGTTAGGTACCACTTAACATCATGTGGGCCATATGCTGGTTCCACCAGAATTAGCATAAAACAAGGCTAACTTCTTTTTTTTTTATATTGTGGCTAACGCTACATTTTACAGTATCTAGTTAGAAGGATGTGTTTGCTCACTTGTCGCTGAGATTTGTAAGTATTGCACGCTTAAGTTTAGTAGCTACTAAAAACCTAAATAATTCAGAAGTCATTCTACCTACTAGTAAAATAAAAGAGGAAACTTACCAAGGCAAAAACAGCCGAGCGAAGAATGCGCCGTCCAAATCCAGGACACTACACTGCACTAGACGATAGCCGATTGGGTAAACACCAGTTTGTAGATTTAGCACGATAAATCAAAACGCTGTTACTTGCGTTCATACGTTTTACATTGTATATTCAATGGCCAGAAGTTTTTTATCTGAAACAAAATAACACAGTTGTAAGCTTTATGAAGAACTAGAACTTAAATCTCCGTTGAACCGTTTAGGGTTTCGTAGTACACCTCCTACGCTTGGTGCGTAGGGTACAAACCTACCCTGAACACTTTAAGCCTTTGCATTTTAAGTCGTTTACGCATTGCATTGTCTATATATCCGTCAGTTAGTCAGTACAAAGATTCTTATACTTGGTATAGTTATATTAGTTTAGTTAGTTATATTGATTTAGTTTAGTTATATTGATTTAGTTTAGTTATATTTAAGTCTAGCACTTTCAAACAATTGTCTACTTTAAAATCCTTTACCTGACTCTTTATTGTGCTACTGTTTGTTTACCCCAATAAATAAAATAAAATATTGGTGTAATTGGTATATTTGCACTTTTGATGACCTCTCCCGTGCATTTCTTTCTATGACCAGTTGATTTGTAGAATTACTTCTCAGCACTTTGAACGCAGATGATTCTCACGCGCTTTACAATCAAGTTACGCCTCAGGGTATGAAGTTAATAGCATATCTTGAGTTGTTGTTATTATTTAAATAATGGACCGTTTTACATAAAAACTTTATCATATCACACTATGATTATAAAACATACTTATATAATGTTCCTCGGTTGTATAATTTACTTAATTTGATCATAGCTAGCTTATCGTCATGCAAATGATTGACTATTTAAATTTAGATGTTTGATACAATTTTAAAGTTAAATGTTGTTTTATTTTAAAGTTAATGTTGTTTTTTCTCGGTTTTGCTAATCAATTGGTTTTGTTATTACCACTTCGGGATGGCTACAATGCGAAACACCCGATTTTGTTTGCATGATGTTACTTTATTCAAACTCTAACCCCCGTTGTATCGGTTTACGGGTTGAATTTTGAGAATTCTTTAAGTAGGTACTACGTACCAAGACAAATATACCCTGAAAATGTCAATTCTCTTCGACCAGTAGTTAAGGCTGTGCGTTGCGTTTCAGTCAGTCAGGACAAAGATTTTTATATGACAGATATAAATAAAGCTTGTTGCATTTTTGATAGCATAGCAGCTAAGCACTCGAATTTATTAGTACATTTTTTATTCACCTAACCTGAAATTAATGTGAATAAAAATTATACTTGAATGCAGGTGGTAAGTGTCTTCTTGTAACAAGTGAAAGAATCTCGTAGATTTCAATCCTACTCCGTGCATCACTATTAAATTATATAGAATCTTTATTTATTTTATACTTTTTATAAAAAAAAATTCCTCTGTGGTTTTAACAAATTAGATATAAATCATCTGAATTAATTGAATTGAAATAAATTTACCGTTAACTTAGAAAATAAACTAAATTTACGTCAGCTACAGGTAGCTTACACCACCGAAATACTTGTATGCCTCCTGAAAGTGATATGACATTACACACATCCTTGAAGTGACATGAGACACTTCCGACTTGAAAAGTTCCGTGGTCCAGATGTTACGATATTGTTTCATCCTTCCGTTATTTTTTATCCCACTATGGACACCGGCTGGTTGATTCTAAAACAGGTGCATACGCAACGATGTAGGTAAGTAGGTATTTTGTTGGTCGTAGTAGAGCTCTATGTGAGAGGCTTGCCTGGCGAAGTACTACCACCATGCCTATTTCTGCCGCCAATCAACTTGCTGTGTTCCGGTTTGAAGGGCGTGGGTGCAGGTGAAATGACAGGCACTTGAGGCTTAACACTTCTATACCTCAGGTTTATGGACGCTGAGCACCGTAGGGCACGTTCATAACGAGGTGGACCTACGAGACAATACTTCGTTTTAGGCGATGGTAACCACTTAACATCAGGTGGGCCATCTGCTTGTTCCATCAGCAAGTTGTACAAAAAAAGGTACAACTTTTATAAAAAAGTCACTAGCGGATGAAACAAGCAGATGTTACACCTGATGTGAAGTGGTAACTCTTTGCAACAAAGTATTTATTTAATAGAATAGGTAAAAAAGGAGAAAAACCACGACCAATTATTGTGACTCTTTCAACTCTGGGATTAAAAATAGACTTATACAAACTAAGAGGAGCACTAAACGACACTCCATACTACTTAAAAGAAGACTATCCCCAATACATATTAGAAAAAAGAAAGGAGCTGCAAGAGCAGGTACGCGAGGAAAAAGAGAAAGGAAACAATGCGATAATTAAATATGATAAAGTTGTTATAATAAATAAAAACAAGAGCACAACAAACAATAACAAAAGAATGCTTTCATCTTCTCCGGAAAACAACACACAATATGGAAAGAAAACCCAAGCAAGTAAGAAAAATAAAACACAAGCACCGCTACAAAGATCATCTAGCTTATCCGAGGGTGTTCTTAAGCCAGGCATACTCAACTACCTGACCTCCAAGAATCCAAACAACATACCGGGTAAGCAGGATAACCAAAACAAGAATTTATAGCAACTGCCGGCCCTCTCTCACAAGGAAATCAAGCAAAAAACACAAGCATATGAACAACATCTTCCAATCCGGCTGGTCTCCGTGGAAGATTATGACCAAAACCCTCCAAAGAATCAAACCAACCTACTAGAAAAGTTCTATATACTTACATACAATGTTAGATAACTTTCATCACATGAACGCTTAATTGAACAAAATGAAACACTGAAAAGGAATAAAATATGACATAGTAGGCCTGTCCGAAACAAGACGCTATGGAACCAAAATAGAAGATTACAAGCACTTTATAGTCTGCCACTATAAAGTGACGACATCAAGAAAATAGCTAGCTGACAATCTTTGGAGGAGGCCTTTACCTGCACAAGGGTTCTTGCAAGCTAAACTAGTACATAAGCAATAGGTAGGTACCAACATTTATCTAAAACAATATTTTATGTACTATTCAAAAAAAAAAAAAACAGCAAAGTGATAGTGTTAATTTAATTTTTTTCTGTATTATTGTTAGTTTTTAAGCTACTTGCAAGAAATAAAAGGCTTTATTATTATTATTATATTTATTTAATGGTCGCGCACGTTAATAACGTGCCATAAGCCCTGCCTCACACACCCGTCAGACTGGAACACAGCAACGCTGCTTGGCGGCAGAAATAGGCGTGAAAATAATCAGAATTTAAAAATATTTAAAGAATTAAAAATGTGGCAAAGATTCAAGTCACAAAGTCTTGTTTTGGAGCCTCCAAGGTGAAATTTTATGTGTAAGGTACCTTAGAAAATAACTGGTTCTAATTTTATGCCTAAAATCTTCGGCCAAGCAACGTTTGCTCCTCTTCAGGTTATTTTTTCGTATATAGAAATTATTTAAGTATATCTTTCTACCGACACATTATAATTATGAAAATAAAAAATGAAAATATTTATTGAGTAAGCTTCAGTTCTAGTTCATTTGATACTGCATAAATTTCAATTTAATAAGTACATTGTAGGTAGATAAGTTCTTTTAAGAATGTACCTACATAAAATACTAAAAATAAAATTTAAGGATATATATTAATACCTACCCTGTAGAACAAGTAAACTACTTACTGAAATTTAAAATACATATATCTGAGCCCTAGGCCCTAATTATACTGGAGGCTTACTCCGCAAAACGATAAGTGAAGGTTACACTGCGTGGCAAAACGGTAGCCGTTGTTGCCACCACACATGCCACGTAGTTGAACTCAAAATGTCAATCGAGTACCCATGAACCTTCGTTTATCGTTTTGCAGAGTTGACGACATCTTTTTGTTCTAGTTGTAACACAATTTAAGATTACAGCAGTTTTATGAAACCTATGAAATTATTTATTTGAAAATATCGCACATACGTGAACGTAGGTACCTTTTAATGTCCATTAAACCATAAAGATGTTCTATTAAAATTGCTCAGTTAACCACTAAGTACCCATTAAAAGGTGATTATACAAGAATTTTGACGTAAACATGAGTAAAAACAGTCGAAACAATCTGGGTCAGTTATTGAGGGTCGTACACACGAGCGGGTAACGCACGACTGCACTGAAAGCTGGTGTTGCCACAAAATATGCTGGCAATCAGTTTCGTTGCCGTGCTCAATGCATGAATTTATTAATTGCTGATGCGACGTAATAATTGTTACAGTTGCGAAGCCTGCTTAGCGTAATTGTCCGTTGTTATTAAGTTAACATGGAACATGGCTTGACTAATGTTCACTCTGTATAGTTAAATTGTTTTTATTAATTAAAATTGTAACAAAACGTTTTTAGTATTTAATTTACAAGCTTTCATATAGGACCCAAAAGTTATAAAGATAATCTAAAAAAATCAAATATATTACCGATTAATATAAATGTCCCATTATTTTGGTATCATATTTATAGTCACAGACATTTCTCCTAAGTAAAAGTCAAGGTCACGTGGTAATTTACATAAGTACGTTTTGTTCTTCTTGTCAAATTCCTCGTAAATGTCAAGCCGTTGGATCGAGTAGGCGTCCTCGTCACAAATTGTTGACCCACTAGTGCCCCGCACCTGCGCTGGCTGTGGTGCCGAAAAACATGTTTGCGTAATTTTCCAGCGTGTGTGTGGATGAGGCTTAATATACAAGACGTGCAAATATTGTCCAATGGTTTCGGTTTCACAAAATCGTGCAGTATCGGTTTATGACACCTCACAATGTGGCGCAACGTCACACTTGGATTGGACTATTATACGGTGACAAGTTTAGTAAAGTGCAAGTGATGCAGTGATGAAATCCCATCTACAATATGATGCTATCATCATCACCAACCTATCGCAGTCCACTGTTGGACATAGGTCTCTCCTATGGCGCGCCACTGAGCGAGTTTAGGCTCTCCCTATCCAACTACTCTGGGAGCGCTATCACTACACTTCGTACTTACCATAATCCTCCTTAAGTTGAAGTGTAGAATCGCATCTAGTTTAATAGTACCGATCGCGTCATCATCCTTAATAATTCTATTGTTGGACATAAACCTCCCCACGTATATGGTCATGCACGTTTGGCAGGATTGATGATCGGTGTTTATTAATCAGGAGATGCTGCTACCCATTTTCAGGCCCGTTTCCTTAGTCGCTTCTCACGACATCCATGGAAAGTAATGGAGGTTCCTATTCTGGAGAAACTGGTGGTCTCGCTAAATTAATATTAGTCATTATAAAGTTACCAATAACTATTACTATTTCTAAAACCTTATTTCATGAATTTTGTATCTAGGTACTCTATCATTTTAGTATTTTGGAGTAATCTATGTCACATGTGTTTCTACTCTATAAGTTTCTGAATAAATAAACATATTACGTACTGTGAGTAAGCATGTACTCGTATTTATTCAGAAAATTATAGAAACAATTCGACAGGTGGATGTTTAGCTCTATGTAATGATTCGATAATTGTAAAAATAATGGATTATTTCATGCGATCTTTACACAGTTTGTTAAAATAAGACGTAGATAGAGACTACTAACAAAGAAGCTTTTTTGGTCATGCGCAACGCGACTAATATTGATACTAAGCGTGATAGCAAAGATGTTTATGTTATGTACGATGGTATCAAAATCTTGCAATTCTATTTTGAACAAATTCCACTTGTCCCGGTAACTTGAAATGTTAGTCATTAACTTACATTATAAACGTTATTTAAATTTAAATAATGCTTAAAATATCTCCTGTCACTGTTTGCCATTACACATTGATAAGAGATGAAATGTTTTTTTGTATCTTATGGTAGATTTTTTTACGTAAGGCCGTAAGTATCTACGCAGTCTCGATGAGAATACAGACGCTGCAGTCAGGCCGCCCCTTGCACCTGCACTGCCCGGGACCATGGTCCATGGACCCCTTTGCCCACCCTCACTATAACTTTTTTTCAGAAGTTTATGTGCTTGTTTTTTTGTAATGATGACAAGTTTTCAAGAATATTCTGTAGTAGCACTAATAGTGTACTAGTTGTATAAGTGGTATCCTGTATATACCACTACTTGCTACTGTGTCGTGTTCGACGGACATGTTTTATTTATGTAAAAAGGTAGGTATATTTCTATTTATTATCAATAGTAGAAACGTCTATATTTTTGGAATGGATACGCTCTCATTGGCTGCGGGCTAGTTAAACACAGTCACTAATCAAATCATTAAAACACCTGTTACAGCAAACTGCGATGGCAAGGAAGTACATTTTTAAGGGTTATGGGAAAAACTAGAGAAAAAGCAGCCTATGCCCGTTCCTGGAGGCTATGTTTTTGCCAAATTTCATCTATTTCGACAAAGGTTGGTCATCTAACCGTTCAAAATCATGTTAGGCAACAGTTCAACATTTATCATGTTTACACATTCATAGTCTACTAGGTTCTTTGAGTGGATTCTGATATTTCATAACAACAACAATATTTTGGCTAGATTTGATATTTGGGTGTATTAACTTCCAGATATCAATAGACTTGGCAATTGTCTTTTTACTTACTGGATATTTTGGCAAACTGTTGTTTTAGTAACTGCACATTTTGATTTGTCGTTTTTGCTCGGTTTGTGACAGTTTGTCGTTTTAGTAACTGGATACATTATAATTGAACATTTTGACAACATGGTATCATATCCTGTACTTTTTTAAACCTTGGACATTATAACCTTTGCATCAATTTACACCAGAGTTGGTTCAGTGGTTTAATCATAAAAACATAACAGACAGACAGACACAATTTGTTTTTATAGATTCGTGTGAATAATGGAATGTAATTTTGAAAAAGCTTTGACTTTACTTACTCAAAAATAGCTATACTGTGTCGTACGTGTTTTTAACAGACAGACAGACGCTGAGTTCAGTGAAGATGTAATTATTCAAATGTTAATGGTCTTTGTCGATGGTGATGACGTTAGATTCTAAATTACAGTTTATCTTAAACCATGTCTACATAAAGTGTATATTTTATTAGGAAAATTATACCAAGAGATATATTTATTTATGGTTCTCAATATGATGAAAAGTTATACAGTCTTTAATAAATCAGTTTTTATGTACTTACGTTTATTTATAAGATATTGGAATTTAAATAAGGTATTTAATATTCACGTTTTGGTTGTAGCTGGTAGAACACGTTTTTGTACATATTATTTTAAAATTATGATCTTTTAAGTTAGGGGTGACGATGGTAGAGCAGAGACGATATTCAATGGTCCCATGAGTTTTCCTATAATAATAATAATAATAGTGACCCATCCAAATGACAGTGCAAAGTTTTTTTACACAACTTCTTAGGCTCCTATGTGTAAGCTAAAGCCCTATGTATGATAAGAAAACCCCTCAAAATAGGAAGCTAGTTTTTCCTGGAGAAAACTCTCAAAACGATGATTAAAGCAATTCTTGGTTATAATTCAAGCATTTCACTAACGAGTTAACCCTTAGGTTGCTTCATTTTGTTATAGAATGTCCCGAAGACCACGAAAATCGAATAGCGACGCTATAAGACGCTGAATATGCACAGCCTTACAATAATACCCTGATAAAGCTTATGACAAACGAAGGTCAGTAATGAAAGGTTCTCGTACGTCAATTAATCTGAACTAGGCAGGTTGGTACATTGTCCAAGAAATACTTGTTAATCAGATAAATTTATGCCACTCAACATGGCAATGTTACTAGCAAACGTCTTGGTAACGCTTTCGAATGATTCAATCTGAGGGACTAGCCAATGTTCAGTTTCAAATCCTACATTCTTTATGTCTCTTAATCACCCTACAAACTATTTTATATTCATTTGCATATTGCCAAAGAATGAAGAATAGTATGTATAGTAATTTAGAAAGAAAACGAATGTAAAAATCGAATCGCTTTGAAATGAATATGATATTGAACAGCCACTGAAACAGTTGTGTGTATTTAATTTTGTTGCTATTTTCTTTGCAGAGGATATATTGTTAAAACATACCACAGAGGATAAAGTATAGATCTACGGAATAAAAAACATGGCGGTGAGCGTCGCCATTTTCTTTTAACCGTCATCGATAATGGTTGCTCTTTTGAAAACAAAAACTAAAGCTCATAAAAAGGAAGCGAAAACATGGAATCTTTTCAAGGAGGCATCGTAAGTAGGTAGGTATAGTTTTAAAACAAGTCTGTTGGATACTTTGAGTAGATTTATTTATCTGAAGTTGAGCAAAAGCTCTTGAGCTTTAAACACTTTTAACAGTGTGAGTAAGAAAGTAAGATCTTTTTGGTTATTTTTGTCTACTTCCGGCCAAAGTATGGTTAAATAATAAGACCTAAAAAGTTCTCTTTAGGCTGGATTATTTATCTGAGATTTACAGTGTTACTGCGGTTATTACGTCAAAAGAAGTCGATTGCTTTCTGGAAGTTGTTTATAAAGATCCTAGAATAACTATGAACGGATATGAATGTAGTAAATGTAGAAAGGATACTACGTAAGAAGGTTCCTTATTAGACGATCTAAGAATTTAATCTGTACGCCTAGTTACTACCGATAATGAGGTAAGTGCAAGTGAATTCAGCAACAAATCGAACAGTTTGATGTAATTGAGTGTGCACTGGAATCGGTGGATGCAATGCGAAAGTAAGCGGCTACAACCGGTCGCGCGAAGGCCGCCCGGCGTGCTTTTGTCTAACGCGCGCTGCAAGACATGGGCGCTGGCGAGACACAATACATATATATCTATCTAATCAGTATACGTGCACCTAACTGTTAGGACACGTTTATACGCCCCTAACAGTTAGGTAAATGTACCAAACCGTCTTTATACCAAACCGTCTTTATACCTAACAGTCTTTATACAAGACTATGAACGTTGTTACCTAGAATATAGAGACGATACTCGATACTCGGTATTGGTAACCGCGCAATCACTGCGCAATATCTTAAACGCGTCCTTACTATACGGATCCTCATTAGCACGTCGCTCTTTCCGGTCAAGTGACAATGGAATCTAGTGAGCTTTCACCGGTATTACGACTTTTTACTGGTGGCCTACTCTGAAAAACGATGGACCAAGTTGCATATTGTCCTTTTGAGTTACACTGTTGTGCCTCGGTAAGTATGCCACGTAGTATAACTCAAAACGATATTATGAAACTTCGCTTATCATTTTTATGAGTAGTTCTGCTGCCACGAGGTAGAGCACAAGCTCTATGCCCACGTGGTCACCACTTGATCACGGCACTGATCCTCAGATTTATGGATAAATCTATAAATCGTCTCAAATATCTGAAGATGAATCATTTATGCTAGACCGTACTTGCCATCTTTACACGGGAGCAGGTGGAATGTTTTTGCATGCATAAGAATAAATTTAGATCCTAGATTCATAATGTGTATTCACATATGAATCTAGGATAGGATATCTAGGATATCTAAATTTATTCTTATCTGCACAACACGCCTCAAAACAATAATTTGTACCAAGTGGTAAGCTGTAGATGATCTATAGTGATAAACTTGGAAAAAACATTTCTCAGTACTTTATTAGTAGTTTAACAGCTGTTTTTTAGAGCAATAAATAGGTATCTCTGTCTCAAGGGTTTCTAACCTTGAAAAATCCTGTTAAAACTTTGGTAATGAGTATTATTTGTGCAGCTATATTTTTCCAAGTAAGTCGGTCGGTTCAGATTTTCTGTTTCTACTCTCTACCGCGCATACGATAGTCCACACCCAAATCGGCAGAAATGCAACAGCAAAAACGCATACTGCACCACTCCTACCGCCGAATACTACGTGCCTCTCGCTCCGACCTCGGTTAATGACGTCATGCCGTCCTTGTCCATGACGAAAGTTCCAATAAGACGAAGGCAAACATTTGTGAATAAAGAAACTACAGAACCTAAGTACTAACTTGCTAATATTTTTTGTAATAAAGGCCAACCACCATTTTTACTGAAAAGTCTGCAAACCTTACCCAAGTAAGTAATCCCAATCTACTAAAGTGATGATTAGCTTTAATCCATCACTTTTCAATTTCAATCAATTTACTTCGTAACTAGAAAGTGACGGCTACCGTCAATCAATTGAGAGTTTGAGGTAGGTACCCAAGCTCAAGTCATTACATATTTTCTTAACCCACGGTAAAAATAGTTTCGTCTTTTGACACCTCAGTAATTTGTTTACCAATCTCGGTAAATTTCGATGAAGACCTGTTCTATCGAGAAGTTAATGTCAAATTTTATCTATCGATACATCCATGTTTGTGGTGCTGATAGGACATGTCCTGTGAAGTAATACAATTGTTAGAGGCAGGGTTAACCCAGGAACGGATGGGCCACCTGTTTGTTTCGTTCACTTGAAAAAAACTTGAACTTTAAAAGTCCGATGTGACTAGAAAACATGCAAGGCAAGTTATAGTCAAAAAAAGTTGAATACCTTTTTGACTGAACTGTCATTGAAATCTTAAAAGACACTTAAAAATCACTTTTAAGCTAATGAATCTAGGTGCCAGTTCCTATAAAAGTAAGCATACTTGTAGTAAATGAACATGCAATTCAATCTATAATAGATAGTCGCCAAAAGTGTACAATTGTATCAATAGCTAAGTAATATAACCCAATACAAAGAATTTAGTAACCGTGTCTAGTTGCCAACGGTAGACGCAGATATTTGATCAATACCGGAACTTAGGAGGGTGACTCAGTCACAGAAAATATATTTGTAGATAAGCTTACGCGCTCCAGAAGGGATAGTAGATAAAACCCAGAGGGAAATTACATTAAGATATTGTTCAAAACGAATAAGTCGATTAGGTCATTATTAGTTAGTAGGTAAATAAGACAAGAGTACTAGTGAAATGGCGTTACTTCGTTCGAGTGAAGCTATTTTTATAGAATCATCAACCCCCGTTGGACCCCTTTAGGGGCTGAATTTCAAAAAATCATGTCTTTGTTGCATACATTTTCGTACCAAAGCAATGCTATGCCCTAAAAATGACGAGTCTCGAGTAATGCGAGTACTGATATAAGCTGTGCGTGGTCTAGTCAGTTCGTCGGGATATTTTTTCTAAAAATTGTTATATGTTTTGGATAGATATGACCTATGTTTTAACAACGGTAGTATTTTTTTTGTTTGCGTAAATTATGTAATTAGAAAAATGATTTCACAAAATGTAACGTATTTTATTAAATGTTGATCAGAGGTTATTTTCGTATCAAAATATCATCAAATTCAAGTTTCGATCGTATCAATCTCTAAATGGTATTCTCCGAAACTGACATTTCAGACAGGCCATTTTGACATAACAAAATTCTAGTTTTAACCTCGTCTCAGCTCTAAAAATACGTGAATTGAGCCTCAGGATGCTGTCAAAATTAAGTTTTTGGTTGATGCTCTTTTAACCTTCAAATGGACAATCAGATGTTGATTCTCTTTGGATCATTTCATTTTATTTTTAGTCATAAATTTTAATTTTACGATTTTATTTCGTGGGTATTTTCATTATACCAAGCTCACGTTTGTAATTTAAATCATGTTTGACATTGAAAAACGCGTATCAAATCACAATTTTTTTTTACACTCATAAAAGCTCTTGACAAGGAGATATTCAGAATTAGCAAATAGTGTTGTAAAATATAGTGACTCGATTACGAATACAAAGTTAGGTAGGTACACTGCTCCAAAAAGATTGGTAAAGTCTTACTTTTGAAGCATTGGTTCTGCGCAATTAAAACATAAGCCAATTTACAATTGACGTAGATTTTTAAATTGTATTTTGTAAAACACACAAAAAGTTAAGTACATAGCCGATAAAGCAAAAAGAATACCTACGTAACTCATCCAAAAAAGCTCGCATTCATTGAATTCACAAATTATGTTAAAAGGCGTGATATTGGCTTGTAAAATATTTTAACATTTAATTTCCACAGCATTTAGTTAATTATAACAAAGTTTGTAACAATAGAACAATAGATTTTAAGTAATTTCCCAATGCCGCTGCCACGCCGCCGCCCAGAATGCTCAAGTGATTGTGCTAAGTACGGTAGGTACATTTAGTGATTTGACAGTTTGAGTGGATACGTTACTTTACCTATAGATAGGCGAAACATTTTGTCAATCAAGAGAAACCGGTTCAATCGCTTATAAAAATGTCTTAGGACAATCGGCATTATGCCAATAAAAACCACTCACATAATTTTTGACTGATGTTCTTGTTCAGTGATTATCATCACCCATGACAAAGAATTGCCTTGCAGGTTACGATCGTTAAGGACGTGCCCTATAACTATGGATGTGCACCCCTCTGCGTCCATCAACCTGAGGCATACAAGTGTTAACCTTCATATGCCTATAATTTCACCGGCACTCACACCCTTCAAACCGGAACACAGCAAGCTGCTTGGCGGCAGAAATAGTACCTACTTCCCCGGACGAGCCCTTCACTAAGAGCTCTACTACTACAAAAATCACATATGATTACTATCCCATAGCTTGCACATTACATTAGACACGATTATTATGTTCACCGTGATGATAAGTCACGTCACGCGGCAGACGAACACGCACAAAAACGTTCCATTTATCGTATTATCTAAAATAGTAAAAATACGTAGTGCTAAATTCATAAAGAATCACGTCTTAACCGACTGATTATGTAACATCTTATAAAAATTATAGTATCGATACGTATGAACTATTAAACCTGTTAATAGTTACTGTAAGCATATAATAAGTTTACATTTAAATAACGTCGTACGTCTAATACATCTTATGTAAGATTGTAATTTGTTTAAGCAAAAGCGTTAGAAAACAAGCTTTAAACATCCAAAATGTTTCATATTGCCTTATTGAACGAAATATAATTGTAGTAATACATCTAAATTATTTATTAGTTAAAATTACATATTTATAATTCAAAATTATTCAAAAGCAGTTAGTCTTTTTAGCATTAAATTAGGTAATAGAATTAAAACGAAGTATTAGTAAAGTCTCTGAAATCCGTTACGAAAACGTCATGCTTGATCATTAGATTGGCATTCGGCAACCGTTGAAGTCTTTCTCAGGACAATAAATTGATTGTACAAAAATCGGCTTTTATATGTTAAGTTCTAAACTTCACTTACTCTACCAAATATCTGTAAAACTTACGTGCAAAATGCTGGCACAAAATAAAAATACCACTATCACAAAATCCTTAAACAGTTCGTGTCACTGGCACAGTACAACAAAAATTAAAAAAAGAATGGAACGGCTCAACGTTCTAGATTCAAATTTGAACGGCGGCGGCTGCGTCGAAGGTGCGCGCGCGAATGTCGCCCGGTCACGTGCGCCCGCCCACCGGCCGCCGGCACCTGTTATCCTGCCAAATGAAATTGGTAGATGCAAACTGAGTAAGGTTCATGTGCACCTTAAGCTTGGTTAAAGTTCTTTCCCTTTTCCGGACCCTTCTTCCTTTGCGGTAGGTAGTGTTTAATGAACAGGTTAGTGACTCATTAATATTTGTCGATAAATAGGGCAATAGGATAGAAGTAAAGTGGTTTCTTCAATTCAAATGCGAAAATGTTTTGTTTATTTTATAATATTATCCAGTTGAGTAAACTCTGGCCACTGAAATTATCATAATAATTATTATAATACTAACACTAAGCTAAATTGCTATTTTTGTACTTGACATTTGTCTCACACGCTTTGGCTGCCTAGCTTTTTTGGAAATAAATTGCATAATTTTAACAGTTTTACTCTCAAAAAACCACTGCCAATATTTAAGAGTATTATTTAGATACTCTTACGTGAAAATGTATGGTTAAGTTCTAATATAGCCGTCAATGTTAGCTTTTATTTAATAGAGTTTATTATTACCATAAAACAATCGTGACACTGACAGCCTACACTTGCCAATGATGTGAGAGTTTATTTATTAGACAGGCAACGACCCGTTGTACTACCAACGGACGCTTGTAGGATAATAGAACCGGGCATAAGTCATTCAAAAATACTCGCACTTTTACTCTACCTTTATAAACCAGTTCTGAAGGTTTACCAGCTGTATTTGCGATGTCTTTTCTATTCGGCCGGGTTATGTTCGTCTAGCGACGGGTATTGGCAAAGCTTAGCCAGGTAAGCTCGTTATCGTCTTGGAATACTCAGAATCACCCGATTATTACTTGTACCCCTCCCACCGCATTCAGATGTATGATGCATTTATTCTAACTTCTAAGCAAACGCATTCTTGCAAAAGAAACATGTATTTACCCTTTTGTCTGTGTTTTGACGTGAATTTGAAATAGTGATTCATGCCTATACTATTATGCTGGTGTTTTAAAATTACTATAATAAAAACGTATTAAGGCAGAGCATTTAAGTAAGTTGCTTTTATGACTAAATAAGCGTCTATATGGTTTTTGTTGTGAGTACGTTAGTACATAAAGGTTTATAGAGTAGAAATTTAATTCTAAATTTTTTCTTTATTTACTTACTTATATTTTTTATATCTAATAATCCAGCTGATAGTGGCAACAAAAAGTTGCCTGGTAGGTTGCAGAAGTTGAACGTGTCCTACTCTACACTGCTATGTGTCCATACAAACCTGAGGAAAACAGTTAAGCCTCATGTGACTGTAATTATTACTTCTAGTAAGGCTTGTAGTTTAGTGAATAACACCTGTGAGAGACTTATCTGGTTCAATACAATTTTGAATGGTTCGTGAGTCAACGAACCGTCCAAAATTGTATATTTGTATAGTAACATTTTTATTCTTCAATTACGCTAAAAGGCTGATATGCGTCAAGTCATGGCACAAATTAATGATGGTACGCTTTCAAACCTCTCCAATAGTGATGTATCACGAGTCAGCAATTTGTACCATCAGTGTTAGTGCGATGAAAAGTGAAGAGTGAAATTAGTGAAAGCACTTATTTGGTGCGAAAATTACACACGGTGGAGTGCTCTCGAACCAGCTTCTGATTTTCGGCCATTATTTTATAATTTTGCGTTTTTTCTTAGAAATGCATTCGTTTTATTTTTGAGTCGGTATGCGAACAACAGGATAGTACAATAAAAGTAAAGAGTACTTGTACGGGCTTATTTATTTGTTATGTATGACTTACTCAAACACATCTCAGATTTAAGCACGTCTCAAGTAACAAATTCATTACAGATTTTCATTGCAAACTGTTCACTTTGAACATAAATATAGAGTAACATCACGCTATCGGATAAGTTTTATTATATTCCGACACCCATCACCCTGTTACCTAAATCACACGTTCCACATAAGGCATCTTCGTACATAATTATAATAAGTAATATAACCAGGTGAAGGCATGCGTCGCGCGTCGCGGCAGGAAGCGGGTGCACAAGTAGGGCTCCGCTGCCGGCACCGAAGCGCGACACACGCCAGCTGACTAACATAAACAGTACGTTAGCTTGTACTTTTTTTCATTACCACTCAAACTAAAATGTATTTTATTGTAACAGGTACAAATTTTTACAAGTACCTACCTAGGTACTTGTAAAAATTTGCAGTCGTCAATGTTTTTATTTGGTATTTGGTACACTTAGGTAGTTTTATAGTACATACACACAAAACATCCAACTGACGTTACCTATATTTATTAGAACATATATACATCGAGATCTCAATTGAGTGGCTAGTTAATTGATGTACAAATATAATTGGATGTTATTTTACCCACGTCTAAAAATATTTACCAATGTTTTAAGAGACAGTAAAAAACTCTTTCCTTATTTCTCACTTACCTCACCACCGATGTTGTACCCGGATGCTTTACTGATAATGGAAATTTACTTGCGTTTTGAGCTTGGGACCCATAAGCGAAGAGCTTCTGTCTTGGCCTTTATTTTAAAATATTAGTAGATGACATATTACATGAAAAAGAGTACTTACCTAGCACTTGTGTTTGAGAGAACGTACGTGTTAGCATAGGTAAGTTAAGAATTAGGTACCTAGTCAAAGTGTGTTAGTTAAGATATTCTAATCTTATTTATCCAAATCTTTGAACAGGCTTGAAATCTACCAATTTTAAAAATCCTGACTGACTGACATCACAATGCACAGCCTAAACCATTGATCGTAGAGACTTCACACTTTCAGGGTATATGTATTTGTTTTGGTGCGTAGAGGTATACTAAGAACGTAATTCCCAAAATTCAACCCCTAAACGGGTACAGCAGGGGTTGCAGTTTGTGTAAAAATAACTTCACGTGGGCGAAGTCACGTGTGTTTCGCTAGTCTTCTTATAAGTGCTGTTGCAACTGTTTATTGAGTTGAGGTACTGGTCCCTTCACTGTGGCCGATGCAACTTTGACCGTGACCGGGGTCCACTTCACTCTTAGCTTGATTGTAAGCTGATTTTTTACCTTCATTCAAATTTGAGACGGTATCCGGTAGCATGTTTCTTTTGTGTATACTCTATGGTCCCTCAGAAAAACTCTTAGGAGACCTGTGGCCTTACTTATAAAAATCTGTCAATAGAAAACAATACTTAGACCTTAGTTTAGTCCTTATTCTGTGACTTAGACTATAGCTATTTCATACAAATGGGTAATGACAAGCAGTAACAGAACCAATTTTAAGGAAAGATTTTATTTTTATATTAAGATTTTATCCCAAATATTATTCTCTCGATTGGGAATAATTTTTGGAATAATATAATAAATAATAAATATGGCAGGACATTTTTTACTCGGTGGGGATCGAACCCACCACCTACAGTACAGAAGGCAGGGCTACTACAAACTGAGCTGTGATGGCTGTCAAAGTAAAATCTTCGTCTATAAAAACTAGAACTAACAAATAATTTAAAGGAATATTAAAATTTAAATAAGGCTAGCCTCTATAGTTATATGAATGCTAAAGATTAAAAATAGAGTGCTTTAAAAGAGTTTTATGAAAATCTCGACTCATCATCATTATTCTGAATTTTATTTGCCGTAGTCGCCACGCTTAGCAGACAAATCGATGACTGTACCTACTGGTGTAAGATAAATACAAGAAATATGGCCATTTTCTGGTGCATTCCCTTTGTCGCTTTTTATGCCATCTACTGGAGGTGTTGAAGGGGTGTGAGAATTCACGGGCGAATCTTGAATATGTCGACGAGTACGAAATATTTACCGGTATGACCACACAGTTCGAGAAATGGCTTGTTTAACAACATTTATCAATATAAAAAAAGGATTTAGTCCAACCTCCAAACCATAAAAAAGTGTCTGAGCATAAACAATTCATTGTATTAAGACAGTGCGAGAAATACCTCAAAATAATCATCAGTAAATAAAGGTTTTTTCTTGTAACTCGTGAAAGTACAGGTGTAAGTAATAAGAACACTGAGCTTTAGGAATTCCCGTGTGTTTGTAATCCTTAAGAACTTAAAGAAGCACTACTATTAAAACGGTTATTCGACTGCCTACCTGGTATCAATGAATGAGTGGCATGGACAATAGGCTTTATTCATTGCAGCATTCTTCAAAGATCTTCGACTTGTTTACTTAATTTATGGTCGTTGGTTTAATGGAACTTTGTACATACAATCAAGTAAATGGAAGAATCAGTGAATTTCATTCTAATAATAATGACTTATGTACTTATTAAGTTGAATTTACTAACAGAATAGCACAAAAACATTTTACTCTCTGTTTTAATAAAACAAATGATGTATGTTTTCATAAAATAAACAGACTATGGTCTATGAAATACTACTACTAAGTGCTACTACTACTAAACTATAGGTTTCCTACTAAACCAGTTTACAATATACTAACTGGCGTAAGTACTAAAATGAATTGGTAGTGTATAAAGTGGTACCTAATGTCACAAAAAATATTTTTGTGTGAAAACAATAAGTTTTTTTACCTACTTAGTAAATTACCTAAGGAAGATACCAAATCGTGTCGTGTGAACTTGAAATCTGTTTGTTCAACTGATTTAAAAAACTTTGAGCGCAACGGTTGGGGTCGTTGGAGCTTTACAAGCCGTTGGATGAGTCATCGCAAGAAATACGGACGGATCTACCATAAAATAACGTTTGATATGTTACTGGATTTATTCTAAAAGATAACCAACCTCAGTATATACTATGTATAGAGTAGTGTACTGACTGACTGATAACCGGACAAAAGCATTTTTGCCCTATCTCGAAACTGTCAGTCAATTAAAATGCAGACGTAACCAGTCAAATTATGAATGCATGTTTAAATTATTTCATTAAAACTCTGTTTTCTACCTATTTTGATTTTTTATCAACACATAAAGTATGTAGATTCACCTATACATATTTTTTTGTCAATGCTGACTGTTTTGTTAAAGTCTAGGTACCTACTTCAATGATTCATGTGGGTTTTTGAGATTACCAACTCGTTTCGTCATAAACAAGGTTTTACTACCGTGGTATTTCTAAAATTAAAAGCATATTTGGTTACGGAGTAGTTTTGCAAAATTACAGCTTAGAAAAATGCAATGAAAGAAAATTTAATGTGCATTATTTTTGAACTTTTATTCCTTGTATATAAAACATAAATCTCACCTATAAATATATAGTGTATATAGTTCTAAAAAACTATAGACACGATGGGCTTGCAATCTGTCACGTATGGAATACCAACTATCGCAAACTGTAGGTATTTGCCAAATGTAATGTATGAACGTTCCTCTCAATAGACATTCTCAAACAATCTTGAGTCGGTACTGCTTAGTACTTCGTAATTCTTAGGAAATATAAACCGTGCTGAGGGATTACAGCCGTGAAGTTATTTCTCTTCCTTTTCTATAAAACAAAAAGTCAGACAAACTTAGCCATTTATGATATTGGTATTATTCACAGTTCAGATCAATCAACTGATTACTAAATCTCACTTAGGATCAAACTAAGCTTCTTATGATTCATCGTTTCCTAGGTCCGATCCCAATGTTCATTTCAAGGCAATCCTTCTAAGAATCGGTTCAGGGTTAACAGGGTTGGTGTCATCGCCCGGCTGCGAACCTGACGTCATGGTTTTGTTCCCTGGACCACAGAGTGAACAACAGTCTCTACCATAACCGAAATCTTTTTTGCGCAGTTGGTTTTATCAATCCTTCGTTTTGAAGCTTGGCACCGAATGTTAGGTGGTTGGTATTATGTTAGAAAAAGCAAAACAATATAACTCTGATGCAGTAGACAACAAGACTCCGAGATTCACTTCGAAAATAACATTCTCTTCAGGTCGAGAGTTGATGATCATTAACAAATAAAACACCTTATTATAAGACTGGCATATACTCGTAGATAGCGCACAGCCTATGCCACTGGCCGTAGGAATGTAAAAGTTTCAGGGTATATTTGTTTTGGTACGTGAAATTCAACCTCTAAAAGGGTGCAACTATAGGGTTGAAGTATGTATGAAAATTACTACACGCCCGTTTCTTTTGGCTTTAATAAAGTAATAGCCTTTGCTGTGCTGGGAAACCTCAACGAAAGAGTGTTATTATCAACTTGTTTTACAAAACTGAAGGCATTTCAAATAACATTTACGCCGCAGGCTGAGCGTTCGTGAGAGGTAACATCTCTGTGAAGTGCACGGTTTTGAAAGGTCTCTAACTTTGGTTCCGTTTCCATTGATCAGACAGTAAAAATAACTTTAAAAAACAACCATTGTTTTACCTTTTTTTCTTTTGCCATAAATATAAAGAGAAATTCAACCTTTTATGGTTTGAAAAGTTGTACTTACTATTTTTTATTGCTTTACACGAGTCCAAAGTATAGCACTGGTAATCAAAAATACCTACTAAAAGGTCTGAAGTAGGTATGTTTATAGCTTAAGTTGTCGTTAGTGAGTGGAATCAAGCACTAATCATCATCGGGTCAAACAAAATGATGCTGTTCTCACGAAAACAATCTTCCACTGGGTCGTTTTAACCCAATGACTGTGTAATATGAGTCATTTGGAAAAACGTATAATTGTACGTTCTTAGATACATACATTTAAGTTCATCAACTTCTGAATTGAGGAAGTTTAAAGTTTTTGCCACAACTTATTTTGTTTAAAACTTTGTTAGGGAAGTATTCAGCTTACCTACGTTAGCTACCGGTCTAAAAAAAGGTTTATTGATTACTATTAAGGGTTATAAGGCGATATATTTTTGTGGTATATTATTACCTAGCGACTCATAGCCAATCAATAACCTAGCAATTCATGTTTATCTGTATTGATGAGAAAACTCAAGAACTTTCTTTTTAGCATCTTGAAACAAAGACAGTTGTTTCCCTAGAAACTGTGTACCAACATTTCAAACCAAACACTGTGTAAAATGTGTGCAAATAGACACGGATAAAGAACGAAAGTAGAGGGCGTATGGGGACATCTTTATTTACACGTTACGTATTCAAATAAATTGCATGTATAATTTCGTACACATGCTAATTTAGAAATCGAAATGACGGTTACGAGTTTTTCTAAGCCCCTTATAAATGCGACACGACTTCACTTGTGTCAAGCAATTTTAATGCGAACTTCAACCCCCGTTGCACCCCTTTAGAGGTTGTGTTTCTGGAATTTTTATACTAGCGTGCATCTCTACGAAATGTCACCAAAATTACCGTCGCTATCGTGATAGCATTGTTTGCCATTTTTTTCCAGATTCCGGATTTGCACGAAGGTGGCCTTTGGTCTGTTCGGGCCTGTTCGGACTGAGTTCACAGTACAGGCAAACAGACTATCAAGCTCACGGTTACCCCTCCGGCATTATTTGGTTAACTTGTATGTGGCTGTAATTCATTGCATGGCATAACAATCAAATTGTAGCCGACAAACAAGTTTGTAATTTCTACCTACTTTTGCGATTTGACATTTGTGCGATGTCAAGGTGAACCGATCTTCGATTCGCTAAACCAGTCTAACTTTATGGTTCGTCAACTCGTTTTTTGGTGCGAATAATATATTAATAAACGTATCATGTGCGTATTGGAAGATGTTAAATTGATTTTAAACACAAATAATGTTTCTAAATTCAAGTTACTTTAAGAATTATTAGCAGCAGGTTAATAATAAACAAGGACGAATACGTCTCATACGAAATTCATTACACAAACAGAGCGCGTTGATGTCTTCTGTATGAAAAAATAAAAAATTTGGAAATAAAAAATTTAAAAGCCATAAGAACCATATAAAAAAAAGTATAAGAGTTTGTTGACAAAAGACCCACAGATGAGCTAAAATACTAGCACTTTTTTGACAGAGAGATATTGGTTTTTGGCGCTTCATAGCCATTAGTTATACCTTTCTGTCTTGAGCTTGTGCTTTGATCGTTATCCTTGTAACACACAGTCGTGATTATTTCGTTTAGTTCGACACGTTTCTATGTGAAGTGAATATTAGATTTACTTATATGATGCGTGTCGAAATGTAATCACCAAATGTTATGTGTGTCTACTGACCATGATAACAATGAAGCTAGGTCGATAGGTATTCATGTTTTATACCTATATTATATTCCTTGTAGTATTTTTTAAAGGCTTTATAAAGGAATCCTTTATAATACACTGTGTATAAACAAAGGTGGTGGACTGGTGTCCCAGCATTATGTGATGAACTAACATTTACATCGTTATTTTGTGTCTAGTTATATACTATGTTATTAAGCATAAGTTTTACTTAGTTTGAGGTTAGATATAGCCGTGTGAAAATGTATATTTATATATTTTTTACCTGAGGTATATACCTAAGCCGATTCTAGTTGAATTAACAATATCACACTGAATGCATACATATCCCTAAATCAAATAAAATTAGGTAGCAAGAAATAAAACTAACAAGATGAGTAAAATAACAACAAAATGTTAATTACTAAGAACAGATTTCAAATTTATTTACATTTTGAGATGCTTCCTATTGGTACAGATTTTGATTAGTTGCAACATGGCAAAGAAAAAAAGAATAATATTATCTTGTGGATGTATCACGCTCTAACTAGGTACTTAACAGATTCGGACGACATTCAGAATAAATATATAGCATAGCATAGTACATAGCATATGTTAGCTTATAGTCTACGTTTATCCCAAAAAAATTTCCGAGTGAAAAATACCCAAAAAGTTCTCGAAGAAAAGTGCTAAATTTTATCATGGCAAAGTAATAAAAAAATATTTGTTAGCTAAACTATCTTTACACACGGGCAAAGCCACAGACGACTGCAAGTTTCGACTATACACTGCTTGCTGGAATCACACTTAGTCCCTACCGACCCTTGAGGCCAAATAACACAGCTTTTAAGAGCTCACATACTCAATCGAGCCTTTATGTAGTCTGGGAAATGGCTGAAACTTGAAGCTGGGGTCGTGACTCAGCCTCGTCCGACGGGTTTCTGTACGGTATGCATCTGTAGCTTCTACTCTTGTACCTACTCAATCATGTTATTGTAAGGTAAAAGAAATTGTTGCACGTTTCCTGTTTAGATTTATAACTAGGATATACTCTTTTTGGAAATAAATAAATACTGACATAAATTTTACAACACGCCATTTAGCCCCAAACTAAACTTGTATTCGGGGAATCAGACAGCTGATAGAATACTTAGTAAATGTCCTGTACATGTAGCTTTTTTTTTTAGATTAAAAATTACCCTATACGCTATCCAGGCTATGTACTGTATACTGAGTGTAATAAGACTACTTCAAAAAACTGAAACTGCGCTTTCAGACCATGATTCTGATTACAAGAAGATTAAAAACATGAAGAAAAATCGACTTGTATCTGGTTTTTTTTCGTGATTTCAGCATAAATATCGACAATACATCATCAAATTATCATAAATACCTAATTATATTATTTAAAAACGCGTAAATACACAAAACACCAAAAACAACCATCTAAAAGAAATCGCGATCATCTGCTGGTGCGGTGCTCTCGCGGTCGCCGCCACTGCGCGGTCGTTAACCGTTGTCCGGAATATATCGCTGGTTGATAAATAGGAATTTCAGCAAAATAATTGCATTACTCTAAATGTTACTCTTAATTTTGGCTGTCAGCCAAGTGGTAATTTTAAAAGTACTTATTGTAAGTAACTTTACACGTTCCTAAAGTATTTGGAAGTGGTCTTAATTCACCCGGTATATATTCCAATCAGTGCGGCAGTGGCAACGTATTGAGCCAAAAATATCCTTTTGCATTAAATTAGTTTATAATATTAAACAAGCTTTTGCATTTGTTGTGTTAATTTATACAGCGGACACAGCTGTGGTACCTACCTACCTGGAGATGAGGTTGGCCTATCCACAGAAAGTACATGGTCAATACGTGCGGAACTGAAGCTGATGGATTTCTTCAGGATGTTTTCGTGTATGTTAGTGAAAAATATCCATAGTTACACGACTGATTTAAACCGGGACACCGCCATTTACCATCGGGAGGCAAAGTTGCTACCACTGGACTGCCAGAAATTGTATAATAGGTATCATATTTTTTTATAGGGTTTCAGATGCGATCATTATGGTGGCGGAGGCTGCACGGTGCGGCGAGGCAGGTGGGGGCATCGTCGTCTCGTCATGATTTTAATTGCTTTTTAACACGATTGCAGTCACTCAGCATAGTAGATACAATTTTTACATATTATTTGGTCCAATAGCGTAATTTATAGAAACATTGCACGACATATTGCGTAGATTTTCTATAAAATTATATTCTAGTGTAATTTTAGAATTGCCTTGACTCTCTCTTGATATTGAATAATTAAAGCATTTCTAGACTTCTCTCAGTGCTTATTATAAGCTATGGTCCCATGTAAATGAAAGCTTCGTAGGTTAAAATGTCAAACACCGCGACCTCTTCAAGTGTTCAACAAGTCAAGACTGACTAAACTTCCTTTGTAATTGTAGGTACATAAGTTACATATACTAGTAGTATGTTTAAAAAACATTTTTATTACATTCAATTAGTATTTTATGTTGAAAAGTTTATATCAACAAAAACACAGCTCTAAATATTCAAATTTATTAGTCGTCTAGCCGGTTGCTCTCGTTTGCTTAAATACTTTTGGAATTATAACTAAAAGAGTTTGCGGAAATAAAAATAAAGTTGCATCAGATGATCGTAAAATATTTCAATATTATCGCGAGAAAGCAGCCAAATGGCGTGTTGTGTAAGAGAGTGCAGATGAGCATGAAAATATCGACGAAATGCATTTTATTGAATTTTGCTGTTCTTAAAACTGTGCTTCCGTCGCATTACGGCAAATGCTGGTCTGCTGTGGTTTTGTTTTTATGTATTACATACACAAAACTACACGTTAGTCTTGTTGTATGACATACATACAAAACTACACGTTATTAGTGTAATCTTAACTCAAGAATCTACCGCTTTAGGATACTATTCAATTCTGTCAAGATATAGATACTCATAACATGATATAAATAAGAAGTAGCAGCGCCTACAAAAAAAAATGCTGCAATAAACTTTTGCTGCGATATGTAATATGTGATTAGTAGCGCAGAAGTAACGGGCACGTTTCATAATACGCCGTATAATTTGTGATAAATTGGGCAGAAGAGCTCTAGTGTGAAAAATCAAGGACTGGCGAAAAAATGGACCTTTAATCAAACAAGCTGGGTGCAAAAGAATCAAGACCATAGAGAATAGCATATTCCGGCATAAGATATTTATTTCTCATAAGAATAAATTCACTTAAGTACATGAGAAAAGTTTAAAATTAACTTAACTTTAAGAGGGGCGTACTGTTATGCGTCTCGAGGAGAAAGTCTTTTTAAAAAATAAAACTAATTAAAATATGGGTATCGAAAGACAACCGTCTGGATAGGATGATGGATAGAGACTGAAGAGCGGAGGGCATCTGAAAGGCTTCAAGGAAGGAAAAGCTGAGTTGCGGAATGAAAGGGAGTGTCAGCACTATAGGGTGCAGATGATGTCTATAACACCTCCCCGGGGTAGACTAAACTTCGGGGTTGAAATTTCGAAGTTTGGGAAAAGAGGAGAGGGGAGAACATAGGGGTATTATATATTTCTCCTGGTACTAGGAGCCGGGATGTCTGCCGGGCTCTGACATTGTTTACTGATCTTAATGGGAATGACGGGATCAGGTTCAGGCATCAGCTCGACAGGTGGGTTTATAGGAACTGAATGAGAAAACCTAGGAAAGTGGAAAGGAAGACGGTTGCGCGATTTAATACATAAAACACATTTAGTTATACAAAAAAGAAAGACAATGCAAGTGATTAAAACTAAAGTAATAGAGTAATGAGTCCCGTATTTAATTATTTGGTGTTGACTAATAATGTCATCACTTTTATCTGACAGTGATTTCAATTTAGTTTTTGTTTCTTCAGTAAAAATATCCAAGTCAACATTTTTTAACTCTATACGAGGTTCATTGCTTATTTCTGTCTTAAACTTATTTAAACTACAACAAGAATCGTTTATAATATTAAAATCGGAGCGAGTAACCATGATATTTAGTTTAATGTTATTAAATCTAGGTATCAATTTAGTACTTTTACAATAGGCAAAACAATCATTTGGGATGTTTACAATTCCTGTACCGATAATATATCTTTCTACAATTTTCTGGTTAGGGCATTCTATATATAGTTTATTGTTCTGAGATTGTACATAAATCCAATTATTACTACTTAGTGGTTTCCATAAATCTAAATGTCCGTAGATGAAATCGGTTTGACACTGCACTGGTAGGGATTTTATCACATTTGATATTAACTCACTTTCACAACTTGGGTTTGCACTAGTCGAGTGTACTGTCATGACGTCACAGATGAATTCGCGGGAACTAACTACTCTGCACTCGTTTAACGATTTAAGATTACAATATTCCGATTTGTCCTTGGTCATTGCGATATACCTACTACTAGGAGTTATGAAACTAAATGAGTTCGGTGTTACAATATTATGTGGGGTAGGAAGTGCAATATTGTGGTACAAACTATACTCCTTAGGGGATACTAAAGGTATCCTTAATATAAAAACAATCTTGTTGTTTGAACTATAACAAACTACACTAGATATATTTAATAATACATGAACATTGCTTAGCTCTAAAGTAACAGGTAATCTTACATCTACAGGTAGGTGTCTATAATTATCAGCTAAGTCCCGATATAACTGCGTAGGCGGTAGTACAGCTGGGTGCAGTATGTTTTGACTACAAAAGATGATAGCATTTGTTATATCCTCAAGTCGGAATGATAGAGCGAGTACAGCGGCTTCCAAACTGTTTAATATTGAGTTAATGTTTGATTTAATAATTAAATTATTTGAATTCAAAGAAATGTTTTTAAGTTTTGACTGTAAGCTGTCGATACCAGAATTGAGCATGGCCTCGTTAATTTTTATTTTACTTAAAGTTTCATTTAATTTAGTAAAAGTCGATGTTGTAATTAAAATATTTTCCTTAATAAGTGAACTTAACTGTTTTTCGTTATTTTGTAAATTTTGTATGGCGGTGTCATATTTGACAGCGTCATCCTCGTCTAGGGTCCCAAAAATGGTTTTTGATAGGGTGCCTACACCACCTATCCAGGCTCCACGCTTAAACCTATTAGTACTAGTGAGATGGGCAATAGACGAGTATTCGGATACAATATCATTATATCTGATGGTTAGCGGCTCTAATACATTGTGACATTCTAATTTGCTTGTAGTTTCAATCTCAATTTGACCGCACAAGAAACGTACTGTACCAATTACCGAATTAATATTTTTAATATGAGGCTCAATATAAGAAATATCGAATGGGGTAACTATATCTAAATGTCTGATGCTAATTTTGAGCTCACCGACAGGATCAAAGTATATACCGGAACTTGAGTTGATCGATTGGACATACTCTTGGTGACCACGGGCCAGGGCGCTGTAATGAGAAGGGCATTACCAACTACTAGACTTAGATAATAATTTAAACATAATACTTATTCACTTACATCTACAGGTTTAACTTCATCGTAATGATGCTTTACATGGCGTCTATTTATTAATAGTGATAAAGTGTGGTTCCCATGAATTTTCACTACTTTATATGGGCCTTTCCATAAGGGAGCTAAGGCTTTACGCATCCTTAAATGGTTTTTCAATAGGACGTAGTCGCCTACTTCATACTTCCTAGGATGACTACGTGAATCGTAATATCTTTTGGAATTTTCCTTAGATTTGTAAATGTATTCCAAGGCTTTGTCACGCGCATGCTTCAAGCGGTGTTGGAGAAGTCTTACATACTCGGGATAGGTAGCGGTAGATTTATCATCATAAACAGAGTCTGGAATATGAGGCTTGTGCCCGAATAACAACTCGTATGGAGTATAATGAGTGGTTGAATGTACAGCGGTGTTATATGCCAACATGGAAGTGTATACGTACCGGGGCCAATTGTCTTGATTGTCATTTACATATGATTTTAGATACTCTTTAAGAGTAGAATGGGATCTTTCTAAAGCGCCTTGGGTTTGGGGATGGTATGGCGAAGACCACAACTGTTTGATTTTTAAAAACTCGCAGGTTTTTTTGAAAAGTTCTGCTGTAAAGTTCGTCCCTTGGTCGGTAAGAATTTGTTTCGGTATTCCGAAGAGAGATATAAAATGGAGGAGACAGTCACTAGCTTCGGCAGCCGTGTTACTGTGAATAGGATAGGCTAATGAAAATTTGGTTAGATCGTCTTGCATGGTCAGAATATACTTGAGCTTGGCCGTTCCGGATTCAGGGAGAGGACCAACGACATCAAGAGCTAGGCGCTCGAAAGGGGACGTAGCAGTGGATGTTATAACCATAGGGGCTCTGTTTATTTTCCTTAAAGCTTTATTAGTTTGGCATGCTGCACAATTTTTTACGTAGTTCTCAATGTCAATCCGCATATTTTTCCAGGAAAATCTCTCTTTTATACGGCTTAGCATCCTTGTGGATCCTAGATGACCAGCAATAGGGATATTATGGTTCTCCTTCAATATTCTTGGGATTTCACTCAATGTAGGATATATAATTTTATCATGATAGATGTGTACTTCAATATTGGTGCCATCATATAGGTAAGCTAACATGTTGTATATTTTTGTAAAGCAATGTTTATCAAAAGGGTTTCGAAAGTCAGATATGCCAATCTCATTGACAGTGGGATATGACATCATGATTTCATCCCGCGCATATTTAAGGCTTTTAAATATGTCCGGGTATGAATGATCATCGAAATGATGCACCTTTGAAAAAAGGAAAAGATAAGTTTTGTTTCCAATTATCAGAGGGGAAGAGGTGTATAGAGATCTCTCCATTTTTAGAAAATCATCGCGTTCAGGTTCTGGGCAAATATCGAGCACTTCTTGGACATAGGGCATAGATTCATCCATATCAATTGGAACAGGTATTATTATTAGTTGTTGTTTGCCTTTAAGTAGATTTTCGTTGTGCTCCGTAATGCGGGTGTTATAAAGCTTTGTAGGTGATCTCAAGAACTTCTGATAGGTAGTGTCAGGTAAAGATATGTTTCCAGATTCAGAAGAAGGAGTTCCAGGGTCACGATATGCAGACATAGATTCAGGTAAGGTTTCAGGATTTTGCCAACTAGAAGATGGTTGTGGATCGAGTTGTGTTCCAGTACACGGCACATCATTGGATATAGGTAAGTTTTCAGGTGCTGTTGAAGTACCTCCTGGATTACAGCCTATGGGTGCAAGTGAAGGTTCAACACACGTCTCAGGTAAAGCAGGGAGAGCACCTGTAGGAGAATAGGAGTCAGCAAAAGCGGAAGGATCCAGCGGGCTAAAATCGATGTCATTGTCATTAAGTGGATTAGACGTCCCTAACAGTTCATCAAGAGTCTCTCTTGTGATTTCAGGAAAAGCTAATTCAGGCTGCAGTTCGGGACTTGGATTAATACCTCCAGATGGATAGGGGTTCAAATTGTCCCTATTTTCAGGATACACTGGATTCACTGGATATCTAGAAAGAGCGTCAGCAACAGAGTTTAATTTACCCTTGCGATATACCATTTCATACTCGTATTCTTCTAGTTTTAATCTCCAACGTTGTAGCTTGCTACTAGGATCTTTATGATTGAACAGCCACTTTAGTGGTCTATGGTCTGTCACGATCTCGAATTTATTTCCGTAAAGGTAAGGACGAAAGGTTTTACAACCATAGAGTATAGCTAACAATTCTTTCTCTGTGGTGCTATAATTGGATTCACTCTTATTGAGTGTGCGCGATGCATAAGCAACGGGTTGATCTTTACCGTTTGGTCCTTGAGAGAGGACAGCGCCTACAGCATAATTAGAAGCATCACAGGTAAGGATAAATGGCTTGGAGAAGTCAGGATAGATTAGTAGTGGAGCTGTCGTCAATTTGAGTTTCAGTGTGTCGAAAGCAAGTTGTTGTTGATTTTCCCACTTGAAGGGAACGTCTTTTTTCAAAAGGTTGGTGAGGGCTTTAGCCGATTTTGAAAAATCTGGTATAAAACGGCGATAATACGACACTAGTCCAAGGAATGATTTAATGTCCTTGGGAGACTTTGGAACTGGGAAATCAGTAACAGCCTTGATTTTGTCAGGATTCGGTTTAACGCCTTGTTCTGTGATAACATGTCCTAGATAACAAACTTCTCGTCGAAGGAATTCACATTTGTCGGGTTGTAATTTCAGATTATAGTTACGGATTCTGTCGAAAATAGATTTAAGGTTCGACATTTGTGTTGACAAGTCATAGGAATAGCAAACGATATCATCAAGATATACAAAACATCGCGTGCCTTGGAGCCCCGATAAGGCAGAGTTCATTAAACGTTGAAAAGTGGATGGAGCATTCTTGAGCCCAAATGGCATTCTAAGGAATTGGAAATGTCCCTCTGGAACGTTGAATGCTGTTTTGGCTTTATCGGCGTCGTTTAATAAGATTTGATGAAAACCGGATGCTAAATCCAAGGTTGAAAAGTATTTGCTACAGCCAAGTTGGTCTAGGATTTCCGTGATTTGAGGAAGAGGATAAGTGTCACCAATAGTGACATCATTAAGTTTCCTATAGTCAATGACCACTCGCCATTTTCGGATGTTAGAAGCATCAAGCTTTTTGGGAACAACCCATATGGGTGACGACCATGGGGAGTCAGATGGCTCTATGATATTTTGCTGTAGCATTTTATCAATTTGGCTTCGAACTTCAGCTTTGTGAATTTCTGGGAAGCGATAAGTTTTTGTATGTATTGGTATGTCGGTTGTCGTCTTTATGTCGTGTTTTAGGGCATTTGTATGCGACAAATTTTCTCCAGGTAGGTGAAAAATGTCAGAAAACTCCGAGCATAATTGGAAAAGGGCTTCCCTTTCTTCGTCATTTAGGTGAGAGACGCGTAATAGTTTAAGGACTTCTTCTGTTCGTGAAGCACAGTCAGTCTTTGTATGTATATGGTTGATGGATTTGGTAGGATGTTCTTTGAATTGCATAGGATCAATTGGGATAAGTTTTAAGTTGAGATCTGATTCTAACGTCACAGGTTCTTCAGAAGTATTCACAATGGTGATATTAATTCTGTTATTCTCTTTTACTCGTACTACACAATTCGCAACTAATAAGGTGTTGGAAATATTCTGATCAAGGATTATACCTTCTTTAATTTCAGGATTCCGAACGGAACATTCTATGACAGTCTCGGTTCTTGGAGGAATTAAATATGCAGGGTCATGGAAATGGAGTTTCAAGGATGATTTACCAATATGGAGTAAACTATCAGTGTAATTGATGTTGCAACTATGCATGTTAAGCAAGTCAGAGCCTATGATGCCATCATAAGGCAAGTGTATAATATCGATCACATGGAATTGATGTATTATACTGGATTTAGGTAATTGGATTTTGAGCTTGAAATGGCCCTGACTCTGTATAGGGTCTTCGGTTGGGTCTATACCCTTTAGTTGGATTTTTTCGTTTATGAGTTTGGGCTGTCTATCAATACTCGATTGTTTCAATAAGCTGATAGAGGACCCTGAGTCTACAAGTAACGATAGCGGGATGTCTGATACGGATGATTCGACCAGAACGTGCGGTAAAAGCATGACCGCAGGATTACTTGTTATCTCGAATACATTAGATTTGAGCAAATTTTTATTTTGCATGGATACAGTGGATGTTCGCAGATCATCATGTAGCGATGAATACGAGGATTTAGAAGATTTAGTAGAATGACCTCCATGTTGCGGAGACATTCTGGATTTGGAATTAAATAATTGGGTGTCAGTTTTTACAGCATGTTGTCCCGTTCGACACCGGGACGAGACAGAAACTCGTTTTTTGAATCAGTGTCAACAGTGTCATAGTCTTCTACTGCGTCGACTGGGTCTACGTTTTCGGGAGCACTAGTAGCATAGTGAACGCGCTGTGGCGTCTTGGACTGATCTTGATCAAGTCTGAAACGATTGTTGTTGTACTCGCGTTTACGGCATTGCTCCAGGGTGTGTCCTGGTATTTTACAGTACCTGCAGACTGGTGCAGTAGAGTTATTGGGCCGATTAAAACTGACGCTGGGCCTAGGCTGGCTGAAACTAGGAGATCGTTGTTGATTTTGGTCACGGGGGTTTGAATTCGGCCTTGAAATATTAGGCTTGTCTTGACGTAAAGGAAGCGGATTCCGTTTGAATAGAAATTGTTGAATTTTTTCTTCAGAGATAGCCATGTTGACTGCTTCGTTAAGACTTTTAGGCGACTTACATCTGATAATATTGGATATACGGAGTGTCAATCCCATTTGGAAATGATGGAGAGCTAATTCCTCCATTGACGCTGTGCGTCCAATCATCTCGCGGCTTTTATGACCATGTGTGATGGATATCTCAGTAAGCAGCTCAGATAATAACGTCTCTATTCTTAGAGCATACTGGCTTACAGGTTCGTTATTTTGTTGTTTGCATTCCTGCAGGTCAGTGAGCAGGTGTGCGTAATGTTTTCGCTCACTAAATTGAGTCTTTAAGAACTCTTTAAGTTGCGCCCAATTGACAAACTCTTTTACAGAACAAGCAGTTTGTGCCTTACCTTGTAGCTGGCACAGTATATACTTAAATAATATATCTTTTTGAGCTTCTGAGGCTAAATCGTAGGCATTGTTGCAATTAACAAGGAATGAGTTAAGCGTTTCCCTGCTCCCATCAAATGGCTTTATGAACTTCAGTAATGTTGAAAGGTCAAGCTCAACTTTTGCCGCGGCGGTGGTGCTTTTTTGCTTTTTTGCTGCTGCCCTCGTGATCGGACCAGCAGAGGGAGGAGGGAAAAGGCTATCATCTTCTGCCTCAGTTACCGCTATTTGTGGGCTCTCTAGTTTAGGACTTTGAGATCTGCTCTCAGACATTTTGATGTTTTTTATATTACACTGAACAATGTATACTAATAACCAGTAACACTAATTATATAGTAAAAATATGGTAATGATTAAAAGTGGAAATAGTATTACAATAAAATAACACAGTGATTTAATAAAAGTTTGAGAATCGCAATGACCAAGAATCACTTACTTGAGTACAGACAAAGTGATAAGAAAGGCTAGCATTTCTTGGAATTGGCGTACAGTAGATAACGCCGGGTCTGCTCTGGATCGCTGGATGGATGCTCGTCGGATGGCCAATACCCGTCACAACACCGGGATATGCGTGACTATGGGTAAGGCGGATGTAGAAGATAGGCTGGCTGCAACACCAACAGTGTGCAGCAGTGGGCCTTGGTATGGGCCTGATATTGGGTTAGGACCGGCGCACTTTGCTCACCAAACTGTGCACACTCACTTGCACAAACACAGGTATTAACGTTTACACTTTACACGTATTCCGTAGCAATTATTAGCACTCGCGTTGCACTGGTATACTGTGGAAGGATACGGTACCGGGGACTATTAAAATCCCTTTACGCTGCCACCATTAATGTTATGCGTCTCGAGGAGAAAGTCTTTTTAAAAAATAAAACTAATTAAAATATGGGTATCGAAAGACAACCGTCTGGATAGGATGATGGATAGAGACTGAAGAGCGGAGGGCATCTGAAAGGCTTCAAGGAAGGAAAAGCTGAGTTGCGGAATGAAAGGGAGTGTCAGCACTATAGGGTGCAGATGATGTCTATAACAGTACGATAGAAGAGATGTTTTTTTACATAAAAATAACGAAGCAATCCCTACAAATATTGAAATAATCTTCAACTAGTGGATCGCTGAGAACAGTGTACCTCGCGAGGCTTTATAACCATGCAATAACCGATACTTTCCCCTTTCCAAAATTGAAATCCGTCCTTATATATTGTTACAGTAAATTTTGCCCCTTTTGAAATTTTTTGCAACATCTTGTGTAATAAAGTCCTTAGTGCGCCTATCGAATTTATTTTTCCCAACTTTTCCCAATCAAAAACAGCAATCAAAATTAAATAAATCATTGAACTTGTGTGGCAATAGTCAGCCAAGTCTGTTGAAAAATGAGGAGACAGATTGAAAGACGGACAAAATATTTTTGGCCAATATTGAAAGTGAGACGCTCGCTCGCTTGGTCAAAAGGATTTGAATGAGAATACAGCAAAACACTAGCATTTCTTTACCCCAGCAGGGTTGAAGAAATAAAATCAATATTTAATTAATGATAAATTATTTAACTCATATCACAACCTTACAGTAATTGCACTCTGACTAATTACACAATAGCTGAACTAACAAAATGAACAAAGTGAAACAGGCATAAAACACTCAGTGAAAAAAATATTATACTTGACTCCTCTATATCATGTTGAAATACTTTTGAAGTTAGAGACGATACTTATTGCATAGAAATTCTAGAGGAAGTAATTTACATGCTCTGTGGAAAATTACTATAAGTAGTTTAAATATTATACTTAAACCTAAATCTTTAGCACCTTAAAAAAGTTCCTTTATAAAAGTAAAACATGAGTTCTTTGATATAATTTATTTTTATCTTCGACAACGACATCCTGTGTTCCTACGGTGGGTCTAGGTAGATCTGCATTTATTGTGCGCCCCTGTAGCGGTGGTCGAGGCTGCCGTAGGTGGGGCGGTACTTGGGTGTGCGCTGGCTCCACGGACTCCGGCGGTTCTTGATGGAGGAGCACGCGATCAGCGAGTTCATGGCGGGCGGCCGAGACCTTTCCACGCTTATTCCGCACTTTTGGCTGGAATTTAATATTAATTAAAATTAAATTGAAACTCCAGGCACGAGGCTTAACACTTGTATGCCTCAGGTTGGTGGACACAGGGTATTAGTGCTTTGTAGGGCGCGTACCTGACATACGTGACATACAAGACAATGCTTTGTTATAGGTTACCCTTAACATCAGGTATAAGGGGCATAAGCTTGTGCCACCAAAAGTAGCATTAAAAAAAATTACTAGTATCCCAGATAAAAAGCAGCCTATACGCTATCCCAGGTTACAAACTATGTTCCGGTCGTTATGACGAGATTGAGCAGCAAATATCCAAACAATTCTGTATGTTGTATGCAAAATCATACAACAATCAAAAATCAATCCTTTTCTACCCCTCAATTATGAAAAAGTTATGTCCATAGCCATAAATTGGAAGACGAAGCGTAGGCCTCTCCACACTATGAACCACCTTTGAAACGATTGAAAAGACTGTGAGAAGTCGGTGGGTAAAGAGGGCTCGAAATCGATATTTCCGGAGACGTATGGGGAGGTCTATGCCCAGCAGTGGGACATCTTCAGGCTGATGATGAATGATGAACTATGTTCCAAAATAGTATCTATAGATTATTTGTTGATTTAGTTATCATAATTAAAGCTCTACGCTCAAACAGAACCGCAGTAGTTAGGTGTATCGTTGATATTTCAGCTTTTAAACTAATAGTGTGTGTATGATTTTAAAAGCACTAGGTTTGCCATTTTTATAAGGTTATATCTGCCTACCATAATCTCTTATAGCACGATTGCAAACTGTCAGAAACGACGCCATTGGCGTTGCTATGGTGCTTGACAGATAGCATGGTTTTAGATTTTTTTGTACCTACCTACTATAAAAGATAATAATTTAGTAATATGAACTTTTATTCAGTAAAGTATTCACAGTTCGGGCTCGTTCAGACTGAACTATTTGGTGGCTCACGATACGGATAATCTCTGCGTCAAAAATCATCCCCTTATGTATTTTTATTTGACAAGTGATTAGGTAGAACATGTTCGTGTAGGTACTTACCTAAAATCTCTGCAGGACCAATGCAGATTTTGTTGAACTATAGTAAGTACTCAATAATATTCTTACATTTGCATTTTATCTCGTGGAACATCAAAATGGTAATACCTCTTCTCTCTCGACGCTAGGAATTTGTCTCCTATCAGAACACTCTCGTCCAGGGTGCCGTCGATCTGCAGCAGATCACCGGCTGATACTGATACGTCCATCTTGTAAGATCGGCCACATACCCAGAGGAACAGAAGCACTATTACCGCCTGGAAGGTTTAATAATAAGAATAAGAATAATTTATTCAAAACAAAACTTAATATTACTAGGTAGACATAATAGATAGACATATTTCTTTCTTCTTTCTTCTAGGTACGTATAAAAAAACAATATGAAAATTAAATTTTGTGGGTAGACAGTTTGAGAAACTTTACCTTCCGTGCTAGTTAGAAACTGTGTTACGGCAAGGTAGTGCTTCTCGCCCTTTAAGGCTACACTAGTCGGTACGTTGTCCATACAAACGCTGTAAGTGTTTAATGTCTACTATTTATTAACGTGCGTCCGAAGTTAAGTTTGATACTGAATTATCTTGCCGTTATCTAGGTACGTTACCCTATATTCTACAGTAAAATCGGATTACCTTGAAAGTTACAAGCGTTACAGGATTTAGTACTAAATCTTTCGACGCTTGTAACTTTCAAGGTAATCTGATTTTACTGTAGCATATAGGGTAACGTACCTAGATAACGGCAAGATAATTCAGTATCAAACTTAACTTCGGACGCACGTTAATAAATAGTAGACATTAAACACTTACAGCGTTTGTATGGACAACGTACCGACTAGTGTAGCCTTAAGAATACAGGTCATATTAATTAATAATAATTAATGATAAATTACTTCTCTGTCTTACTTTTTATATAATTATTTACATGGTAAAATGGGGATATATCGACCAATCCCGAATCCAGTGTAACTGTGGAGTTCCCATACAGGACATGCCTCACCTGATAGATGATTGTGTAAGTGTTGTTGCTAGCAAACGTCTGTTGCAAGTGTATGACAGGTTTTCTAACAGAAGTTTGTTAGGAACAAAGATACACAATCAGGGGCCTGTTCTTGTTCCTACAGTGCCACACTACCTGTACCAAAGAGGACTTTATTTTGGTTACACTCGATGATGTAGAGGTTACCACTTACTGGACAATAATTTAGTGTAGAATTTTTTTATTAAAAAAAAAATAACCTTTCTATAATCTCCTACTTCTAGTATGTGTTGGTCACTTTCAAATAATGGGCTATAAAGTTGTCGTACATTTATGGTAACTTACCACATAAACATGCAAGATGCTGATAAAGAGGGTTGAGTTGCGAAACCCAATGGAATCGAAGAGTAGTCCTGATACTGTGGGTCCGATGAAAGCTCCCAGAGCAAATGTAGACGTCCACATTCCTGACACGAGGCCATAGGTTTCAATGGAGTTAGGTAGACCACTTGCACTGTAAGAAAGTAATAAATCTGCCATAAATTACAGTTTATTGAAGCACTACCGCATCGTCAGTTTCTACAACTAAGAAACCTACGGCTAGGTATCTACCATTTTTTAGGGTTCCGTACCCAAAGGGTAAAACGGAACTCTATTACTAAGACTCCGCTGTCTGTCTGTCTGTCCGTCTGTCCGTCTGTCCGTCTGTCCGTCTGTCCGTCTGTCCGTCTGTCCGTCTGTCCGTCTGTCCGTCTGTCCGTCTGTCGCCGTCTGTGTCTCATGAACCGTGATAGTTAGAGAGTTGAAGTTTTTCACAGATGATGTATTTCTGTTGCTGCTATAACAACAAATACTAAACAGAATAACTACTACTGCTGACACTCTCACGATGCAGTTCGTAAAACAACCGATCTTGCTTCAGTTTGTGAACATAAGCATTGAGTTTGAAAATCGGAGCCTTCGTCATGGTAAACTATTACCAAACACTATTCGCTGCATTATTATCATAGATAATAGCCGTACTATTGTGCGCTTGGCCGGTTTTTTGTGTTATCCTTTTTACGTATTGAAATAATATGAAGTTCCAGGCAAAAGCAGAAAATACTATTGAAAATAATTACTATTACGATAATATGCAGAGTCTCTTAGAAGAGTAAAATACAATCGACTTACATTGCTGTACTGAGGGCATCAGAGAAGGATGCCACAAGCTGACAGCCTATGCCAAGCCCGTGAAGCATCAGCCCAAGTATACACACCCACAATACTCTGAAACACAACGAAATGCTTTTAATATTTGGCCGAGCAACTCCCAACGAACATTGCTATGAGAATCAGTAAGTAATCACGCCAACCACAGTGATGCATGATCCTTCATAGCCAGGCGTATTAAGCATTGCTGGGTTGTCATAAGCTGTATCATCAACACTAGCCTATATCATCTAAATCAAGTCCACGGCTTGATAAAGCCTATACACTTCCAGAAATCATGATTCCTACGTGTCTGATCTATGGACACTGGACACATATGCTTCACTAAAGTCATTGAATCTGTCACCTGAAAAATGACTTATTGATTATCTAAAACGTTTTTCTAAATACTTCTACATAAAAACCCGTAGGTATACAAAACATTATCATTACACATTTTGGTAGTCATCACTTTGTTTTTTGTCGGGAGAGTGCAGGAAGTGAGTTGGTAGGTACTTATGTCTTAGGCAGGGGTGTATCTGTGTGTGTATATGTGTGTAGTGTATCGCAAAAAAACATTGGCAAGAAATTTAACAAGCATTAGATATAAAAATGAACTTACGTTGGTGTATCGAAGAAAGGAGCCGGGCCAATAAGCAAGAAAGCGCCTGCGACAAACACACAACCAATAACAGTGACGTATTTCGGCTTAATGTAGGGCTGGTCACAGACCCATCCCCACAATGGGGCTGATATAGCGTAGACACCACCGTTTATGACAAACATCAGGCCGAGGACCATAGGAGAGAAATTGAACTGTGGAAATAACAATATTGCTTTACGAAATTGTGATTACAAAAAATATTTATTGATCTAGAACAAAGGCGAACTTAACCATAAAAATAATTATCACTTAGATACCTACCTGAGTAAAAATATTGAATACTAGCTTTTTCTTGTTATTCTGATCTGCAAGTTATATTATTGTAAAGTTTCATTTAAATAAAAGTTTTTTTTTCACGCAAAAACTACTGAGAAGTAGTTTTTGGTTAAGAAAAAAACACTTTCAAGTAATATTATAAGATACTAAAAAAAAGTAAGATTTTATAACGCAAGTGAGTCCCTAGCAAATATTAATAAAGTAATTTTTATGGGATAACCAACATTTATTCAATGGAGGTCGAGATGATGCTGACCTGTCTAAGATGAGGTTCGAGGGTTGCCTGCAGGAATCCGATGCTCATACTGGTCGAGATGATGCTGACTGCTGATAGAAAAACGCCAGGAATCTTCAGCAGCGTGAATATTGTCGCTGAACAGGAAAGTATAATGATAAAACCACCGAGATAGTCAAATTAAATTGATATTGTTGAGTAAGTGTTCAAATTTCTTAATCAATAAATAAAAATTGTATTATCAACTATTTTTGTAAAAGCTACATTGCCTCCTGTTTTTCTCATTACCAAGGAGTAAGATAATAACTAAACAATAGATGGCCATTATATGCTTAAAATAATTAAAATATTATTCTAAACTTGTTACTTATAAACTTAGCGTAACTTTGAAATTGTCAGTGTTTTGTCTTTCGATCTAATTTTAAACTTCTTGTCGATGTTAAATACGAAGTCGGTGTAACTATTTTAGCATTACGTTGACTTTATTAGTACCAAGGCATATATAAAACACTGTTTATCTTTTGTTTAAAGTACGACTGTTACTTTTCTGAAAAGTGGTGAATAATATGCGATTTTAAGACTTGTGAGGATTACTACTCCATCAAACAACAGTTCCCTAAATATATATAACTCAATCGTGCAGCCTAGGTCAGTAAACATTACTTACATTCACGCCCAGAAGGCGATAAGTCTTCGTCGTCATGGCTCCTCGGCAGAGCGACGCAGCTCATGACGGCAGCACAGAACAGAGCTGAACCGAGCACCGCGAATGGAAGGAAGTACCCTCCTAAACCGTACAGTGCACCTCCCAGTGTAGGGCCAACGATCAGACCGAGCCCGAAGAACGTTTCCAATGAAGCCTGATGACAGTACAAAAAGGATTAATACAAATTGCGTGAAGGATGGTATAGGTAAGAAACCAGTTACTAATGCAGTCATATAATTATTGTGACGGGATGTATTTAAAAGAAGGTCAAATGTTGTGAGAAGGTAAAATAAAAGAAGGGCTGAACGTATTGTATGATAACATTGATAAGATAATACACCAGAAGGAACATAATAACGGATTTTAATGCTATTTTATAAGTGAATAAATTGAAATTGAAATACTAGACTGGAAGCCCCCATATGATATCGGTTTACGCTAGAAGATGCATAATAGTCTTAGACTGGAACTCGCTAGATGATATCAGTATTAAATACGCAAAGAACCCATAATGATAAACTGAATAAGGATTACATTATAGTTTACACGACAGGTACGCTGTATGTATATTTTTTTTTACAATACAAATTGGCCTGTAATGTAAAAAAGTTGTTGGTTTTTCAATAAATAAATAAATAAATGTGATTTTGCTCTAAGTGATCGCAAATATTTAGGCATTTATGATACTCACAAACATGGTAGCAACGTTATTCGGAAACTCCTTGGCTATAATAGCAAAAGAAGCCGTTAAGAAAGCAGCATTGCCCATTGCTTCCACGATGCGGATCACGAAGCTCAGGGTGATGAAGGGCACGTGACCTTCCACTTTGTCCAACATTCTGTAGTATATATATACTCGTATATACTATAAATTAACAATATTAAACAGACTCGCTAAAGTTAGTAACAGTATTCATAGAATTAATTCTTTATTGCATACAAACAATGCATTGAAAAAATACATATTATACAGAGAATATTTACAAATACGAGCTTAATCCTAACAAGGGTTTTCTTTCAGCAAACCTTTTTGAGGCCAGAGAAAGGTGACTATGAGGCAGGTTCGTGGACATACAAAAGTATACAAAATAATTAAATTGTATCACATAGTCGATAGCTTATTTCTACCAAAATTTTAATAATTATAGATAACTAGCTAAATTGTCTTACTATAAATGAATGTAGTTAAATGTACATTTATTATTGTAACAAGGACACAGTCAATGTAAAGTATGATTACTTACTGCGTTTTTAAAAATGTCGTAAATATTAATAACAACCATTAAAAATCAACTAGGTATAACCCTATTGTGGTGTGTAACCTAATGATATTCTCTGAGGTTCTATTTCGAAAGGGGACCTTGGTGGAAATCAGAGCTATTTTTGTGAAAGACAGAGCCTTGAATGCAAGGTACATGTAAGGTTTTACGTTAGAAACATTTCCAAGTGTTTGATAGATTCAAAATCCAGATTGTTTACGGTTATAAAGGCTCAATGCTCGTAATTTTTTTGGGCTCAGACGTGATTAAAACAAGCGTTTAAGCATATGGGCAGGCCCAAGTTTGTCAATAAATGTCAAAATTGGGCCTGTCTGAAATGTTAGTTTCAAATATCGTTTAGATTGACACGATCGGAACTTAAATTTGACGATCTTTTGTAACGAGAATTGGTCCACAGGTTGGAGTTGAAATGAGAGCTACTTTCATCGTATTGCTTTGAGACAAACCTTTAACATCTGACTTTTAATGAGAACACAGTAATCTATACCAGTTATAAGAATCTTTGTCCTGACTGACTGACTGGGATATAGACAACGCACAGCCTAAACCACTGGTTTATTATACGTAATTACTACGGTAGAACAGCATTTTTGCTAAAAAAATATTCTAGAGTTTAAAATAAGCTACTTGTAGCATGCTAGTCATAAAGACATATACTCTAGTAGAGTCTTTATCATGATATCTTTTTACTTTCGGGCAGCCCATATCGTATAATAGCGTTTGTAGTCAAAGCCACTGAAGGTTGGAGCCACTAAGCTTTAATTCTGTAAATGTTATATTTTTCATGATGTTACTACTTACCCAAACAAGATAGCGCATGTGCCCGTGGTAAGTATCCCTCCATTGAACAGCAGCTTGGGTCCGATCCTGTTGAGGTGGGCTCCATAGATCGGGCTGACGATGAACACCACTAGTTCAAAACATCCAAAAACTAAACCATATTCAGTCGCGGAACATCCTTTTTTCTCTGCCTAAAATATTTTTGAAAAATATTCTTTACCAGTATTAAATCAGGTTTGGAAATAAGAAAAAGAATTTCATGCTTTTCTGTTAATAGTCTGCCGCATACAGGGGGCCTAGCATAAATAAATTTGACATCTGTGGTCTAAGCGTTTTTTTGATTAATATTATTTTTTTGTATGTGGTCATGTACCAAATGTCCAAATCTACCAAAATCTGGACATACCAATGACCCCTTAGATATCCTCGAAGAACCTCGAGTAGGTACTTCGTCCCCTACGATAACTAACGTGCTTGGGAATTAAAGCCGTGATGCTATTTCTAATTTTTTCTTTTTTTGTGTGCATAATTTAAAAATTTCACGCGTCGGTGCTTATTTCACGTTAGGTGGTGCCGTAAGTAGTTATATTAAATATCATGTTTTTATATGTTGTTGTAGTACTATTATAATCTAGAAACCATTTGATGATTATCGACGTTGTAGGCATTGCGTCAGTTTAACTGACTGATTACAACAATGTAATGAAACACGCGGCTCAAAAATGATCACTTCAAAGCTTCATGTATTTTAAATATTATGAACGAATCTTTAAAATGAAAGAAAACCGCCGCGAGGTCCAATACGCGGGAAAAAAAGTAGTTTGATAAATGTTTCACGAATAAGCGCAGTTAAAAACACACGCACACACTAATATAGAAGGCAAGTAACTAAGTCGATGCTAACAACTATTCAATAATCCTGAACTAGATAAACTAGGAATTAATTATTTTACAAAACTGCGTACATATTGCTGATAAAATTCAATCAAAGTTCATGAACTTGTGTCTGTACTACAGACATAATTATAACGTTTCATTGTCATTCTACCAGTAGTAAATACAATCAGGTATTCTGTGGTAATACATAAAGAATAAATAAAATTCTGTGAAAAGTGGTCTAAAATCGATCTAAAGTGCGCCTCAACTTCTAAACATTTGGGGATTTTTTTTGGGCTGAATTTGTAGATGTTGTTGTACAAAAATTTTTTTGAGGCTACAAGCACTTGCCTGGTAGAATGCTAGCATAGGACTCGAGCTTTAGTACTCATCAGTGTACAAAAAAAAACTGATAGATTTTTATTTTACGTTTGACATCTCGTGGACCATAATGGTTGATCGACACTTGAGGCCATTCCAAAATCCGCCCAAAATGTATAATCGACGCTCCTGTCACTATGACGACTTTTATTTAAATAGTAAAAAACTACTATTTTCCCATTTTGGTTCCATTTGAGTTAGTTGTTTCGAACTTTGTCGACTATAATAGGGATACTTTAGACTTGAAACGTCAATTATTACGGTAGGTATTGGTTTGTTCATGTTTACGTATATTGTTTGATTTACGTATTTCAGAATTATACTAGAGCAGACGGCACGTGTCTGCTCTATCTCTCTCGTCTCAGTCTGTCCTGCCCCATACAAAACTCTGAGACAGTCGACGCGGGTCCACGTGTATCATGTCTAATGTGATTATGCCTTAGTATTCCTAAGAATCGTTGCTCGCGGCATAAGCCTTCAAGTCATTGGTTGATGTTACAATGCCAGTTTTCACTGGTCAATGAGGTGAGAGTTTATCTGGGAGTCAACGACCGTAGTACTAACGGACGCTCGTAAGGTATTGGAACCGGATATAAGTCATACGTTAAAGGTAGAACGCCTATAATCTATCCGTATTACGATCCGTACTTAGTGCTAACGCTGAATGTTTTTTTAAATAAAGTAATGATATAAGAATTGTTTATCTTTTGATACATTCTAATAAGGCAATAAAAACAGAATTTCAGAATATCGCGTCTATAAAACTTAATTGATACCTAAAATCACGTTTTCTATGTCGCTTTAACTCATTAAACATAGAGATTTTGTCAAAGGTTATCATTATCACAAAAGGTCTGCAATCATAAACAAAACACGACTATTTCGGCTGCTACATTATTCACAATCTGTTTATTTAAACTGTTAAATTCACACTTTTGGTTCTTATTAATTGTTTACCGATGTTTTACAGTCTTGTCTTGCTGCACTGTAATTTGTCTATCAATAATGTGTAACCCGATTGCGTCAATTTGATTTATTTGAGTTCTAACTAAACTATTTTAATGTTCGTATGTTTTACCTACTATGTTTTTGTACTCTGTTTTTTAGAGTATTTATTCTGCCTACCATACCGATTTCTGCCACCAAGCAGTTTGCTGTGTTAGGTTTGAAGGGTGTGGCTGCCAGTGAAAATTCAGGCTTGACACCTGTATACCTCAGGTTGATAGTATCAGAGCAGTGCATTGTAGGGCACGTTCCAAATGGGGCTAGGTGGGGTTGGCGCTGTATGAAATGTCCAATACCGATTATACTATTTTTGTCCTGACTCATTGTCATATCCTAAAGCACTGGTCTCAGACTTGAAATTTCTAGAGAACATTCGTCTTGGTGCGTAGAGTGGAGTGTAATAAGAAAAAAACTCCCAAAGTTTAACCCAGAGACAATATGAGTGTTGAAGATTGTATGAAAATAGCTTCACGCGGACGAAGTCGCAAGAGTTTTGTCAGTAGTACATATGCATTAATAAAAATGAAAAAAAAAATTTGCACAATTTAATTCATAATTTTATATTCTGTGGTTATTTTATTTCAAAAAGGCTTGAAACAATAAATTGGTAAATACGGTTTTATTTATTTTTGCTTATGACTTAAGAGAGACTTACCTTCCATTTATAAAAAATACCGCTATTTGAAATTAAGCCCGATTACTTTTCTAGCGACATTTAGCAGTTTATAAAGCTGTATTTTATTTAATTTCTCCTTTTTCACAACTGCAGATAACTACGCTAATTTGGATCAGCCAAGCCTCACTTCATAATGAGATTTTTGCTTCTTGGTAGCGGATCAGAAATTATGTTACTTTGAGGTTACTTTGATACTTTTTTATAGGCATCTATCTATGGTAAATGTTTGAAGTTTTTATTCTACTGTCATTATGCGAACCACTAAAAAGTGAAACTTATTGTCTCCTCGGTTTTTCCCTCAGAATATGGACTGGTTTTTCGTGACACTACAATCTGGGTTTCGTCTTAGAGTCGGGGCAAGGGCAAGAGTCTTTAGAACGGTCCTTCCGGAACGCCCAGCTACCTCTTTGGTTTCATCTTCACTTACGATCAAGTGGGATTTAGAGTAATAAAAGGGCAGACTATTAAAAATAAGTTGTCATAACCCGAGTAAAGCTAGGTTAAGAAGTTAAGTTAAGTTGTTCTTGCCTACAGGTCGCATTTCTCAGCCGATTCTGACGAAAATTGACACACAAATTTCTTGATTTTATAAAAAAATTATCGATTGCGATTCTTGATTAGGGAGAAAATAGGGAGGAAAGAGGGCATATTTACTGTAGCGTTATTTATCGACGGATTTTAATCAAATTATAAACTTTTTGGACTTAATTTCTACACAAGTTGTTTCGAAAAATTTTTAAATTAAATTTTTTTTAGCTTTAATTTTTTTTTAATTTACACCTAGTTTGCCTCTCTTTGCCTTCACAAGACGAACCCATAAGCACCAGATTCAACTTTCTAAGACTACGGGAATGTGAGAAATTTTCTACGTATTTATTATCTATTTGTAAATTCCTTACCTCGTGCGGATAAAATGGCGCTTGTAAGGCAACGCATATCGCATTGCAAAAGTCTGCGATGGATATCACTATTATTGTCAACCACTGTCTTCTTGTAAAGTCGAAACCCATTTTATTTTGTTTCAATTTAGACTATTGTTTTAAAAATAACAAAAAGTTTTTTTATAAGACCACTCGTTACAACCGTAGTAACATTTTAAATTAATTACAGTATTGTTACTAAATGTAATAAAGTAAAAATCACTAGTGTATTCGCTACGCAGTCACAAAACTAAATGCGAATACATAAATTCTGGACGCAATCTGGAACTCTGCGCACTAAATCATTCTACGATACAATTAAACTTTAGACCGTTCAGTTCTCAGTCACACATCGCTGCTTAACACCCCGCATACCTTATCAATACGGAATGTTTCAAGCAATGTATTGAAAACTTTAGTAGATTTCTTGCAAATCAAGGTTAGTTTATGTAGGGGTGAGAGAGCAGAAGTAATGACCGCGAGAAAGATAAACAAGACAATAATAAGTGTATACATAATAATAATTCCCCCAACACCCTGCTTATGAGATGATCTGACATAATTCTTCAGATTAGTAGTAGTAAAGCTCTTAGTGAAGGGGTCGTCTGGGAAAGTACTACCACCGCACCTATTTCTACCGCCAAGCAACTGGCTGTGTTCCCCGATTTGAAGGGTGTGGGTGCCGGTGAAATTACAGGCACATGGGGCTTTACACCTGTATGCCTCAGGTTGATGGACGCTGAGCAGTGCATCGTAAGGTACGTTTCTAACAAGCGTGACTTACGAGGCAATACTTAAATATAGGCGATGGTAACCACTTAACATCAGATCATATGATTCTTCCATCAGTAAATTGTATAAAAAAACTTATGTACATAGATCGAATAACTTAATAGTCACAGCAATTCAACTGCGTGATACATAAGTAGTAGTATTAGGTATTCTGCAATACTGTATTTTGTGACATCAGTCTTGCTTGTCTGTAATAAGCTATAATAAGGAGACGGCGGAATTTAAGTTACAGAGATGTCAAAGATATCATCATTCACACGATTACAGGCACCCTGTAAGTATGCCTCAGGTTGATGGATGCAGAGTAGTGCATCGTAGAGCTCGTTGCTTAAGTAGTGCTTAAGATATGTTGCTGCCAATCTCCTGAGATCCGTGAGAGATAATGGGGGGTTTTGTCCTAAGGTGAGACCACAATTGCTATATACACCCTCAATTCTTACCTTTCGCATAGAGTATTGTGTGATTATTAATAGTTACTTCCTAGAAAGGCCCTCAATTTCACAAGAGCGTCAGTGTCCTCCTTGTTCCACCCCGTCAGCAATTACATAATGCGTCACAAAGACCGCTTGGTCAGCTATTAACCTGAGCAACAGGCATAAAATTAGACATCACCCATCCTATGGTCTTCCCTATGCGCTAAAGAATCTGATGGTGAAGTGGGGAGCCGCTGAGGGATGACGAAAATAACGCGCGAATAAAACACCTAGCCCTGTGCTTTCACCTCAACAAAATGAGACGAGCGCCTGTCCGCTACCGGCATCACTACGCGCCTATTGCCAACTAAATCCGAAGAACAGCGGACGCGGCAGAAACCGAACGAACTTGTCCAAAAATAATTTAAAAATCGAATAACGCTTACAAATAAAAAAACTGGCCAGTGATTTCTATGTTGTGAAAGAACAATGTACAGTTGTTGAATAACTGAATCGTGTTGATTGTAAATTGATTTTGAAAAAGGATTATAAAATATGAAAATGGCTGATCGCTGCATATTTTCTCTGTTCATATTGAGCTTGACTGTAATCTGCCAGAATGGAGCGGCAGAAGACAACTCCCTTACAACGCGTAAGTAGATAATTTCTTAAATAATAAAAGTTCAAATCAATGTTCTTGTCACTCAGTTGTAGAAACACACTAATAATATAAATGTGAGTGTGTTATAAAGTTGAGTATTAATCTCAATCAAATGGGATAGTTTACTGTTGACGTTATGAAAAATATGGCGAAAACGAGCTGGAAAAATAAAAAATGAAATCTACGGACTCGGAAAAGTCATGGGAAAAACTTAGTTATTTGAGAAAGGTTTAAACATTTTTTATGAAATAGATCACGCAGGTAAAATAGTATGCACTACGAGTAATTAACCAGCAGACGTTTTTTCACATATCAAAATTGACAAAGATGACATGCAAATATGACATTGAATGGCTTGCATTTATATAAAGGAAAAAAGAGAGTACCTTAAAATGCAAATCGCTACTCACTACAATAAAAAAAATTAAGTATTCCTAAAAAATCTGTAAAATTTTATAGGATTCGAGGAAATTTTGAAAAGGTATGCGTTTTGTTAAATATATAAACTCATAATTTGGTGCATTAAAGACCAGCATAATAGCAGCACATAAGTATGTAGCCACACATAGTGACATAACCCTATCATATTTCAAACTTGGTCGCTCATGTTACTTGGGCAACATGTGAAATACCATAAAGCAGACATTTTATAGTTATTACAATATTTTAAGTGTTTCAGTTTGATATAAATCGCTCTCGCAAGATTATAATCGTAAACTTTCTCAGTCGCTTAGGCTCACACCGCTGTCGAATTTTTTAGCTAAATGTGTTATTACTTATACGGGATTATTACTCTACTAGCTTCGACTCGCGGCTTTGCATGCGTGACACCCACATAAACAGTACCTACATATATTATGACAGATGTAAAAAGACTTCCCGAAAACTTCGCGGGCTAATGTAAACAATTTGAACAACTCTTTCTATGGAATAAAAAATGAGATACCAAAAAAAATTTGCTATTCCATACAAAATTTCAATACCTACTTGGGTAAAATTTCCATGTTCTATATAAAAACATTTTTACTGCTGAGTACTATAACTCCCCGATGTTTCCAGAGCTCTGAATTCCAGGACTCGAACTATAGTACCTAGGAAGTATATACTAATGATTTTATTAGATGCTAGCTGACCCGCTCGCGACTTCGTCCGCGTGGTTACTATAGTTTTTCATATAAACTTAATCCCCTTTTTACGACCGCTACGATGACAGCTCGATGAAACCCATGCTAAGTTTTAAGTTTGACTTAACTTATTCTGCAAATCGCATCAACATTCAGTAAGTCGTTTTTGCGTGATGCGTGTACAAACAAAATTTTTATTAAAAGTTGATTTCGTCGTTTTGCGTTCTTTAAGTACCTACTATTGGCAGGATTTCAGAAAAATAACTCTAATGTATAGACTTGTCGACATCTTTAGTCAATATCGATAATAGATGATCAAATGTAAAGTGAAGCTCGATCACTATTTTCTTCAGAGAGAAAATAGTGATTGTTGTGCAAAGTTTTCAGTAGACATAAAAAAAACATTTATATATAATGAAGCAATGAAGTATCAATTCTTGACAGCACTGTGTATTTTTTAGCGTGCGGTGCGGTGCGTATGAAATTTCATGATATTTAATAAACCCACATTTGTTAGAAACTCAAATTAAGGTAAATGTTAATGAAGGTAAACTTTTATTAGACATACTTAAACCTTGGATACTAAACTATGTTGTTACTATAAAAACATAATTTAATTCAAAACACATGATAGATGGTCACATATACCATGGTTTATGATTATGCTCAAATCAATCATGATATGACCTATCAAACTAATTAAATGTCAAATGATGCCCTTTAATAACAAAACCTATTTACCAAACGTGAACAGATAAATTACATGCGTTTTATGAAGATTTATTTATTATCTGTAATCTTATAAAGATCTACTTGAGAAACACTGTAGATAGACATCAATTGGTTTCTGCCTTTCTGTGTGATGATGAAACCTTGTTGAGAAATACTAAAGTTTCCCAAAATCGACCTTTGGTTCTGCAATTTTAATAAATAAAGAATAGAGTTTGTTAGAGGTATGACAGATGTCACATTTCATAGTTTGTGACAGGATTGTATATATTGCTGTGTTTTCGAGCTTTTAAATTAAGAAATAAATAATATAGAGTGGGTCACGATTGAGTCTACAAGCACGGCAGATATCTTATTAGTTTGTTACCTACTCAAGTACTTGAGGATATCTAAGGGGGTAGTAAGAGGCACATACAAACATTACATTTGGAACATGTTCAAATTCTGCAGTAGTTAGTATACTCGTTTGTACTGGGCAAACCTACTCAATCTAAAATCCTGTCTTAGGCACTTACATCATCCCGTAAATAGAAGCACGATTGAAATGTCATCTCTGACGCTTTATTTAAAAGGCCATTGCATATTTTTTAAGGCCTATTAAATAGATTCAAAGGCCTGTTTACTTTTTAGTTTTAATTATTATACTCGTACCATAAACCACGTGAAAGTCCACATTACTCTATGTTTTCCTTCACATGCTGAGAGCTCTGACATTGTGCATGTCAATTTAAATTGTTTCACGAAATTTACTATCACTTTTACACGCAAATATTTTACAGGAGTATAGCCTCTATAGTGATCACTTTGTTTTAAAATAAATATTTACAGACATTTTTGACGACACACATTTTTCACACTAAAATTAAATACAGAATCAGGTAAAATATCGTAAAATCTGAATCTTAACCTTAAGATTATCTTATAGTAATCACTTTGTATAAGCAAAGACATCGTTGCATCATACATAGATAAGGCTTCAACGGAAGAGTAAGTTAACTACAAAGCCTAGTAAGGCTGTGCACACAAAGTTATGTATTTCCTTTGCAGTAACAATACGTAATTTTGTCACAAACAGTAATTAGCCCATCGGGTCAAGGGCAAGGTAGTTGGTTCCGTTTACGAAACTTGTCAAGACAAACAATATTACATCAAACGCGCTGTGTATACCTACCTTTTCTTTAGTTTCTTAGGTGTATATAGTAGTAGTGTATTTAGCAACGCAAACAACAGGAAAATGATATATAATAAAGAAATAGCCTGACGACTTTAATCCCCAATCACGGTAGATATCCCCTCCGATCTCTTAGTACTAAGTACCTACCAAAGATTCTTTGAGGATGTCTAATAAGGATAGTCAGAGTTACGTCCAAATATTACTTTTTGAACATTACCCACATTTTGCAGTACTTGGTATTCCTAAAGTGACAGGATTTCTAGAATGCTACCTAATTTCCTGTGTTTTTCTTCACCGTTAATTTTTTTAAAGAAAAGACTATTGATGCACGATCGGATTCAAACCCACGACCTTATAATCAGAAGGCGGGGTCACTCCCACTAGACCACCGTCGGCTTTATTTTCGTAGTAAGGCTCTCTCCATAGCCCATTGTGCGACTTTGAGCTAGTGTATAAGACCAATGGCGACCACATCTCAATTCCACAATTAAGTCATCACCAATAAATAACACGCAATAGTTTACTTTCATCGTTGATGACTCTAAAATTTAATTAATAAAGTATAACCAGTATACTGCAATCTTATTCAGTGTCTTATATCCTCGTAGTAATAGTTAGTAGTAGTAGAGCTCTTAGTGAAGGGCTCGTCCGGGGAAGTACTACCACCATGCCTATTTCTGCCGCCAAACAGCTTACTGGGTTCCGGTTTGAATGGTGTGGGTGCCGGTGTAATTTAAATACATGCAGGCACACGTTGATGGACGCAAAGCAGTGTATTGTAGGGCACGTTCCTAAATAACGTGACCTACAAGGCAATGTTTTGTTGTGGGCGATGGTAGCCACTTGACATCAGGTGGGCCATATGCTTGTTCCATTAGCAAATTGTATAAAAAAAAAGTATTATCAATTCAAACAGGAACAACATTCATAGAACTTACTTTGTTTACCTGCTACACTAGACTTAGATGAGTGCAAACATTTTTCAATCAATTTGCACGTATTTATCCTTTAAGCATGGCTATGAATATTAATACTCTATCAATATAGTCATCGATGAACGCCCAATCGCTCTTAAGTCTCTTTGTTTATTTATCTATTTAAAACACTAGCAATACAAAGGCATACCTAACTTGTGAAGAACCTATTCTATTTATGACTGTCCTTACAGCTCAGTTAGGAGTAGTCATGCCGTCTGTGCTGTAGGACGTGGGTTCGATCATCCCGAGGATAAACATTTGTGACATCTCACAAATATTTATCCTCGATCGTGATCGTCGATGTTTGTTCTCTATCTGGGTGTTATATGGGTGTTCTATCACGTTGTGTTATTAAGTATTCTATCAGTCATCTGGTTCCAATAGTACATATGCTTAGTTTGGGGTAGATGATATTGTGTAAAAATGTCTTCTAAAAAAACTTTTTGTTATTTAAACTTCATTCTGTGATGACCCACCCGATGTTAAGTCACGTTCGGGAACTGTAAGGGATAAGATTGAAAATAATACAAGCGTGCGTTTTTCGCCTTTTTAATTACCAATAAATGTAGCGATATATGTAGTAGTAGTAGAACTCTTTGCGAAAGGGTTTATCTGGGGAAGTACTACCACACCACCGTACCTATTTCTGACACCACCAAGTAGTGTTCGCATTGCTGTGTTTTGATGTAAGGTATATGGGTACTAACTGGTTTCTTCACGATGTTTTCTTTCACCGTTTGAGAGCACTGCGCACATAAATTTTTCAAACAGAAAAATCCATAACGACCGGATTTGAACCCACGACTTTACGATCAGAAGGTGGGGTCACTCCTACTAGACCACCGCACTGCTATTCCGCAGAAGAACAAGCATAAAACTTACGATTGGGTTCCTACCGTTTTTTTATGTGATGTGTGGTGACAATTAAACTTATAAGGTAAACGCAATATTTCATTGTTGAGTCAGCGCGGTACCTCAAGAAATAATGGAAGGTACCTCAAAATCCTCAGTTGAACTCAACACGTCTTGTGGACATTCTAGTGACTAGCCTTGCGATTCCTTTTCAATAGGCCGTAATACTGTTATGGAGTGGTTCGTGTATTGAATACAAAAAAATTAATGAAATAGCTAGCAGGAAAAGTGGATAGTTTATTTGGATTTAAGGCCATTGTATTAGTTTTAGTTCCGTCAATCGATAAAAAATTTTTAGAAGAGATTGTAATAAAGGCATAAGGAAGTTATTGGAGATTAACTGTAGCAATACATACGTTTCTCAGTATAATATAGAGACCAACGTCTTTCAGTTCAACAAGCGGAATTTGATAATGGAAAAATAACTCTAAACTACAAAAGAAAATCTCTGCACAAATACACGAGTACCCTACCAAGGCTTTCTGTGCTTTCAGAAGGATAAATTAATAGACTGATGTTCAAATCTGTACCCATACCAATTATAAGAACCTTTGTCTTGACTGACTGACATATAGAAAACGCAGAGCCTAAATCACTGGTCGTAGAGACTTAACATTTTTAAGGTATATTTGTCTTGGTGCGTAGAGGTACTAAGAAAGGGATTTCCAAAATTCAACACCTAAACGGTAACAGCGGGGGTTGAAATATGTATGAAAATAACTTCACGCCGACCAATTCATGCACGTTTCGTTAGTGGTTATATAAAGGTGTTGTTTTATCGCGACTAATAATACACGAGTATTGTTATTATTAATAAAGTTACCAAAAATAAGCGATCTAGACAACTATAGGAACCTTAACCTTCATGACATCGGAAATATTGCCAGATGGCAGCGAGAAACCAACCACACATCAACAAGGCTAGTCGATATTAATTGCTCATTACCTATATAGTTCTTCGATCACAACCTTATGGGCCGTCAATTAACCTTAAGGGAATCAGGATGTGGATTTAACAATAGCCTTGAAAATTACTGCTCGCAAGGTTAAACGGACATAAAATTATCATAATTTATTATAAACATCCTTTAGGAAAATTAAAGGTAGGTGAATAGGCCAAAAAGTTTTTGCTATATTGAATATAAACATAATAAACGATTATTTAAAAAGTAAACACATGAAACAGTTGAACAGATCGTTGCAAGCGATCTAGAGACAGTTCAACTGATCCAAAATGCTGGCTGCATTGCCACGCTAAATGTCAATGCTGATAGCACATCAGCAGCGCCAGATACTTACTTAAAAAAACCTAGATTGGATATAATGTTTAAAAATGTATTTGGTTTCATGACGGTGCATTGTAATGTACAATCATAATGTACTCGTTTAGGAACAATTAGATTTTTTGGACGAGTAATATTTTTTTGCAGCAAAAATTATCAGCTTGTATGTAGGGAATAGATTTTACTGAAATACCGACTCGCTTGTATTTTTTTTTATATTGTTGACATCAACTTGAGGTGGTTTTTACAATTTAACATCTCGGCCACTGTCCGACGCACGCGCGCCCTTGACACCTTGGGTTGCGTCAGTTTTGCGAAACCTGCCTTTTTGTAGTAACCTCACGGCGCAGGCGGCTCCCTTATTAATGAGAGCCTTGGATTAGGATGACACACTTCAAATTTATTATTGTCATCATCCCGTCTGATGACAGTTCACTGCTGGACACAGACCTCTCTTATACGTTTCCAGAACATTTTAAACATTTTCTATCCACATTTTTCAGGTAGGCAGATAGGTCATAAATAAAATACACCAAACTGCGTATAAGTTTAAACTCGCCTTATAGTTTGCCTTTTGTAAATACAATAAGTACAAGATAGTTATTGGTATTTATGGTTTTGAGTTTACTAAAGAATTTAACAATCAAATAAAACACATTAACCACATTAATTAATTTTTGACAACCATAACTATATCGTTTGTTGTTTCATTATAGTGCACCCCCCAGCTAAGCTTCTTATTTTAAAATTCTCTCTATCTAAAGGTTGTCTGGAAGAGATAGCTTTTTAGTGATAAGAACGGCCATTGTTCATTCTCTGCTGTTGTTAATTATAGTGTTCTCCGATTGCTAGTTTGAAAGGTGTGCAATGAAGAATTTTCATTTATTCATAATTGTGTATATAATTTTGTTTATGCTCGTAAATGTTTTGATAATATGATATCTCCAATCGGTATCTGGGTACTTCTATAGTTCAAATGGTCTGCTATAGGTTATCTCTCAGGCGCCAACAAGACGTGTCGTATAAGTTAAGTCTACGGACAAAAAGATACCTTAAAATCAGAACCTCGAATTATTCTATATTATAAGTAGGTCGTAGGGCCCTTACTAAGTAAGCAACTTGCTCGACTGACTTTGCTTACTTTGCAATGAGTATCAATCAAAAATACAACAGTTTGCTACTGTCATCTCTTACTAACTGGCAGTAGCAAAAAGTAACAGAGCAAAATGCGTGATAAGTGCACGCTGGGCTACTATTTACTATTTTTGCTTAGAATATAATATACTAGTAGTCCGTCCCGGCTTCGCGCGGTTTTAGTAAGGATCCCTATTTTTTTTTTTAATATTATATTTTTCAAATCGGTCCAGTAGTTTCGGAGCCTATTCAATGCAAACAAATTTTTCCTCTTTATAATATTAGTACCTATAAATGATTTAAAAATCTAGAATTGGACTGTTTAGTTTCTGTGTGTGACGAATGTGAAAGCAAAGGTCACATTTCATCACTGTCACGACATCAGAGGAATATGCCAACATATACCTAGATTGCTAGATTTTAGATTTTGTTACATTTTTCTGATAACTATTACAACCTTGACTTGACTTATCAACCGATTACGGCTTGGCGTTGAATTTTACAACAACCTGTATTTTTTTTTTGTTTTATCTAAGTTTGTAAGTAAGTACCTAACAAATAACTAGAGTAAATTAAAATGCACCTCGACCTCAAAAATATTTGAAAATTTGGTCACTACTGAGTTTGTATGCAATGTTTATGGTCATAATGAGATGGGGATAAGAACTAGCAAAATGATACCGGCACGGTGTGTTCCAATTATACTTACACCATAATTCGACAGCGAGATAGCGCAATATTCTACTAGCTGTTTTTATTTGGTGTGAATGAGGTCGGCCGCATTAACCAAGGGTCCACAAAAAGTACCAAGTGCTTTTAAAATAGTTGGTACATGCTAGGGTCAACTGAAATAAGTAGCATTAGGGACGATTTGAAATATAAATTTGAAATATAATATATTATATATACCTAGCATAACATTTACCATTTACCAATTCTGCTTATAGTAAGAAAATACAGTTAGAAAACAGAGTTATTTTTTATTATGTTAAATGTTTGTGCAAAATAAGAAACTATGTCATTTGTTTTATTTTTCAATGAAAGCATACGCATAATGTACGTATTTTCTCATAGATTATGAAAAGAAAATTTTCTCAGTGACAGAGGTTTGGTTTTGAGTCTAAACTTATTTTCATTGTTTTTTTACCCTAACCGCGATCGTTTGCTCATAAACGGGGTCATCAGTCCGTAGCGACTTCGTTATATAACGGCTTTATGTAACTGACCTTGTGAAACAGCCTCTTTTAGCCAGATTGCGGCCAGCGTTCAAGTTCAACAGCGTTTGCATAATTTTTTAATCATCTTCGGAATAACACATTTGTTACTTATGTAAATAATTACAAACATTCGATGATACAATTCATTCATACACTATGAACTCGTGCACCAATCATAACAAGCTGGGCAACTGTTCTCCATGCATTTGAAGTTTTTTCTTTGAAGGTCCTATAAAATATTTTCTTTGCGAGATATCTGAAAAACAAACCCAAACGTTCTCGCAAGCCAATTTGGGAAACGACAATACACCAACCGCTGCAATCATTTAAAACAACAAACTCTCTACTTTTCATGTTCGCCTTGACCTACAAACCTTGGTCACTGGGCTACCAATAACCAATTCCAGATTATGATTTATATGATCTAACGCTCATGCATGATTTGCCAATGTGTTCTTGGATTAATAAACCAAGTTTCACTTTTCTGCGTCAAAGCTGTCGGTCATCGCACTTTGCATCACCTTGTCACCATAGTTGTTGGCTCACCTACTGGTACACTTTGGTGGTTATGTAAGGTACCTACGCACCTCTATACGCATTGTGCTTCTAAAATTGTTTGCTGACTGTGAAATGCAGCCGGTTGGCATTCCTTCGCCTACTTGAACATACTTGAATATCTCTTAATTTATATTCTTTCGTTTTAAAGTGGTTTATAAAAGGAAAAGCGTTTCCTTTTATAAGCAGGACAGGGCTTTTGCTCCTTTAATACTGTTTTGAAATTATTGCATTAGAATATTCATTGAATAGGTTGTCACTATGTTATGTTTCATATCTTTTATATTTTTAATGCTTACAAATCCCCAGTGAACTTGACCGATTTTATATATTTAGTAATTACCAGCATATAAAAAACTTTAAGTTCATAGTATTTTTTTCAATTTCAGCGGAATATATCCTCCCATGCAGCCAAAGTGATCCCCAGCTCGACAACTGTATTAAAAACTCGTTCAACCACCTGCGGCCGTACCTAGCTAAGGGTCTGCCGGACCTAGGAGTACCAGCCGTGGAACCGCTGTTCATCGACCGCCTTGTGATGGAGAACTCCGCAGGCCCAGTCAGGGTCACGGCTGCCTTCAATAACATCACTGTTATTGGGCCCAGCAACTATACCATCACTAAAATTAGGTATGTATTTGTACAAACATTGATAAATAAAGTTCTGATGTTTAAGTAAGCATCTAAGGCTGAGTTTCGCTAAATAGATTTTATAACTCAAGTTGCTAACGCTAATCATGAATCTATTTAGATGCCAATTCCACCAGTTTCTTTCATTATCTTGACATGTTACTTTTACTATGAGTGAAACCTAGTCACTAATAGCAAAAGTAACATCTGCTCTATTGAAAATAAAGTTGTGAAACATTGGGTAATATTTCACTGAACTTCGTTCTTACGAAAGTACTTGTACCTTTTGCAATAGCCGCGACAGATTGATGGATACTTGACCCTATTGTTGATTGTGATCCAAATTTTTCTTGGATTCGTAGAAACATTGGTCATGCAGATTTTACCAATAAGCCAATTTTGCCAATTTTTTGTAAGCAAATATTTGGATCACTGTCTTAAAGATTGAAATATTTGATTCCATTTCTGCTATTATGCTTACCAAGTGTCCAAAATATACTATTCATGTTTTCATCATAGCATTAAGACCCTTAAGTACGATGAGTTGCAACTTTGTAACTGACGGCTTTAGATTAAGCCTATTATGTTCACTACGAGGGTTTGTGGTGAAATTGGCTAACGTTCTGTGGTCTGCCATACTTAGCTTGCAACATACTTAATAAGACAAGTAGTTGCATTGCAACAAGCATGTCATCAATCTTATGTGAGCTTCTGAAATCTTGGTCCTAATCGTAGATTTTTTGTCGTCAAAGTGCTAGCATCAACCAATAAAACCCAAGCCCCACTTAGAGCGTGTTTAGACGTCCTCCTATCATATCTCGAAGAAACCGCGTTTCTTCGTTCGTTTGATGCTATTTGCATAAAAGCTTCAACCCTCACCCCCTTACAACTAGTACACTTTTGCATTACATCGCCTCCTAGGCTACGCTCATGAGGAACGTGCCTATGCACAGCCCATCAACCTGAGATATACAGGTGTTAAGTCTTATATGCCTATTGTTTCACTGGCACCCACACCCTTCACTGTAAAACACAGGAACAGGAAAATAGATGATAATACTTCCCCGGACGCGGCCTTCACAAAGGGCCCTAACTAATTACAGAAATGTCTGCTATCTATAAGTTAGCCAGCCAGTAAGTTAGGACAGAAACGATTCTTATAATAATGGATTTTGGATATACTTTGCTTTGACAATATTATTTAATCTTTAATTCATTAATTAAAGCAGAGGCAGAGAGGTCAAGCGCACTCGACCTGTCTGACTCTGCTTGTGAGTGAAATGATACAGGTTCGACTATATTTCGATGTTCTGATCAATTTATTTCAAACACAATGTATGATTAAATTCCAGGTCTGATTTGAAGAAGCTACGCATCGATATGGGTCTGGTCCTGCCAAGAATTGAGATCACTGGGAAGTACGAGGTGTCTGGACAGGTGCTGCTCTTCCCAGTCCGCTCTCAGGGAGACTTCTGGGCTGCTTTTAGTAAGTACATGCATGTTTCTCACACAAATCTCTCACCTGCTCTTTCTAGGTTTGGTTGCGAGGAACTCGCGCCTAGATTCTCCTAAGTTTAAGACGATCTGTCATCCTTGTAAAAATTACTGATACAATGCTTTACCTTGATGCTTAGGCCAACAGGTATAAGACCCTTTACAATAGGTGATTACTGTCGTCTACTGCAATATTAGGATAGGAGCATTGCTGATGCTTAAAACTTAAAAGGACATCACGTTACTACTTGAGCATCTTGAGCAATTTGTATTTGAACTTTAGAGGTGTCTACTTTGCACCGTTTACAGTAATATTATAAAACTGTGCTGAAAAAGTGAAGGTCAAAGTAAGGCTGTTCAAAAACCATAATTCATTTCACAGTCGATGTAGCAGCAATCGCGAAAATCTTCGGAAAGGAAATCGAGAGAAGGAGTGTCAAGTACATGGCAGCTGAGCGTCTGCTGGTAGACTTTAAACTGAGGAGCTCACGGTTCAAAGTTAGAGATACTGTCAACCATGGCAGTGTCATCGGTGAGTCTCGTTTATTCTATATATAATATATACCAATTCTTATATTTAACATCTGGTGGTAAACTACTGCCTTAAATATTTATGTTAGCAAACACCGCCCACGTTAGTAAAGCCTTGTATACTTTTGACTTGTAGACTTTTAATTGATTATAGGGAATATCACCAAATAAAGTATTGTATGCAATTTCCTTTGCAAAGTCTTCAACGCGCTCCTTTCTATGAATAATGAATGAATGAATGAAACTTTCCAAGAGGGTTTTTAGAATTCAAGATCCAGGATTTTCAATATCTTTACCAAGAATTCTAACTGACTGACATATAGACAACGCACAGTCTAAACCATTGGTCGTAGAGACCTTAAATTTTTCGGGATATATTTGTTTTGGTGCGGCGAGGTGTACTAAGAAAGGAATTCCCAAAATTTAACTTTTAATCGGGTACAGCGAAATTCGCGCTGCCACTAGTTAGAATTATATAAAGTTCTTAGAAGTTTTTGTCGTGTCGTGAGCCTATTTGATTTTTCATTTTTCAGGTGAAGCGATGAACCAGTTTCTTAATAACAACGCTGCTGAGATCATCGAGGAGATGCGTCCAGCTGCCTCGCAGTCCATCGCCAAGCACTTCCAAGCTTTCATCAATGCTGCATTCACTAAGATACCTTTGGACGTCTGGCTCAAGCCTTAATCACATCGTAAACATAGACAACACCACCTATACCGTCGAACTCAGTCGGGAATTCAATAAATAGCCCTGGAAATGCATAGTCAAGATGAGATAGAATGGATGGGGTCGATTCAACTTAAAAAATCAATTTTTTATACAAAACAAATCTGGGCAACTCTACTCTGTCTAAAAACCCTGTCCCCCGATACCACAGCGTTCCGTAAACAAGAGTTAAACCAACCTTATGCAAAATCTGTTTTTGAATATTGATATATTAAAAAATATATTAAAATTTATGTCACTGTGACTTCCGTGTGACATGTGACACAAAGTGAGTGGCAACATCAAAGAATATGGACTAAAAGCTGGGCAACATAGTATTTTGCTGGCTGAGTGATAGTTTTAGAAGACTCTCTCAAGCTATCAGGTTCTCTTGACCAAAAATTCGAGTGTTCGTTTTTCTTAAAATTCTACTTCTAGTTAAAATGTATCACAACCTATCTAGGTCCCTAAGGTTCAATCATTAATCGAGTGAATTAATTGACGATATAAAACAGTATTTTACTGATAGTGACAGCTAAACAGTGCCGAAACAGCAGGTCTACTCTTGAAAACGATAAACGAAGTTTCGTATTGTCGTTTTGGATCATACTACACGGCATGTCAGGCAATGACTATGGATCGGCTACTGAGTTGTCCCGCAGTGTATTACTAAAAAACAACACGAAACATCGTTTATCGTTTTTAAGAGTAAACCAGCTGGTGAAATAGTGGAGGGTGGCGGAATCAATAACTCTAACTTTCTTTGATTTCGGAACATTACGGACGATACCAAATGATAGACGTCGCTCTCTAAATTTAAAAGTTTAATGAATGTGTGAACGTTTATGAATGTGATGTGATGTGTTTTTTATGAATTAAATGCGTATACGTAGGAGGGACTTGTCTTACGAAATACCTACCTAAAATTACATGGTTTAAATCGTAGGTTTGTGATAATACTGATAACCTGAAGCTAATTAAGCGGTATCGGTTTTAAAACATGTTACCTTCCCATCCCCAGTTATTAGTTTAAGCTTTAATTTATTTAAGTTGGTAACTAAAATAATAATTTAGTGAATACTTAATGTTAAATAAATAAAATATAAACTGATGCCTTACTTTTATTGCCCTGCTGCGATGAGTTGAAATCGCGTAATCTATCAAAAACTGGCAAAGAAATTTAGACAAGACTATGCCTGCGGTTACGTAAAGCAATCTATCGTAGGGCACGTTCCTGACGTAGGTACTATAACTACGAAGTAGGTACGTAGTCTGCGAAGCAATACTTTGTTATAGGTGATGATAACCACTTAACATCAGGCGGTTTTTGAAGTAATACTTCTTATGCGACTTCCAACAAAGTTGCGTTAAAAGTTTAACACTACCATGGAGGGACTATGAAAGCACTGTTCTTTCTCTCATAGCCAGTTACGTAGAAGTTATACTTCAGTCGTGTGGTTTAAAGCACACTCGTTTTTTTTATACGACATGCTGATGTCACATCTGATCTTCATCTGCTTGTACGATTCGGATCAGCATCCCATTACTAAATCAAGAGAGCTTCTGGAATATCTCTAGGAGTTCCTTCTTTCTATTTACTGTGGGTAGGTACACCTACGTAAGGTATATATAAAAACTGATACCTACATTAGAAAGGATACAGTTATGTTCTAAATCAAACAACATTGTTTTTGATTTAAATATATTTTTGTTTTCTTAACTTATTTCGTAAAAACCTGAATGTTAATACTAAAATAAATTACTATACATAATACATGTTTCTGGCAAATTTTTAACCATCATGAGTTTCGTCACTCAAACATAGAAGCTCCAGCAAAGCCTCATACAAAATATCTTCTACCAAGCCCTACGACGATAGTACATCGTCAGCGTTCAGCGTAGCGAATGCGTGGTCAGCTAGCGGTTTGAGGAAGTCACGCAGAGCCTCCTCCATAGGCACCTGGAGCTCCTCGGATAAGTTCTTCCAGTTTTCATTGAGGAACTTGTTCATTGCATCTCCTGAAATTCATAAGTTTAGGTCTTGAACTGAATTGCAATGAGCTTACGTTATAAGGTACGGCCCCTGTACAGGAGTATCAACAAACTGACAGAGAAAAGCAAAGTCTGACTTAAAGTAGAGACGCTTAGCTGGCTTGGTTAACTAGCGACGCAAGAGGTTGCGGGTTCGATTCCCGCCTTGGGATAAACGTTTGTAAAATCTATGTATGTAATGTATTGTATTAAGTATATCAGTCGTCTAGTACCCATAACACAAGCTCTGCTTAGCTTGGGGCTAGATGATGCTGTGTGGATTGTCCAGCATTATTATTATTCTTAATTATATAGAGTTATTTATTTACCCAAGTCTCCATCCCCTCCAAAGAGATTATCGAGTTTCATAGAAGCGAATCCAACATGAAACTTGACGTCCAGCTGTTTACAGGTAAGGGCATCCACGTCGTTGGGCTGGGGAAGCCTGCCGAGTCTGATTATAACAGTAGCATCGATATCACCTGGAAATAAACCAACATTTCACAGTTTCCTTCCTTTTGGAATATTGGACTGGTAGATTTTTGGAAGACTACAGACTACGACTCTTTTACTATACATTGCAAGAAAAACATTGAAGTTAAGAAAATAGTGTAATGTATGCATCAAGTAAACAAGCCTGTGTACCTATTGCAGATGTTTAATGTTGTCAATCATGCCCTTTAGGAGACGCTGATCGTAGGTTTGCTTCAGCATATACCTACTGCTCACAATATACGTGTGGAGGAAAAGCCTACGGTTTTTCTCATATATCCTCAAATCACAATATACGTGCGAAGCTAACAAACCCACGGGTTTTTTCGAATATCTTTCTTTGAGCACCTTACCATAAGTAGCAGAGAATTGTCCTTCTCCTTCGATAGGTAGCATAAGCAATTGCCCCACTAATTTGTAATTGCCCTTCATTCTGAGCTCTGGGATGAACAGTTTCCCAACAACTTGATGGTTTTGGGAGTCCACGCTGAAACATTAAAAGTTAATAAAACTGAAGTTGTGGATATCGCATACAAACTTTTCATAGACCGTTCCTACAGAAATATAGATTTTTCTACAGTAAAACATGCTGGTAACGTCATGGTTCTGATGATTATTTTCACCATGAAGAGAGGCAGACATCAGAGATCCAATTCTCATAACGAAATATCGTCAAATTCAAGGTTCGATCGTGTCAATCTCCAGATGATGTTCTTCAAATTGACATTCAGGCAGGGCCAATTTTGGCAATAAAATTTTTGACACAATCTCGACTGCGCACGAAAAAAATACAAGAGTTGTTTCTGATATGATCTCCACAATTACTGATAGAAGTTTCCGAAACAAACCGATTAATTGATATTGCTATTTTACGTCATAATGATGTTTAGTATAACGTTCTAAAGAACAACGCTCCAGGTGATATAGAACAAATAGTAAATAAGGTAGGTACATAAGATATTGATTTAAAAGTCATTCCTATCACAGGGTGAGCTCACTCGATCTCCTTCACTTTCATGGAGGAAGGTCCGTGCACAGTGACATCAGAAAACGATGACGTCACAGTTATGGGTCCTGTTGACTGCTGGATCGTGAGCGATGGTATCAGCAGCGGCTCGCATGGCGGCACGCCGTATTGAGGAAGTCCTGAAAATTATATAGGCACTGTTGATAAACGTTACCATAAAATTAGTATTAAAATACCATCAACAAAGAACTATCAGTCATTGGTACTAGACCTATAACACAAGCTCTGCTTAGCTTGGGGCTAGATGATGCTTGATGATGATGATGATGATGATGATGATCTTGTGATTGTCCAGCATTATTATTTGAACAAATTGTGAGACCACCACAGCTATTCTTGGGATTTCAAAGTTAGATATTTTGTTACATATTTACTTATTCGTATGACATTAGACTATTGGCGTAAATAATCAAAATAGGCATAAACAATCTAATAAATAAAAAACGTTTTATTTTGATAGATGTAATGTTGTTTTTCTTATAAGAACGTTGTTTAGTTCTTGTTTCGTTTTTTAATTCGTTTTAGATTTACGTATTAAAGCAGTTTCTTTCAATCAATAAGAAAAATCTACGGCAGAAACTCGAACCGTGGATGTAAACCAAAGAATACCAGACCTATTTAAAAACTATATGCATAAAATTAGTATTAAAATACCATCAACAAAGAGCTATCAGTCATGGGTACTAGACCTATAACACAAGCTCTGCTTAGCTTGGGGCTAGATGATGCTTGATGATGATGATGATGATGATGATGATGTGATTGTCCAGCATTATTATTATTAGAACAAATTGTGAGACGCTGTTATATACCTGTTGCTAGCTGAGGGATGTATGTGTTTAAAGAATCACGAAGACATCGTCCCAGTGCTTGCTCTTCCCTCGGACAAATGAAACCTCCAACTAGATATAAAAAATTATATTAAAAGATAAGTATAAGTAACTGATGACGATGACGATGTTAGATGAAGGAGAAGGAACAAGAATATAGAAAAGAAAAATATAGACATAGCTTCAAAACTTTAATTTCAAGGTACGTAAAATATTCCCTCTGATCTCTGGTACCAAGTACCTACTTGAGGTTCCTTGAGGACGCCTTAAGGGAGTAGTCAGAGGTACGCCCAAATACACTTAGTACCCACATTTTGCTCACGATGTTGTCCTTTACCGTTTGAGAGCACTAACATTGCTTACATACATTTTTCGAAAGAAAAACCGACTAGTGCATGACTGGGTTCGAACCTACGACCTTAGGATCAGAAGGGATGGTCACTCCTGCTAGACCATCACCGCACCGGTGCTCTCAGACAAGAATATGCGTTAGATTATTGAATGCCACATCCTTTCGATAGATGCGTCTAAGACAGACAAGAGAAATTTCCCCCCTAAATTAAACGACACTTTTAATCTTATAATGCAAGATAATTCATAATATACAAACTTTATAGGTACCTAGGTACTTAGTTTTATCGATTTGCGTATTTTTAAAGATATTTATCTGCTTCCCTACTGTAAGCTCTTATTGCACGGTTGCAAACTGTCAAAAATGACGCCAAACTCTCCGTGCTTGGCAGAAAGTAATATTTTCCATTATTTTGTACTAAGTGAGCTCCCGGATTTGTAGAAACATACCGTCGTATCCAATGTTCGGGTCTGTTTGGACATATTCGGACTGAGCTCACGGTACATGTAATTATCACTATTATTAATCACTAGCGACGCGACCTTGCCGGATAAGATTAATAAAACTACGTACCTAGTTAATAAAAACATGTGTTAAAATGTGATTTAAAAGGTCAAAGACACAAGTTTAAGTATTACTTACAATTGATAAAACCCTTCTCTGCACGTACGCACACGAAACATACCGCCACAAAAACTAACGAAATCCAACGCATTTTTAAATAATTTCTTCTAAATTTGTAAAAGTAACTAAAAGATTATTATATAGGCTTTGAATTTTATAACAATAGAGACGTGATGATAAATATATTCCTGATATTTTTTCTTAACAGAGCTATTATCTCAAAATACGTGTTTTTTTATAAAGGTTGTAAGTACTTTATTACCTATCTATCTACTCACTCATCAGAGATAGCATTATTCACGCTATTTCACACACACGATACACTATTCCAAAAATTCATGAATGAAGAACAAAAGTCTCAAGGAAAAGAAAGGCTTGTCATAGCTAAAATAACGAATATAAGCCTGAAAATTTCAAGCCACTATGACCAGTGGCTTAGGCTGTGCGTTGTCTATATGTCAAAGTCAAGGGCAAAAAGTATTTATTCAGTAATATCCGCAGGGATCATCTTGAAACGTCTTAAATCTAGGTAAATCTAAGCGCCAGTTCCAAGCCAAGCCTAGAAGAAGTCAGTCAGTCAGTCAGGACAAAGATTATTATAATTGGGATAGATACTAAAGTAACATTTCTAATGGGCGTAGCTGAGTTCCGGTCTGATTACTGATTACGAAAGATTTAAACCTGAAATCTCGTTATTAGCCTAAGTCTATTGCTGGACATAGGCCACCCCATATTTAAAGGGGGCAATTTAGTGCTATGTCGTGCTTAGCAGGCAGGCAGGTAGTAATACAACGCAGAATGTAGATCTCCTATTACTAACTGAACTGGCCAGACAAGGACGTCTTATCGAGGATAGAATATAGCAGTGATGGTGTTTACATACAACTGAAAAGTTTATGTTTCTTTTGTCTTATTTTGTGTTTAATTATAAAGAATTACTAGTGGAATCGCTGCGACTTCGTCTACGCTTTATTTTTATACAAATTACAACTCCCGCTAGGAGTTTCGTTTTGGAAATTCCTTTCTCAGTACATCTGTATCAAGACGAATACACCCTGAGATGTCGTCTCTATGACCTGTGGTTTTATGCTGTGCTTTGTTTAATGTCAGTCAGTCAGGATAAAGATTCTTATAATTGGTATAGATATATATAATAATGGTTTCTCAATCGACATTCTAGTAAGTCGACGTCTATTCAAATGTTGATGAGAACACAATTTTTCTTTTATCACGAACTTGTCACGCTTAGGTCTTTGGCCCAAAGCCGTAAGCTACTTATATTTACAATAATAGACTATAATCATATAACTTAAGGTTGAAAATAGCTTGCGTAAGAGAATACAGTCAAAGGGAGTGTTGTAACTTGGTTACTAAATATGAGGTAACAATTATAGGCCTGCCCGATGCAGTTACGGCATGACATACTTTAGGTTCTTACAACATACCGTTGGGTAATATGCCTTGTTTTGAAGGTAACAGGGTTGAAAATACCTAAACGTTTCGTATTTTTTTAGGGTTGTTCGAACGTTTTGTATTTTAACATTCGTTATATCATTAAAACAAATCTAATATTAGTGGTTGGACTATTTTTGATACACTATTGGCTGTCGTAATAATTCGTGTATTGTAGCTATGTTTATAAAGTAAGAAAAGTAGCAAGGAAGTAAAGACAAAAGTTAGAAAACAATACTTTAATACACTGCTAACAAACGCTTTGATCAGCGCGCAACAATGACAAATAAATTACATCAATCAACAGTAAATAGACAACAAATATACAACAACAAAAATACAACTATCAAATAAACTGATTTGAATATGCTGCTTATTTATTTTTCATGGTGACTGTACTAACAAGTCATCAACCTATCAGAAATAAATTATGTACTAACTTATTATTAATGTACTACTATTCGTTTCTCCTCAATTCTCATTAAAAGTAATAAATAAATATAAAAAAATATTTGCTGACTCTTTCACACAACATCATTTAATCCCAAACTAAGCATAGCTTGTATTGTGGGAATCAGATGACTGATAATACTTATATACGGTTTTTTTTATAAATACAAACTTAGAACATAACATCCTGACAGAGAACAAACATCTATGTTCATCACATAAATTTTTGTCTTTGGTGGGGATCGAACCCATAACCTACAGCAGAGAAGGCAGATCTCACTGAGCTGTGAAGCCAGTCAAATACTTGCTATCATTAATTTTCTTAATTAATTAACATACGATCTGAAAAATTTACAATATGTGTACATGAGTACAGTGCTTAAACAAAGTGCCTAATTGGCAAACACCATATCTGAAGGTACGTGCTTGAGAAACTTGTTGGCGATGTCCTCCAGCACCATCGCGAGGGCAGTCTCCACTGCCGGCTGGACTTCCCTGGCTATGTCTGATGAGTGCATGCTCACGATGTGATCAGTAATCATTTCTGTTGAACAAACTTCGTATTAATACAAATAAACTGAAACTTACTATAACAAAATCCTAGTACAGCAATGCAGGTTGCTTTCAGTTCTATTTTCCAAAATATTTGTAAAATAGAACATGGAAAAAAAGGTTTTATGCTGAAACAAAAAAATAAACTTTGGTCCATAAGGACCAAAAAGTTAAAACAAAAAAATATTATAAACGATTTATGATAAAAAATTATCAGAAAATATATCTGCGGGCTCCTTCTGACCCTTCCTTGTGATGTCCTGTGTTCCTCTAAAAATGACGAATGGTGAAAAAAATATTAATAATTATCGCGCCTCTCTTTACAGTGGTTGGCAATCACGGTTGAATATTTATAAAGTATCAACTATTTTACGAGTATGAAAAGTTATTTGTTGAAGTGAAACAGTCAATATGGCGAAATGAGTTACTGCGAAAATCCATCACCGTAAGTAAAATGTAAATACTTCTTTGTTGTCATATTATTTTAGGTCATGGCGCTTTAATACGTAAAAACAATTAAGAAAACTTAAAGAAATAAAATCTAGGTAAAAAACCAGCCAAGTGCGAGTCGGACTCGCGCACGAAGGGTCCCGTATCATTATCTATGAAAAAACGGCAAAACAATCACGTTTGTTGTATGAGAGAGTAGGTCACGTTCGTTAAGAACGTGCCCTACGATGCACTATTCAGTATCCATCAAGCCTCATGTGCCTGTAATTTCACATGTTTGCCCTGTAATACCTGTAATGTTCCTGTAGTGTCTGGGTTTGTAGAAATCCTGTGCCAGATTTAGGTACTCACTGACTATTATTACCACCTCGAGCTCTGTATAACTTGTATGAGCGTTTAAACCCACATCTGGACATTGGGCTGTGCAGGATATGCATATCGATTTCCAGAAACAACTTTTTTAACCCCTTTCATCCAGCTCCAACGGATTCCCGTGATCCTAACAATGTCCCCGATTTTTCGGGTTAGAGAGATGTGTAAGTATTTTAACATGTAGGCACGTTTTTCGGTTCGTGAAGTGTAACTGGGTGAGAACCGTCCTACGCTTCTTTTTTTTTATTGTTTGCTAGTTGATTCTCGGTTAGGTCTTCTTATGAGAGGATTTTATTAATATGTTTGATAATGGACCCAATTACACGTGTTTACAAGAAATTAACAGTATAGGTATTTAATTTTAGTAAATAGACTATGAAGTTTCGAAATATTTAGACACGGAAGGTGTTGCGCGAACAATACAATTACAAGGTAATTAGAAGATCAATTCGTAATATCTTGATGGTAGGTTTACTATGCTCTACTTCGTCTTTAGAGATAGACAATGTAGGTTAGAGTAGTAGGCTTACACCATTACACAACGCCAATTTATAGGTTTTACATAGTTACTATATTATATATACTATCGTAGTAGTAGTGCCTGACAAATTATTTAGTTGTCCAGCACCTATAATAGTTGACACCAATTAGTTCCGCGTATTGGGTCCAATAAAATACTAGTTACAAAATTATATAAAAAACTTCTAGAGATAATTTATGAACTTCTCCTTTATTATGTCTAAAAACGCCGGTTAGTCAGCTGTCAATAAGTTCAAATGATTTCGATAATCTATAATAGTGCCGAAATTGGTCATAAGGAAATCACGTTTTTCGTATAAATTATTTTAAAAAATCTGATTGTTTTTAAAGTTATACTAGTATTCAAACCAATTCTGTCTGAGCTTTGACCATTTGAAGTTAAATTTATCAATTGAAAAAAAAATTGCATCACGGCTTTAGCCACCAAAGCACGATAGATATCCCACTACACCACCGGTACTCTTTGAATTAAAGATGCCGAGAAACCTCGGACAAGCAGCCTCCTATTGTAGTGCCCTCAAGGGGCTCACATGTGATTCTATCACTACTTTAATTGAAATTTGTATCATAAGATGATAGTAAATGCAGTGTGTATTGACTAAGAATCCCAAGTATTTGATCTATCTTACCCATTTCACCAGTCGTGGAATGAGCGTCCATCAGGTCAGCTTTGACGGGACCAACGCAGCGCAACTTCACTGTAGCGTCGCGGATGACTACCCGCTTGTGGACCCTGGCCCCGAGGGCTTCGAGTGCCGCGGTGCACATACCTGGGGAACAACGGAAACTTATCAATATACAAATACAAATATTTTATTTTAGTAAACTTAATCTAGGTTACATTTTATGGATTTGGGACCCTCTTTTAAGTATGGAAATACCTGTGCTAGAGGGTCTCGCTTTTTGCTACTTCACTATGTATTAAATTAAGTTTGTACACAAGTAATTTGAAAAAAAAAACTTTTGTTTATAATGTATGTATAATAATGTATGTATAATATCTAAAGCTGTTTGTGATGAATGTGCTAAGGTCCACATTTAAACGCCTTTGGACATGACTACTTTAAACCAACAAATAAAAACATTGTATCATCTATATATACACCAATTATAAGAAGCTATTTCCTGACTGACTAACAGAAAACACAATAGTAACTACCAGCCACTGGCCGTAGGTACATTTGTTTTGATATGTAGAGGTGTACTAAGAAAGAAAACCCTGAAATTTAACCCCTGAAAAGGGTACAGAGGGCGATAAAATATTTATTGTTAATAAATAAATTGTTATTTTTCATAAGTGTTGTGTTTTATTTTTATTTGTTCATTAAAATCTTAAAAATCACTTAGAATAGTTTAAAACTGGTGAATCTAGGTTCTTTTTTCTTCTTTCCCACGACCAAGCCCCTAGACTCTAAGTGAAGAGAATCTAGCCTCAAAATTATATCAGGTTAGGTGTCTAGGTGTTCTGTCGACCTATTCATGGCAAACGCACTTACTGAAGTTAGCTGCCATTTTCCCCGTGGACTCCACTGGCAGCATCTGGAACTCCCCAAGTACAACGTACTCGCCATGCATGTGTAGTTGCGGCAAACTAATGTTTGCTGTCACCCTCATCTCTTCAGGGAACACACTGAAATAAAAACAATATCAATAAATTTTAAAATGTAAGCTTTGCTTATTGATTACCTCGTAGGGCATAGCACTTGTATTTTGCTTCACCATAAGAAAACCTTCCTTACGTAAGCGATATAATTCTAGCTTTAGTAAACCACGCTCATTGACAACATCTTCCGAGGGTTAAATCAGTACTGGTTAACCTATGCTCCAGATTATATAACCCTTTTGTAATCACGTATGAATGAATTATTAGACTAATTATTTAGTAAAGACCAATAATCTAGTGATGGTAGTTTTAACGACAGCTAGAAACGTAACTGACATATTTTTCGAACAGTTGGTTCGAAAGTTGTTCTTTTTTATTCTCTTATAATATAGTTCGATAAATATTATGATATCCGATTTCCGGTTTGGGGGCGACTTCTGGGACAGCCAGTACATGTTATTGTGCCTACCGGAAGTTTTTACTATCCCAAAATTATTCCCTCGAGTGTGGTTCGAACCTACCTGGCCCTACCTTTGATACAGGGAAGCTCTAACTAACTACGCTAATCTTAAGCTGTGCTATGATATCCTCAAGTGCAAGTCAGAACTATAAAAACAAACGAACTTACTCTAAGTTATTGAAAGTATAGTTCGTGATGCCTTTCAGCATGACTTCGGACAGCCAGGCGTCATACTTGAAGCCCTTCTTCGGCATGTGATGCTGTCGTAACCGGATGCTCGGTATCCTCAGTGGCTCCAGCGGCTGGATATTCAGCGAGGGTACTCCCTGAGCCAGCAGCTGCCGGGCCTGTTCCGCCACGCGCTGGATGCAAAGAGCCACGTTGGGATCGCTGTAGTGGCATATTGATGAGCGTGCTAAAAGTTTAAGCAAAGAGATGATTAAGTTATGTTCCTAAGTTAGCTGAAAACATCGAATAGCTTATTATTTCTCAGTGTAGATAGATAACTATATTTATTGTACGTAAAGATAATTTGTTGAATACAGATCTAGGTAACAACGTACAATGGGCGGCTGTATCGCTAAAAGTGTTTTCTTTCAGGCGACCTTAGCGGCAAGCAACCCTTGCAAGTGTTCCTATCGAAATATATACGATGAGCTTAGCAGTTTTATTACTATTGACCACGGCAACAATATTTTAAAAGATTTTGCAATATAGGTTTGGTTTAAACTAGTCTTCTCTATATAATCCTTTTTTTTTACGGTTCTGAGTCACTTCAGAACATTGATTAGTTTTAATAAGTCACAACACATCTCTTACAAATGCCATCATCACTCTTCTCTTCTCTCGTGTAGTTCTGAACTCTTCCCCCCGAAGCACCATACACAAGCACTCCAGCCAACAAAAACCTAAACAACATCGTTCCCTCCATTGAAACGTCTGACTGAATCTAACTAGATCTAAGACTTTTTATGAACAATTATGCCTTTTAAAGGGACAGGACTGGTATGCCTTATGTGGGGACAAGAACCTCGGCGCTAGATATAAGGACATGCCATTTAAATTTCTTGATAAGTAGCAAATATATGAGTCGGAGACATATGCATGTTACACTTCTACTTCCTGTTTTTAGTTTAAAATTACATTTAACATAATAATGCACTTGTTCAATATTGTTTCAATACTGCAATTTCATGCATATATTCATGCATACATTCAATTCTCCTTTCGCTTTTAAACAAGGGTTATTGGCCCAAGTTTTACTTTTTAGATTACCTATATACTCGTGAAATTTCAATTAAAATTACATTTAACATACTTACTTTTTAGTTTATTTGTTTTTATATAGCTTACCTGCACTATAAAAACAAAATCATATATATTTTTAGGGATAATATAAAAATCTTTGTGATACTTACTTCTTGTTCGATATTGTTTCAATCCTACAATTTCACGCATGCATGCATACATTCAAGTCTCCTTTCGCTTTTTAAACAAGGATTATTGGCCCAAGTTTTACTTCCTAGCCTATATACTCATGAACTTGGCTTGACTTCCTAACAATTTATTTTATTACCATTTACGCAATTTATTACAAACTAGCGAAACGTGTCTGACTTCCTCATTGAATTTCAGAAATTTCTTTCTTTTAATACACATCTACACACTAACACGAATATAAATTATTGTCTGTTATCAACGAGCCTACAAAAACGCAAACGTATTTAGTCTGTAGAATAGTCGTAAATAAAGACTCGACTTATGACTTCTTCCATAAAAAAAGTAAAACATTTTATTTTTGAAAATGGAACTAAAAGTGCCGAATGCCGATCTCCGTGATAGAATGAACGTATTGCGTTGCGGTTACAAATGAAATAAAGAAAAGGTACCGTCGCGTAATCTTTAGAATTTTTCTATTTACAAATTGAAATGGTGACTGAATATTATTTTTCCGCATACGCCGCTAAAAATCATTATTCACCTCTAGCAAGGGAGCAAATACAACTCGATAAAACTATTTACTCCCTTGCTAAAAAAAACTACCTCGCATAATAATGGATCATTAGCCTCTTGTAAAATAATACACCTAAGTAATTATAAAAGTTTTACTTGTTTTAATTTGGGGATAGTTGTGTTTGCGGATTTTATTAAAAAAAATAAACATGCACGATTTTACCCTTAGCCATTCACTTTGTAACGGATCAAATAATCTTGTCACTGTCATTTTCATGTCAACAAAAATATATGGCAACATATCAGCCATTCTAGCTAAAAGAGCGTACCTACTGAGATCGTTCTGAATAAGACGACTAACCTTTTTCTATGTTGTGGCCAAGACCTTACATTTTATGATGTCAGAATTCCACCTAGACCTAGCTCAGAATATTTAAAACGTTTTATTCTTATATGTCATCTGTAAGGTGATATAAGCATGTTTTACTACGCATGCTATTTCGCCACTGCATCAGATCGCTAATATGGAAATGGTACGCAGGAATTTTATAAAAAAAATAAAACAAATAAACCACACATTTAAACGTCAAAATAAATGTATTTTCTTTCTTGTTTCTTTCTTCTATTTCAAAAAGTCACAATAGGAGTAATTACACACCAATTAATTTTACTTTACTTACAATTAACTAACAAACTACAAAATCTTTGGTCCCTGAACATCAAAATACCTCTCAATCACTCGATGCCTGTGTCTCTCAAACACGTCACTTTCTGCTTTAGGTACTCTTTACAAGTACCATCCAATTTGTTAAATAACAATAAATAGTGTTCACTGGGTCCATAGCGAGGACTTCGCACATGTCATGGCTACGATTTTAGAGACGAATGTCATGTGTGAAGACTAAACGGTTGTACAAAATGCTGATCTGCAATAACGCGCGTTGTCGCGGTAGGCAGTACCATGCGTAACGCCTATACAGTCAGCATTAATCTTCAACCAAGAGTTGTTTGAGTGGTACACTGCCTAAAATCTTGTTGGCGAATGCCCTGACAACGGCGGCGGCTGTCTCCTCGATCAGAGGGTTCAGGATGTCGAGGATTACTCGTGGACTCGCATTGAAGAACGCTGCTGCTGATGCCGCTGTGAAAGATAAAATAGATAGTAATAAAAAACGACTGTATAGCATTTATTTACAAATAAAATTCCTTACTACTAATACAAGTATTTAAAATAAATACATACATAAGCAACAGTTGAACTATTTGCAAACCGTTGCAGACGATCTACCGAGCCCCCCCGGGTTAAAAAGGGATTAAGGAAAGGATTTCCTCCATTACCTTCCATGGATATCGTAACAGACGAGTGAGGGAACACACCAAGAGATTGGCAGAAGCATCTCTTGACTATGGCCAAAATCACAAATATAATAATAATAATAATGCTGGACAAGCTAAGCAGAGCTTGTGTTCTGGGTACTAGATGACTGATATACTTAATACATACTATTTTCTATGTATAATTGATATTTTTTATTATACATAGAAAATACCCAGAACACCCGGAATAAATATTTGCAGATCATACAAACATTTATCCTAAGATGGGAATCGAACCCGCAACCATCTGCGTCGCAGGCGGACATTCGCCCGCCACACCACATTGGTCGTCGCCTACGTCCAGCTGCGGACTTATTTAGGCTGAAGACTGAAAACGATCTACAGGTATCTAAAAACCTCCCAAACTTTGGCTTTTTTGGTACAGATATCCCTATTTGTACCAAAAAAGCCAAAGTTTGGGAGGTCAAATAAAAACAAATGAAAAAATATGGCATTCATCTAAAAACATCAAACTCATAAGTCTATAGGCATGTATACCTACCAGCGATTCCCGCAGTAGCATCTTCCACGGCAATTTGCGCATTGCCCACCCTGAGCTTCGTGATGATCTTGTCAGCCTGCAGGTACTCCACTCCATCCTTCATGATGGGTTTAGCGCTGCCCTTGCCCACTACCTGGATACTGGCTGTGAAAATTATACAGTACTTTGATTTTTCTATTTGTGATTATGATGATAATTCTGTTTCATTATTTACTAAACTTACAAAAGAGATTACATTCAAATATTAATAAAAATAATGTTATGTTCATTTATAACATGACTGGTATTCTCAAATGTCAATATGACATTATCAGAGTGTTTGCATGCATAAAAGTTAGTTATGTACCTATAACTAACTACAGAAACAAAAATGAATTATTACTATGCTATACTCTCAACACCCGAACATTGAGACGAAATCGTGTAAATACGCTATCACTATTATTTTAAAACTGAAAGTTTAGATTATCATCAGATTGAAGAAGTCTATTGCTAGTCCTACCGGGCTAAGATGTGCAACGTGAGATATTTCGCGCTGACAAGAGATACTTTTTCTATTGATGAAAATTTTAGAAATTATAGATTAAAGACTAACAGATAAGCTAAACATTAGCATTAAGTTTTTATTTGACTAAACAAGGTAGATTTTTGACACACACACAGCACAGCACAGCAGGAAGATATAAAGAGATATATTTTGCACGTGATAACGAGTAGACAAAATTTAGTGGTATTATAAAAGGATCATTAGAGTAAACCCCTCGGTAATGTTTTATTACAACCGCAGACACCGAGGCTTCATAGAAAATCAAGACGTTACCATATTTATTAGATTTTAATGCAAACGACATATTGTTAGTAGTGATATGATTATCTATTAGATTTAGGGATGTGATTTGATTGAATAATCGTAATAAGGCAATTGGTATTCGTTGCGTGTAATACGAGTTATCCTTGAGGATAATGTTTTAGTGTTAGTTTAGTTACAACGCAACGTAATCTACACGCAAACTGTGCAATGTGCGTTTCTTTGTTTTAGATAAAATATTCACAGAGGGTTTATTCCATTACATAACCTTACGCATTCAACAACCTGAAACATGAATTTTTGACATCGTTTTGTCCAAAGACACTAGATAATTGATTCATACGTTGACTTGATCTAGAAATAAATTCAACCCGGTTTTACTAAATCCGGATCTATTTGGTCCAATCCATAATTATTTGTTTACACAAGCATAATAAACCACTTACGGTCATAATTTACATTTTCCTAACGTTTCCAAAGTTTTAAAGTACACTTTTACAGCCGCTTTTTGTACAGAAGAAAATTTATTAGCATTTTTATCCTGATGACTGATTGGGATGGTAAGGAAAAGCGAGTTTAATAGGACTGGTACCATTTAGTTCAAATTGATCGTGTACCATTTGGTTTGAATAATAAGAAAAGCCATATAATACAAACCTATGAAGGTTTTTGATAAGCAAAGATAACTTCTACCACGCTAGTCAAAGGTGGTGGTGGTAGATACTTACTGAAGTTGCCCCTCAGCTTTCCCTTCCCGCTGAGGTCTAATGTGATGATTCTGGAGCCACGGATGTCGTAGTCTGTGACCACATACAGTTCAGGGAAGAACAGCTTTACTTCTGCCACATATTTGTTGTTGAGGTTTACTCTGAAACGTTCAGTTTAGTGTTGAAATACTTGAAATATTCACTGTCTTCAGCAAACACCTCTCTAAGTTTGATTGGTACTACACTGGAGCATTATATTATGAATTATTTATAGTACACATTTCAAACTAATAACGAGAAAACAATAGTAAAAAACAACTTTTTTTATGTCTGATATTCTAGGCTTGCCCGAGAGGAACCCACCTAGATGACAATTCCAAGAGATCTTTAGAATTTCATAAAATAAATGCCTTTTCGACTTTGACTAGATCTTATGTTGTCAAATACTTATTCGTAAGGTAATAGCCTCGTTTATTATTATGATATCCATAAATTAGATTTCTGTCATCTAAACAAATTATAGTAAATTATGCAGAAAATTGAAGAAGTTATGTAAAATCCTTTATGTTTAGCTAGTAATAGGCTTTAGAACCTAACTACCTTTTAATTAACTTGTGTGATATTGCCGATGTCATTTAATTACCCACGATGAGCTAACAACCTTGCGTGTCGTGTCTTGTCTTGCTCGTATAAAATGTCACAAAGGTCGTGTGTGCATATCTCTGATTACTTACTTCCTCAAACGATGAGAATAGCAAGTTTAATTTATCTAGATTGAAAAAAACAAGGCTTTTATTTGTTCGGCGTCAAATATAATCATAAGCCTTCTTGACACTTGCTTGATTCTCAGGAACGAAGGGGTGGAAAAGGGTAAAGGCCCACGAAATTATGATTATCTGTGGATCAGCTGCTTTTCTGTTTTCTTATTTGAACTGGCACCTAGACTCTAGCTTATTTCTATCTATTAATAATGGCTTTGGCTTAGGACAATTTATTTACCTCAACTTCTCGACCTTGAAGTTGCTGCCGCCATACGCCGTAGCCTGTTTGATAGTCGCCTTGATCCTCAGGTTTGGAGCGGTTCTGTTCAACTTCAGCTTTGGCACCGTGAAAGGGTCCAGCCCTGGGATATTGAACTCTGGGATACCAGCTCGGAGCATGGGCTTCATAGACTCTATGCCGTCAAGGATGCATTTCTCAATTTGTGGGTCACTTTTCTTGCATTTTAGAAAAAAGTCCGCTGCAAACCAACGTTTTCATGGGATTAATTGTAGAAATCTTATACCGGGTGTTACTTCTACTGCTACTACTTCTGAAAACAGCGCATTCCATCACCATGATTCTCATTGCAAAAAAAATAACGCAAAAAAACCGCTTATTGCTAAACACTTATTGTGTGTTTTTTCTCTGTTTACAGCATAGATATCGACAACACATCGTAAAATAGACATAAGTACCTAATTATCTTATTTAAAAATTTTTATAAACGACAAAACATCAAAAACAATAATCTAAAGGAAATCACGATCATCTGACCAGTGCGTTGCCCTCGCGGTCGCCACCCAGTCGCGCGGTTATGATCGCTGTACGCAATAGATTTCTGGTTGATAGATAGGAATTTCAGTAATCATCGTATTACTCTAAATCTATTTGACTGCCAACCAAGTGGTACTATATACCTTGCTGGATGTAACTTTACACGTTCCTGGAGCATTCGGAAGTGGTCCTATTATACCCGGTATTATTGTACACATAAGTAGTATAACACCTTACAAAGTTGTGTGTATATGGGTCATCGAAGCCAAATGAAATATCTACGTGTTGAGAAAGTGTTTACGGGTCTATTGTTTTGTTGGTATTGCAAAATTCTATAATCATACACCACGCGGTCGCAAGCTTGGTAAATTATCGAATTGATTTCATAACGACCGTTGGAAATTCGTGACCGATAAAAAGTAGGTTTCTAAACCAGCACCCAAAGAACTTCATCTAGATACCCATATTACATATTAATGTAGGCCACATCAATGTGTATCAAACTAGTTAAGATAAAGGTAAACTTTATTAGGATCAGTGCATAGTAAACATATATTATGCAAATGGTAAACTTAAAATAATAATAATAATAATGCTGGACCATCCACACAGCATCATCTAGCCCCAAGATGACTGACTAGATGACTGATATACTTAATAAAATACATTACATACATAGATATTTTTTATTATACATAGAATACACCCAGAACACCTGGAATAAATATTTGCAGATCGTACAAACATTTATCCCAAGGCGGGAATCGAACCCGCAACATCCTGCGTCGCAGGCGGACGTTCGCCAGCCGCGCCACATCGGTCGTCTAAATGAGAGCTATACCTTATTTTTTATGAGAAGCTATGCCTCTACAAATTTCTTACCTATTTATTTCGTACGTATTTTCATGCGTTACGCTAAAAATCGGACTAGACTAAACTACGAATGATATAAACATGTGTATACCTAATCATCAACACAGATACATCTATAGTTCAGAGTCCAAACGGAAAACTCTATTAAGGTGTAGTGAACGGAAAAAACCTTGTTCTCTTTTACATTTCCTTTGCAAATGTCCACTTGGCCGACCAGCTTTACAAATTACATCCTTTATTGCAGAAACCGCAAAGTTCACACTAAAAGTCACAAACTATTGTATGATCGATGAAGTGGTAAACCATCCTAAATTGGTATTTGCAAGTTTATTGCTTGTTTCTTATGCACCTAAACATTTAGTTTATATGATGGTTGGTGAGTTAAATTGCATGATCAAGGCGTCAAAAACCTTCTCATTCATTCCACATGATATTTTGCTACGATCGCTGTGCTCAAAATCTTCTTTCCCGAAAATATATGGGGAGGCCTATGTCCAGCAGTGGACTTCTACAGGCTGATAATGATGATGATACTTTGCTATTATTATTTTGTAAAAAGTATCACAAAAAAAATGGTAGGAACCAATCCTAAAGTCTTTTGCCTGTTCTTCTATAGGCGTGGTCGCGAAAAACAGGCATCTAGATTTACCTAGCTGGATGATGATTTTGTAAAGAAGCGATCTTTATGAGTAGATGGAATTATAAAATGAAAAGTCTGTGACAAAATTCCGTTTACTGCCAAAAGTATGGCACTTCACAAAAATATAAAAAATGACGAATGTTCTAACTCGCTGCCTTGATTATATAAAATCTACGTTCACCAATATGATGACGGTCAATCCTGAATTACATATTTCGTTAGACTGAAGTAAGTTAAGTAAACAAAAAGGCCTTTGCATTTATTGTATCTACACGGAACGCTGTAGTGCCTGTAATAATATTTTAGATGTAGTAGATAGCCCACAGGTTAGTTGGCATAATCTGTGGATAAGCCCGATAATAGAACTTAGGAAAGAAATGGTTAATACGTGTGGAGCTAACTAAGCCACTGTTTCTTCACGATGGTTTTCTTCACCATTTAAGAAGTATTATCTGGTATTACTCTTAAAATCATGGTCAAATTGGAATACCCAATTACCTACATAACATGCTTAAGGTCTCGTTAGTATGATTTCACAGCTTAACCGAAGATCTGAAGCCGAATCCTTGTATTTTTTTGGAGCTGAGACAAGATTGAAACTAGAATTTGGGCCTATCTGAAATGTCAATTTCGAAAAATACCATTTGGAGATTGACACAATCGGAACTTGAATTTGATGATATTTTGTTACGAAAATTGTGCCTTTGCTCTTTATTCTATGTCACAGAGATAAAATGTCTTGCTCAGCTAAAAAAATAAAATCCCCGTAAACAAAGTAGCGGGCAAAAGATAGTAAGCTACCGGCAAAAGGTTTTACCTTCTAGATGACCAGTTAGCAATCTATTATAATAACCTACTTTACTATAATTACAAAACTTTATAATATAAATATTACTCACGAGCATCTTGTCCGTAAGCACCGATCAACCACACAGTCATAAATATAATCACTTTCATTTTTAACATGATGAATTTAATTCGGTGAGATTTTAACTTGATGACAAGAGGATTTGAAATATGTTAATCAGTACGTAATAGTTTTATTTGGTTTCTCAATGATAATTTGTTCGGGACCTAGGTACAATGCAAGTTTGCAACGCGAATGTCCGAATAAGAATGTGCGCACGCGCCGAAAATTACGATATTTGTAGACCAGTAACTGAATGGTTTCTTGGTAACATTCACGTGGGAATATACAGGTATTAAGTATAGGTAAATTTTAATTACTTTTGAGAATAAGAAAAAGGTTTTACTAAGGATAAAACAATTTATTAGTGAAAAGTTTATAATAAATTTTCCATTAAATAATTATACATATACTGATGATTTCCGGCATTTCTGACGTCATCTCCCCTGTTACTTATATTAAAAATTTTACCCTCGAGGGATCTTGTGAGACGGTACATATATAAAAAGTTAAGGGTTGTTTAGTGTGTCTGGGAATTACAGTAGTAATTCTATTGTTTTTCATTTATTTTAGTGTTATGACGAATGAGGACTCGACAAGGTCAAATTTAGATTGTACAATCAGTATCAAAACTTGGTGGCTTTTCCTAGTTCTGGAATAGTCTATTATTGGCTTTAATCATCGTTTATTCTATTAAAATACTATTGCGCTAGACTTTTTACTTCTCGATTAAATTTTAATATAGATCTGAAGAAGAGAAAAATGCTTTTTTTCATTCAATCTTGGTTCCTTCCGCCTGCCAAGCGTGGTACTAAAGCCTTACTTCTGCAAACTTCCAAATTTGAAACCGAAGAAAAAAATATTATTTGAACATACCTCTGACTACTCCCCTTAGACATCCTCAAAGAGTCTAGAGTATGAACTTGGTACTAAAATCTGAGGGCGATATCTACCGCACCTAGGGATTTAAGCTATGAAACAATATTTTTTATTTATTTGTATATACTTAACGTTACCTATAACTAATATTCTGACCTCTCAGGTCAGTTAGTAGTAGCCCTGCCTTCTGTGCTGTAGGCCGTGGGCTCGATCCCCACCGAGAACGAACATTTGTGTGATGAACATAGATGTTTGTTCTCTGTCTGGGTGTATTATAAGTATGTAATTACAAAAAAAAATTTAAGTATCAGTTATCTGGATCCCGTAGTACAAGCTACGCTTCGTTTGGGGTTAGATGATGTTCTGTAAAATGTCCACAAATATTTATTTATGTATTTTTTATGCCACCTATACACTAAAATTCAATAGCATACTTCTTCCTTGTGCAAGTTATCAAAAATAGAATACTTACGCGTTTGCATAAAGTTCGAGAGGTAGGTACTTAGCTAGTGTGCGAATGCATTTATTCTTGTTTATTTTCAGTCAATATGACTACGACTACTGTGTCCTGAGTTTATCTTAAATTCTGTAGGTCGTCGGTACAAGGTTTTCGAATGTACTGACGGTAGTATCTTATAGGTTCTTTCAGAAAATCCCTACAACTACCTTATTAATTCATAGGTACCTACCACAGTCCGCGTAGTGTAGATAAACCTTGAGAAATTATATATCGGCTAAGTGCGTATTGAGTGTACAGGTACAGTTGGCTGCACTAGTACCTATGTATACAATTCGTTACTTTTGAATTGAAGTTACAGCAATTTTTATTAACTCAAAAACCGGCTACAGCGATGGTTAGTGTTTGTATGATAATAACTTTACGCGGACGCTGAATAAGCTAAAAAAATATACCCAAACCCATGAAAAAAATTGATAGTTGTTTTTGGGTATATTTTTTTAATTGCCATGTTAATATTTATGATAACGTTGTGACACACTTTTGTAAATATTGCATCTGACTGTACCTCCGGGTGCAATGATTCGCGGGCTTGCCCCTCGTTGCATCAATGCGTATTTCCACGATCCGTTGCATAAATATAACTGATCAGTTTGCAATTTCGTTACATAAACCGCGTCGGTAATACTTATCTCATAAAATAAAACACTGCATACCGTGCTGCAATCATTCGCTCATTCCTCGTCTAACGGCCGAATACTCAAATGCTATTTAAAGTTAATCACGTCTCACTCAAGTGACGAATTTTTGACAGACTTTCATTGCAAACTGTCAAAAAATCTCGACTTGAGACGTAATTAAATTTAAGTTGCGTTTAAGTATTCGGGCGTAAGTTTCAAGCAAACAAAGACGGGGAATCCCAAATATCAAAAGAATCTAAAAGATGTGTGATAAAGTAAGAGGTCAAAGAAGGTAAAAGTCTGTCTTAAATACCAATTTATGCCAGTTCTACGGAAATAAGTCTAGAAACCCCGGCAGTAGATATACTTACGGCTTGCTTCCTAACTATCTGTAAAATAATAATAAAGTTAAGCTAAGGGCGTGTTTAAACGATGCGAAAGATTTCGCGCGGCGGCTGCGCGAGTGTGAAATTATAGTTTCCTAGTATCGTTTCAATATTCTAGATCACAACGTTCAAGTTCCTAACAAGCTCTGTGGTTACTACGCGGTTGACGCACAACGACCACGCAAGTGGCCGCATGCCAGGAATTTGAACGTTGTTACCAAAAATATTGCGACGATATTCAGTATTGATTCTCAGCACCGCGTGGCAACTACGCGATCCTACAAACCTACGGTTTAAAGGGTTTGGGTGCAGCAACTTTGCATTTTGCAGTAATAAGTATTCCATGCGTGACAGGTTGCATGACTATCGTCACTGCTAGAATACTAACTGGATTCTTCACGATGTTTTCCTTCACCGTTTGAGAGCACTGGCATTGCGCACATACATTTTCGAATAGAAAAATCCATGGTGCATGACCAGATTCGAACCCACGACCTTAGGGTCAAAAGGCGGTGGATGGAAATGGCTCAAAATCGTTCTTCCAAGAAACCTATACAGGAGGCCCGTGTTTAGCAGTGGACTTCTACAGGATGTTGATGACGATGATAACGATGATGATTATTCAAGTATGTGTTGCAGCACATCAAAATATAAAAACCAACAATAATCATTTGTTCTGTTAGTTGTATGGCCACAACTTTCAGCAATTTTAATAACAATAAAATTAAACCTACCAACAACACTATGTACAAAAATATTTACCGTGTCTATTACAAAACATCTTAAAACGTTACATTTTGTCTTAGAATATATCCAAAATTCCCTCTTTAAAAATGTTACTATCACATGTCACTTAAGATTGTCTTACCAAGTAACCTACATATGTAACCTACATATTTATCACTGGTATTCTTAAAGGTGAGTCAAGAAAACTCAGTGTCCCTGGATTTTTTTTTCTTTGTGGCACCTGTCTTTCAATTCGACAGACAATTTTGTCAAATGATTAAAAACAAAAAGTTATAAGTCAAGTCAGTAAAAAAGAGTTAAGTCGGCTGTTGTTAAAACTTAAAAACTATAAATCAAAACACTTGACATTGGCAAATGATTGTCGAATGACGGACAGATGTCGTCATCAGAAGGAGGAGGAGGATTAGTTTTCTGTCATCTTTGGGCTTCCAATGTTGCTTAACATTGTATTTTCATTTTAATTGTTTTTCTAGTGTTATTTTAAGTTCTGATGGGTAATTTTGGTGGTATTTTAACCATCATTACTTGAGGTCTTAGCACAAGTGTGAACAATTGAAATGAAAGTGTGTTATGAGGCATCCTGATTTGAACGAAAATGTTTCCCTAAATGTTTCCCTTTAGTTTTGAAGAAAAACGCCATCTTTTTCTTTACTTTTTTTACCGACTCGACTTGACTAAAAAGAATTTATTCAACCCACTTGACATTGGCAAATTGTCCGCAAGACGCACAGGTGCCACAAAAAAAAAGGAGGATAAGAGAAGAAGAAGAACTTAGTGACAGTTGATGAAAATAACGCCAGTTTGATGTCAAATCCTTACATCATTTACAAATCTGATTGATATTCAGTTCCAATATTTTACAAGCATCCGTTAGTTGCTCGAACTAGCTATGTAAGAACTGTTGATTGTTAGATAATCTTTATTATTATTACAATTATATATTTCAGTGAGAGTTTACTCTGGCCAATGAGGTAAGAATTTATTTGACAGACCTGTAGTATTACTAACGGACGCTCGTACGATATTGGAACCATTCATTAGTGAGTTTCCTCCTTGACACCCTTTTAAGAATATCACAAATTCTACAAACACCGTTCTAAAATATTCGTACTAGCTATCATGGAAACAGTTCCTTATAAGTAAACTTTGAAGTTATTTTGTTGGCCATTTCTGTGAAGAGGTCTGCAAGGCTGCGTTCGAGGACCGGACTGATCTCCGAGAGGAAGACCTGTGAGTTCTCGTTGATGACCCTGTTGGTAGCGGGTCCCAGCACTGGGTCGCCGTCAAAGAGGTTGGTAAGGTAGATAGAAGACTGGCCGACGCGCAGCTTTACTCTGAAGGGATCAAACTGCAGAAACTCGTCATCACCGCGCTTTTCCTTGTGTCCTCGCATGGTAACGTTGCAAGCGTAGTCCTCTGAAATGTTGAGAGGTGATTAATTTAAGTCAAGCACAGTAAAACCGTTAAGCAATATGATCAAGGGCCCGATTTTCGATAACGAAATATCGTCTAATTTAAGTTGCAATCATATCAATCTCCAAATGGTATTCTTTGAAAATGACGTTTCAGGCAGGCCTATATAATTTATTTTGACAATCAAATTCTTGTTATAATACTATCTCGTCTTAGCTCAAAAAAATTACGAGAATTGGGCCACAGTGCGCTAGACATATTCAAACTTTTTTTCGGGCTTCAACCTCTATTGATAAAATTGTACCACATTTTTTTGTAAGTAGGTACAACACTAATCTTTTGATTGGTAGCAACTAAAGACGTTCCGTGAAAACCGCTACCATGATTGGGCTCCTAAAGAAGTACCTACTGCCGTATTGGCTTTGTATGTTCACATATTCGACGTCTATTCGTTTACAAAGATATTATTGTATTTTATTATTGTAGTGATTTCCTTAGTTTTTTCCTTATTTTTTCGGCATTGTCAGTTCGTGATACGAAATAGACTATACATTTTTATTTAGGTACGTTTTTTTATTTTAAGCAAAGAAATTGTGTGATAAGAATCTTAATTTGATTACTGAAAAAAATAAGTTTTATTGCCCAGGCCGCAAACTACTATTTTACATACATGTATAAACTATACGTTCCGCTGGCCGCATTTGAAACGTGTACATTATGCAATATGTTTTGGATTGTATCGTAATTCTTATCGTGCTAATTGAACTTGACACACATTTTCATTAGAAAAGGCATTTAACAGTTCAGGCAGTTATAATAGCCTAAATAAAATAAAACTCATTAAGACTGTTTTTAATTGTTTTCTTACGCACGGGGACTGCCGATTTCAATGAGTCTAGGATTCTACGCCATTTTTCTCGATAATATTATTCTTCCTTTGTGTGTGTAGATTACACTCTTTTCTAGATATTATATATACCTATACTAATTCATAAGCATCTTTGTCTTGACTGACTGACAGACATATAGACAACGCACAGCCTAAGCTGCTGGGTGTAAGGACTTGAAATTTTCAGAGTATATTTATTTTGGTGCGTAGAGGGATTGTCAAAATTCAACCACTAAAGGGGTGCAGCGGAGGTTGAAGTTTGTATAAAAATAAGTAAACGCGAACGAAGTCGCGGAGTTTCGCTAATGTTTCTATATATATACGTTCGTACGTGTATATATATATATATATATATATATATATATATATATATATATATATATTCAGAGAGAGAGAGAGAGAGAACGTTTTGAATCACCTTATTTTCAATCCAAACGCACATAGTTTGAAAAGTAGGTTAATATTTAATCTAGACTAGACTGCATTTGGGTTAAAGTACTAAATACTAACTGAAAGTCCCAGTGATGTTCCCTCTGCCTTGAAGCCGTAGTAGCAGAACTTGAATATCCATCTTGTATTTGCCGTTGAAATCCAACTTAGGGAGCAATAGTTTCATATCGAACCTGTTCTTATCCAAGTCTGACCTGAAATTTAAATAAAACAAGTTAAGTGTGTTACATTTACTTCATTTTTCGGTCTAATTCGTTACTGCAAAATACAACCAACACGTAGTAGCTACAAGCGTCTTATTATTTAATGTCCGTTGTATGGTTTATTATAACAGCGATAATTTCTATTTTCTCAAGATAATCACAGCGTCCTGCTTGCTTATTAGGTCTTAGCAAAACGTGAAGTTATTTTCATAAAAACTTCAACCCCCGCTCTACCCGTTTAAGGGTCGAACTTCGGGAATTCCTTTCTTAGTAAACCTCTTACACCAAGACGAATATAACCCGAAAATCTCAAGTCTCTACGACCAGTGGTTTAAGCTGTGCGTTGTCTATATGTCAGTCAGTCAGTCAGTCAGGATATAGATTCTTATTTTATATATATATATATATATATACTAGCGGCCGCGTGGCAGTTTTTTTCCCGTTCCTGTTATTTTTTCGGGAAAAAAAATGGCCTATATATTAATCCAGGTTACAATCTATATTTATTCCAAATTTCATCCAAATCGGTTCACTGGTTAGAGAGAGTTATTTATTTTATTTATTTAGTTATAATATTCAGATAAAGGATATTTCAGATTAAGATTATTTATTGCAAATTAATTATAGAATATTTTCAACAGAATAAAATAGAAATGATCGCTGCTATAACAAACCATACAACGGACTTTAAATAATAAAACGAAATTCCCTGAAAATTTCATGTCTCTACGACCAGGGCTTTGGGCTGTGGGTTGTCTATATATCAGTCAGTCAGTCAGCCAGCCAGGACAAAGATTCTTATAGATTCGTTTTCTGTCATCTTTGGAAGCAACATTGTATTTTCATTTTAATTTAGTGTTATTTTAAGGTCTGATGGGTAATTTTGGTGGTATTTTAACCATCATTACTTGAGGTCTTAGCACAAGTGTGAACAATTGAAATGAAAGTGTGTTATGAGGCATCCTGATTTGAACGAAAATGTTTCCTTTTGGTTTTGAAGAAAAACGCTATCTTTTTCTTCAAAACCGATGACGGCTGACTTTACTTTTTTACCGACTCGACTTGACTAAAAAGAATTTATTCAACCCACTTGACATTGGCAAAATTGTCCGCAAGACGGACAGATGCCACAAAAAAAAAAAAAAGTTTATAATTGGCATATATTATATTTGATCGAGCGAGTGAAGCGAGATAAGTAAAAATAATACTTAGTTATAGGGAGTGGAGTTTCATATGAATAGACTTAGTTTATTAATACACCATTTATTTAGCTATGTAGGTACGACGGAAATAGTAATGGAAAATTAAGAGGACGTAGGTAAGTTTTAATGACTTTGTCGTTCAGGTAAGATAGACATCGCTAAAATGTAGTAATCTAATAATAGTGGTTTACCACTACTTAAAAGTATAGGAAAGGTTTTATCCGGCCTTAGGTATCTCCAGCTTTGTACATAGCAGGTATGTTTATGCCCCGAGGTTATGTAGGCAACATATATGTTTACATTAGGTAGAAGAATTTGTCAAGCTTGAAATCAAGGTTTTGCTTTGCAAACGCGTTGCTAAAAAAATTCACAATAGGTTAAAAAAAATTATTTGTTAGTTTCGTCTGTGCGCTTATTAAGGTTCTGTGCCCAAAAGGTAAAACGGGACCCAAAGGGTAAAACGGGGACTGTCTGTCTGTCTGTCACCAGGCTGTATCTCATGAACCCATGATAGTTAAAGAGTTGAAATTTTTATAGATCATGTATTTCTGTTGCCGCTATAACAACAAATAAAATAAATATGTAAGGCTCTCATACAACCAACGTGATTTTTTTACCGTTTTTATTATGGAGAATGGTACGGAACCCTTCGTGCGCGAGTCTGATCGCACTTGGTCGGTTTTTTATGTTTACAAAATAGTGTACCAACTACTTCACAGTAATTTTTTTAGATGATTAATATTTAAGGTATATTGTCTTAGATCAAATCAATGATAGTTCACTAATTTATTAATAATAATAACGTTTATTGTTCAGAACAGTTCAGTTTAGGTACAAACAAAATGTCATCAGTTAACTTAAGACATTCCATGGTTAGGAACTCTGAGTTTCGGACAAGAAAATCTGTTCCCCGAACATCAGCGCCCTCCCCTCTCGCCTCGCACGAATAATACATATTATGTAAACAAAAAACAAAATGAGTATACTTATTAGAATAAAAATTAGGCAATGTAAAACAAGGTAAAGCTAAGAGTAATAGGTAGGTACTAATTTATTAGGCAAGTCAGTGTTCGCAGTTTACTAGCACTTACTTCAGCTCTTCGATGATGAAGTCGCTAGGTCCTCGCACCTTCACGTCGTTCACAACGGCTGTGAGCTTAGCGCCTTGGGGACCGCGAGCCAGCGCTATCTGGCCCAGACTTAACGGCTCTATGCCCGGCACGTCGAGCTCAGGAATACCCTGGAATTATGAATAATAAATATATCAATATGTATTATTTTGTCATGTTGTTTAATGGAAGTTACGAATAAACAGTTTAGAAGAAAAAAAATGAAATGCTTGTACTATCTTAACCAGATAACTTATAGAATACATACATATTTTTCTATTCATACATATATAAAATACAATATTAAATAATACTACAAGAATAATCAGAAATATTTATCGTAAAAGTCTTTTTGAACACCAGAGGCTTTTTGAAGACCATTGGACGAGAATTGTGTCGTAAAGATATATCATCAAATTCAAGTTTCGATCTCAGCTCTAAAAAATACGAGAGTTGAGCCTCAGATGCTAGAAAATAGCAATTCATACAGTTTCAGGAGAAACATTTCACTCGTATCCTTGTTGACGGGATGCTATAGTGTCCATACATATAATTATGTGTCTTTATTTCAGTAGTCTTTTGTGTTTCTGTTGAAAAATTATATTCAATAAAATGTGCTCTAAGCATGACTAATGTAAATAGACCTCGTCTTTGATAATTTACACGTGTGTTTTGCAAACAATGTTTTTGGAATTAGATAGTGAATAATGAACACTAATTTAATCATAGTTCGGCATGTATTATTTAAATACTAGGAAATATTGTAAGGAATCTGCAGCCAGTTTTTTGCCAGTAACATTTTAACCGATTGATCGCGATCTCATCGAATGTTCATTTCTCGTAAAGAAGATCATCAAATTTTAGTTTTTTTTTCAAGTTATTATTTGAAACTTATTGAACAATAAACTTTTATCTATGTTTATGTAAACTATCATTTCAGACAGGCCCAATTTTGACAATCAAATTCTTGCATCAATCTCGTCTCTAGCTCAAAAAAATTACGAGAATAATACCAATGATATTATATTATAAAACATATATAAAAGGGATAAAAGGGATAAAAAATATATAAAAGGGATTATTACTGTCAATCCTACTAGTATTATAAACGCGAAAGTTTGTTAGTGTTAGATGGATGGATGGATGTTTGTTACTCTTTCACGCTCTAACCAGTAGACCGATTTGGATGGAATTTGAAACAAAAATAAATTATAACTCGGATTAACATATATACAACTTTTTATCCCGAAAAAATAACGGGAACGGGAAAAAACTGCCACGCGGGCGAAGCTGTGAGCGGCCGCTATTCACATATATTATTACGATTTTCTGATTTACGAGTATACCTACTAGTTAGGAACATTATCATTTAAATGTGGTTTTAAATATTTTGGATACAAACGCAGGGTTATTAATTGTTTATATCATAGAGATTCCGTTTTATTCAGTGGTCTAGTATCTTTTTAATTGAACCTTATTAGAACTGACCTTTATTGTGTTTAGGATATTACTGAACGTGTACTGTACACAATGTAACAACTTAATTACGCTTATCAGGCAGAATAAGTGGTAAATTAATAAATAAATTGGCCAATTGCGTTTCGGACCAAGCACAGGAAAGGCTTGTAAAACAGTAAAAGTTTATGAAATAGTACAGATTTAGAATAGAATATACATTTACACACACATAGAGATAATATCATCCAAATGAGATAGTAGGTAAGTTACGTATGTACAATCACAGGAAAAATACGTAAAACAATGACACAACAACCGAAGGTACTTAAAACATCCGAAAAATCAGAGCAGGTATTAGGTACCCACTAATTTACGAATGTATCTGCCTTTTCTGAGTTCTATTTTGTGTTATTATTCAAATAACGTAAAAAATCTCCTGACATACATGATCCCCCTTGTTTCGGAGTCAATGCGTACTTTACGCATTATAACATTCTGTTTTTATTTTGCAACGAATAAATGATTACTGAATATTTTTACTAAGAAAGAGAACTCTGTTTTGGAAATCAAATAAGTGAGAGTATTTACTTTAAAACTTGTCTAATGGACATTCGCATATATCTAGGTACCTTGAAGTACTTGCTATGTTGAAATTTGACAATGACATACTTTCAAATTAGCTAATGCAAATAATGCTCAACTCCTACTGGAGGTCAATTCCTTTGTCAGTCCAACGGCTTATGTACGAGCTCATTTATTTGAGTCTTCATTCATCGGTTTTGAAATACGTGCAATTTCATTCAAAAAGCTAAGGCTTCAAAAAATGTTAAATACGATAAACTTAAGAACAAAATAAATAAACTGAATGGCTTGCTCAGCTGATCAGCGATTCAGATTCAGTTTCGCATCAATAGATGACAAGGGTTGGTGCCAAATCTGGGAGGCATTACGTGAGAATGAGAACCCAAGTTACTCAATGAATCTAAGTATGAACTTTCAGCGATAAATTGTTTTCATATTGATAAGTAGGCCAGACCTCTCAAACCAGCGGAAAATATCCAAATATACCTCAGCTATCAAATCACGTGCAAATAAGTTTCCTAATGTCGAACCGGTCCCGCCATTCACCCTAATACAGGGCTCAAGGATATGTGCCTGCTAAAATTTACTCAACGTACTATCAACGAGAAAAGCTGCAAACTAGTAGATGATTATTAATTAGAAGTTAGAAGTATCATCAACATCAACAGCCTATAGAAGTCAATTGCTGGACATAGGCCTCCCCTCACGTTACCAGGAAAAACTATTTTGAGCCCTTTCCATCCATCGGCATCCCACGATCCTGACAATGTCGTCAGTTCATCGGGAAGGAGGCTGTCCTACGCTGCGTCTTCCTGTTTGTGGTCGCAACTCGCGAACTCTTATGCCCAGGGTTCTACAAGCCAGGTTCTCAGTTCTACGAGCTATATGAATAACTTTTGGGTTGGTAAAAATTTTTGATTTTATACTTCCGCGTCATTCATAAAGTAGGTTACTAGTTATTAGGCATTAACAATTATCGGCGAAAATGTATGTTCAAAGCGACAGCGATTGAAACCTTATATCGTTCGATGAATTTTGAACCTAAAATGTAAGTAACCCTAAGAAAGCAGTGTTTTTAGTTTCAGTAAGGCATAACCGACTATGTGCCTATTTTCTTCTTGTGACTTTTTTCATTGACTGTACTAAGTCCCTTCGCTTGTTGCATCAGGTTTCCGTTCAAACTTAAATACAGGCAGTTAATAGCTAATATCTAGGCTTGCAATAATTGATTAATCAACATATTAAATTAGGCACATGATTATTATGTATGCCGGTATATGTGCAGGATATCAGGTATTTACATCCTCAAATAGCTAATTGTTTAAATCTATACCAATTATAAGAATCTTTGTTCTGACTGACTGACTGACAAATAGACAACGCACAGCCTAAACTACTTGTTGTGGAGTCTTGAAATATTCGGGGTATATTCATCGTGGTGTACTAAGAAAGGAATGTGGGCGTGGGTGCCGGTGAAATTACAGGCACATGAGGCTCAGGTTATATACCTGTTTGCCTCAGGTTGATGGGCGCTAAGTAGTGCATCGTAGGGCACGTTCTTAACGAGCGTGACCTACGAGGCAATACTTTGTTATAGGCGATGGTAACTCTTAACATCAGGTGGGCCATCTGCTTCTTCCACCAAAAAGATGGGTAGTACACGTATATATTGATAGATGTTAGTCTGTACAGAAGAATAACGACGACTATTCTTCTACCCACCTTGCGAGGAATGGGCCTCGTTGTTTAGCTTTTCCCAGGTTTTCAACTCCTGGGGTACCCTTGTATTGAAGGGCAATTGGGTAGTAGAGTAGCCTTATAGCAAGGTAATGAAAATTTGCTGACTGATAACTCAACCAAACCTTTGTCTTACGGAAAAAGATACATGACCTAAAATGGTCTTCATTCTAATATGTTTCATGCACGTGATTTCCATCTACTAAACTTTGCCAATAATAGAGGGTTAAGATAAGCACATTTAAACAAAGTAATAATCAAAAAGATTTGTTGTAACGAGCCCTACGTGCTTCTTGGAGCCAGATAGGAAGTCATGACTGGTCATCAATGACGAAGAATACTAATACTATCAGTTTTAAGAATGACACTATAAAAGGCAAGTTTCCTGCAAATCAGCTAACACTACCAGTTAATTAAATATGGAGCTAGAAGTAATTTTAGTGAGTGCCTTTTTGTGCATCTTTCAGGTAAGTTCAATCTTTTTCTTAAAACTCTTCAAAGTTGCCTATAATTTTTATGATAATACTACTACCACTTTTACCTACCTCCTAAAAATTGTTCTTTGAACTTATTTTAAAGTTTAAATATTTAGTAGATATCTCACACGGTTGTAGAAAGTATTTTTTACACTTCTCATTTTCTAAGTGTGTTCTTTTAGCTAAACGTACGCGTAAGCAAGCGAGCTAGAGTGTATTACTTGTAGTCAGTCTCTAGTAACGTATTTTATTTTAATATTAGTCTTAAATTTATCTCAAAACGGGAATCGAACCCGCAACTTCTTGAGTCGCAGACGGACATTCACCTGCTGCACCACATTCGTCGTCAATGACGAAGCAAACTAATGACGAAGTATAGGTTATATACAAAACATATTTTAAGGGAATAAGAGATAAGGGCAGGAAGATGATGATGATTTTAGAAGGATCCTTTTTTTTCAGCTTCATACCGCCAATACCGAGTGCGTTAAGCTCCAATTAAGAGTACCAACCAGTTCCATCAATGGAGAACTCCAGAATATACAGTTCAACCCTAAAGTCCCTTATCCGCTGTCTCGAAATGGAAATAACATCTGCACCTCTTGCAAAGGTTCAATATGCAACTGCAATTGCAGGTCCAAAAACCCAATAAGATTTAAAGCTCCCAACAATCCTCTCGTCGTGTCAGTCCCGTCAGTCCCGTCAGATAAGTCACCAAGTGGTAGGCTTACTATAACGATAGACACGAGAAAACAATGCCCTGGCGACGAGGCAGCTCCTGATAATGGTGAGATAAGCAAACAAACAGTTGATGTTTTTCTTAAATTAATACCAAAAAATCTATCAGCTGAGAGTTCATCCGCGTCTACTTCAGGGAAATCCATCGCCACAAGTGATCAGAATGGTGAAGAGTTGGCAGCAGATACAAATGGAGTTATCAATATTCCCGGTTCAAATCAATCTTTAGATGTGTCGGTAATTGTAAATGACAAAAACTCCGGGAAACCTAATAGTGATACACTAGATAGTGATATAATAGCAAATGATGCCAATGGTCAAATTTCTAAAACTGACACTGAAGCTGTTATTGAAAATACACCAAATGATTCGGCACCTGTAGATAATCCTTCAGACACGCTCTCAGCTACTCCTATACCTCCAAATACCGCTGCACCTTCTGACAGTAGTGATTCACCTGTTGCAGGAAATGTACCAAATCAACAAACACCCGCTGAGAGTGAATCAGTACCAAAACCAGAGGACAAAAAGAGTACGAGTGATACTGGAAACCCAAAACCTGACAAAGGCAACCCAAGTGTTAGCTCTGGCAGCGTAGCAGGAGCTGTTGCAGACGATAAAACAGCAGAAACAGATGCTGCAAGTGGAGCGACTGAATCAGTACCAAAACCAGAGGGCAAAAAGAGTACGAGTGATACTGGAAACCCAAAACCTGACAAAGGCAACCCAAGTGCTAGCTCTGGTAGCGTAGCAGGAGCTGTTGCAGACGATAAAATAGCAAAAACAGGTGCTGCAAGTGGAGTGACAGCTAATTCTGGTTAGCCAGCTGTTATCCTAAAGATGAAATGGAATCGATATCACAACTCTATCGATATAATAACTAAGCATAATGAACAAACACTAAATGATATATTTAGAAGCCTGACAAGCACGTATTTAGTGAAAGAAAAAAAATTTTTAGATTGAAATTAGAATAATGTTAAAGAGTCGACGTATTACACCACAAGCTAGTGCATAACTATGAGCCTTCTGAAACGCAACATACTGAATCTGAATCTCTATGAAGAATACAAATAACCAATGCCTGGTAGCCAGTGAACGGATTGAGATACAGGGCCAGAATCGAATGCAGCCAATCAGCGTCATCATCGCAATTCCCGTGTTACAGGAGTCGTGGCGTCTCCCATACAAACGACCGAGGGTGCAGTGGGTGCTATCGATCCAAGTAGCGTGGCTACTGGTAAGAATATTTGATATTTTATAATTTTTTTGAGAATGCTCAAAGCTATCGCTGCTGACAGATTGTTTATAGAATTGCTTTCTATAAAGACGGAATATGTAGCTTGAAAACAAAAGAGGAACCTTAACTAAGCTGTAATGTGAAGAAGTTAAACATCAAGTATTAGACAGTTTTAAAATAATAAATGAAAATGAGCAACCACAACATAATATTGTCATGGACCAAAATGTGCTTCTACTGGTTTTGGAAAATACCCAAAACAATGCATGCAGACCACTAAAGCCTCTGAACAATCTAAAATATAAACATACCTATTGGATCCAATAATGACACCTCAATATTGAGATTGTAAGAATCAAACTATCATAGAATACGCTGCAGAAACGATGACTTTTGTGGATGAAGGAGACTCATCTACGCAAGGACTCAGTTTTGGAGATACAACTTTAGGTACCTCTGAACTCGATACTGGAACTGCAACTGCCGGTACTTCTATACCAGGAGACCCATTTACACCAGGACTCGATACTGGAGCTGCAACTGCTGGTACTGCTATACCAAGAGGTTCATTTACACAAGGACTCGATACTGAAGCTGCAACTGCCGGTACTTCTATACCAGGAGGCTCATCTACACAAGGACTCGATACTGGAGCTGCAACTGCCGGTACTTCTATACAAGGAGGCTCATCTACACAAGGACTCGATACTGGAGCTGCAACTGCCGGTACTTCTATACCAGGAGGCTCATCTACACAAGGACTCGATACTGGAGCTGCAACTACCGGTACTTCTATACCAGGAGGCTCACCTACACAAGGACTCGATACTGGAGCTGCAACTGCGGGTACTTCTATACCAGGAGGCTCATCTACACCAGGACTCGATACTGGAGCTGCAACTACCGGTACTTCTATACCAGGAGGCTCATCTACACAAGGACTCGATACTGGAGCTGCAACTGCGGGTACTTCTATTCCAGGAGGCTCATCTACACAAGGACTCGATACTGGAGCTGCAACTGCCGGTACTTCTATTCCAGGAGGCTCATCTACACAAGGACTCGATACTGGAGCTGCAACTGCCGGTACTTCTATACCAGGAGACTCATCTACACGAGGACTCGATACTAGAGCTGCAACTGCCAGTACTGCTATACCAAGAGGTTCATCTACACAAGGGCTCGATACTGGAGCTGCAACTGCCGGTACTTCTATACTAGGAGGTTCATCTACACAAGGACTCGATACTGGAGCTGCAACTGCCGGTACTTCTATACCAGGAGGCTCATCTACACAAGGACTCGATACTGGAGCTGCAACTGCCGGTACTGCTATACCAAGAGGTTCATCTACACAAGGACTCGATACTGGAGCTGCAACTGCCGGTACTTCTATACCAGGAGGTTCATCTACACAAGGACTCGATACTGGAGCTGCAACTGCCGGTACTTCTATACCAGGAGGCTCATCTACACAAGGACTCGATACTGGAGCTGCAACTGCCGGTACTGCTATACCAAGAGGTTCATCTACACAAGGACTCGATACTGGAGCTACAACTGCCGGTACTAAAAAGGATGACGTAGATGAGAATGATGATGACGACGACGATTATGATGATGAGCTATTGAGTGGTATATCGAAGGTAATTAATGAATCGAGCAAAAACTAGGTTAACTTAAGTAAGAAAACTTATTTGTTAATACATGTATCTAAGAATAAATGTAGCATACTAGAAACTTTCGTATGATTTACTTATATTTAATATTCCAAAAAATGCTTCGTCTGTCAGTTTCTATTTCTATTAAAACGTAAAATAAAGGCGCAGCGGCTGCGTGCTTAAGAAAATTAATGCTAAGTACCCACCAAGATCGTCATCAAGTAAGTATATTCTAGGTAACAACGTTCAAATGCATGTAAAGTGCAACACATATTATTATATGATGGCAAAACACAGTACGCACATACTCGGACCGCGCCCGACTTGCGCCAGTCCTCTGCCCTTAACTTACCATTTTTATTTTCGGCCTGAGTTCCTCCACCGAGTTTTTGATGCAGATATCCAGTTTTGGGTCATCTCTGTGGCAGATTTTTATGTACGGAGCTGAAATGAAAATACAAAGTTAGATTACCACCACTTTTTACCAGTTACCACAACTTTTCACGTGATGATTTGGTAAGGCATACTAAAATTTGGGCATGAGTCCGAAAAAAGTGCGTGAATCAAAATACCATGGCAACCTAATCTACCACTAGCCCTAACTCAGTTTTCTATGAAATTTCAGATTCAGGAACAGCCTTACGACTTTCACACGAATCCAGTCACGGTAGGTATCTTCAAGCCAACCAAGTAGTACCAACTCATGATTCTTTGAAGTTATCTAAGGGGTAACCGCCTTATCTAAGGGAGTCAAGATAGTCAGAGACGGCCAAATATTATATTTGTGACATATACCCACGTTATGCAGTAAATATTACATACGTGACAGGTTGCAAGCTTATCACCGCTGCTAGAATACTAACTGGTTTCCTCATAATGCCGTTCACCGTTTGAGATTCCAGATTCAGCCGTGTAGATTTAGGAGGTATTTTCATTCATTATTATTTCTAAGTAGGTATTTGACACAATTAATGACTTATATGGATTAAAATTTTACAAATCTTGTGTGGTATAGTTTAAAACTATAATGCCTAATTTTACGCTGTTGACTGAGTATAATACTAGTCAAGCACGAACCAGCAATGTTACGACAGTGTTACATCGTTGCGAACAGATTTTATGCCGGCCATTACGAAAAGAAAACTCAGACAAGTTAACTAGAGCCAAAAGAAAATTGTTACAATTTCCAGTAATGCAGAGAGTGAAATTAAACGATATTTACTTTCACTAAGTACTTAACGCTTCAGGAATCACTTCAGGAATAGAATACTAAATCTTATTTTGTTTTGAAAGAAAATTTTCATCATTCACCATTCTTCAATTCCAAAAATGGAAAATTCGTGTTAGCACTTATAGGCCTAAGATGTACAGATAGCAACGGAAGTTCATGAATATTTGATGATTCATAATCTCCAATTCCGGTATTTAGGTAAAAAAGAAAGAAGGAAATGGATTCACGGCTTTAATCCATAAGCACGGTAGATATCCTCTCTGATATCTTAGTACCGTGTACCTACTCGAGATTCTTTGAGGATCTCTAATGGAGGTAGACAGAGGTACGTAAAAATATTACATTTGGTACATGGAGTAAAAATTTTATGTAATATTTGAAGATTATTTGGCACAGTTACTATTTAACTACATAACGGGATTGTCTCATAATTTAATATAAAATCTTAAAAAGTTTGTTTATTTTTTGTTTGGTGATATCTTATTGTAGGTCAGCAGTATTTCAAAAATGTATTTACAAAAAAAGAGAATATAACTATTCTACCAGTTATTTAGTTCCCATGATAGCTTGGTTTTAGTTTGGTGCTAGACGGTAGGTATTATAAATGTAGTCTTTTACAAAAATCAAACTGTTAGTAATATTTTATTACTGACTGTACTTTACAGTTTTACGAGAAAAGTCTACGCCAATAATATAATTGGTGTTTATCGCAACATGTTCTGCAATCGTGTGTCAACACTGGTTCCAATACTCGCCGTTACGAGACAAATACGAGACAATATCAGATTTGTGTTAGGTACTTATTGCTAAATAGATATTGCGATACACATATTATTGGCACACAAGCTGACTAAACTTATAGCATTACAAAACGTATGGAAAACTTATCTGAATTGGCGAAAACCTCACATAAAAAGCATTAAAAAGGGACTAGCCTTTCTCAATAATGTCTGTACCTATTCATAATATATACATACTAAGTAATATACCTATTATTTTCACTTAAATAAAAAAAACACGTTCACCCATAAAATATAAATTAAGTATATATGAGTATCATAAATCCCCGTTTTTTTCTGTTGCATGAAGAGGTTTACTCATTAAAACTGGTCACATAAGAAAGAGGTCGTATTGCACGCACTGGTTTTTTAACAAGGAGGTAGAAAAGTATATACTGGCCAGTGACAACCAGTGTTTAATCAAAAAAGTTTCTAGTACCAAGTTCCTAATAATTCTTGGAAACTTATAGCTTTTGTAGCTTTTCAATTTTTTTTGCTTTCTCTCAGATAAGTTTCCATTTTTGTATTCGTATACTCTGTGCACTTACGAATTTCAGCTGCAACATATCGCAGAGCGAGCAGTAACACTGCGGTGGTCAACATATTGTAAGTTGCACTACTGTTTCTACGCGACAGGGCTTGTCGGCCACCTGGTTCGCGGTGTCGGCCACCACTGGCCCGCGCATATACCTCCACACGCCATTCCACGGAGGAAGGACGTTTGATGAATGCAGCCCTACGCTAGTACCACATTTTGATCATCTCATCCGTGGAGGTCGATTTGCAACACTATTGGATCGAGTTCGGTAGAAATGTACTGATGATTTTAGTACAGTGACTTATTCAAAGATGCGCTGTTGATCCTTTAGTAACTTAATGTATATCATTCAATAACTTTATACATCTCGGTGTACACTTTTTTTCATAAAGCATTAATAAAATGCGTCATTAAACCTAACTAATCGAATCGCATGAAGGGCACCCTATGTTCATACAAACTTCAACCCCTTCCACCCATTTACGGATTGAATTTTAGATTATTTTCTTGATATATCTTTGTGCACAATTATATGTTAAGTTAGATTGGCAGCACACTGGAGCTTTATTATTTACATTCAAACTAATTTGTAAGAGCCATGCAAAAAATTAGTAAATGTAAAAATCAGTACGCTGCCTGTTCTTTTAGGCTTGGTCGCGAGGACTCACCTAGCTTTAAGACGTTTTGAAATTATCCCTGCATATAATAACTGAATAGTGCTTTTTGACTTCGACTTTACACCAAGATAAATATTAAAGAAAAATATATAAGGTATATAGAATTGAGAATAGAGAAGATGAAGATATCCAGTTTCAATTTGCGGTTTAGGCTGTACGTTGTCTTTAAGTCAGATAGTCAATCTGAATAAAGACCTTCCTAAAGATAAAGATTATATAACGTAGATTATGTGGCACGATGGATTCAAACCCACAAGGCTGCACCTGATATCACCATTACCAAAAAATTACAGAATTCTAATAGCCCTGTTCCGCTTGCACCAGTCAGGAAGTTTGAGTTGCTTCCGTTATCCTGGATGTGGCAGCCGAACTCAGCTCATCGTCGTGATTAAATTGCGAAGCGTCCGTGTGAAGGAAACGAGGGCATTGATTTTTTCGTCATTCTTACATTCAACGTTGATTTGATTCAGAACTGTTGAATAATACAGTACAGTAATAAATAAGTAAACAAATATGAAATGATTTCTTTTAGAACTACAAATTCGTTTATCATTATAAAAAATACTTTCACTCAAAATACTGTTGGAAGATTTTTTTATACTTTTTACTGGCGAAACAAGCAGATGGCCCACCTGATGTTAAGTGGTAACCATCGCCTAAAACAAAGCATTAAGATGCACAACCATACGACCATCAACCTAAGGCATAGTGCCTGTAATTTCACCACACCTTTTTTATTGTTAGATTGTCTGAAGATCATTTACTTTTGATGTTAACTGTATTTTATATGGACCTAGGTATTTGTAAAATTCCATTCAATAAACTATGCCATGTAACGTGAGCTCTTATTTGTTAGAGTTTCAAAGCTTTCGTAGTTCAGCTTAGATTGGATATTAGATGCAATTTCTGTGTTTAAAAGTTTTTTACTTTTCTTTCGTATTACAACTATCTGTATGTATGAAACGTAATATTCGGATGTAGCTCTGACTACCCTATCCTCATAAAATTTCGAGCAGGTACTTGAAAAATCTGAGATTATTATATACCATGTCTGGAGATTTAAAACTGTAATTATATAATTATATCTTAGTAAATTAAAGTCATGAGTAATGTTATTTTTTTTTCATATTTTTATAACGTCACAACCACTAGACCAACACACAATAAAAAAACTCGAGACCAATAGTATGGTTATGGAAGGATGGATGGACGCAGGAAGATTCTGGATCTTTCATAAATCTACCTCGACCTCACTGATTATCACATATAATTGTCAAGTGGTAGATCGCCTTGACCACACTTGCTTCACCGAGCGATCAGAGTGCTCTTATCTTACGCCTTCGTCTTTTTATTTGAAAATAATACTAATAATGCTGGACAATCCACACAGCATCATCTAGCCCCAAGCTAAGCAGAGCTTGTGTTATGGGTACTAGATGACTGATATACTTAATACAATATTATGTTACATACATAAGTAGATATTTTTTATTAAACATAGAAAATACCCAGAACACCCGGAATAAATATTTGCAGATTGTACAAACATTTATCCCAAGACGGGAATTGAACCCGCAACCTCTGCGTCGCAGGCGGACATTCGCCCGCCGCGCCACATCGGTCGTCAAAAATATGTACAAAGCAAAAGCGAAGCGCAGTAACCAGTACCTACTTCTACTTACGTTATAAATATTTGTTGACTTTTACACGACTTTTTTGTACGACTTCACATTAGGAACAGAAACAGCCTCAGGCACGGTAGATATCTCTTAGATCTCTTAGGGCCTACCAAGTAGCACCAACTCAAGATTCTTCAAGAAGACTAGTGAGAGGTACGTCCAAATACTACCTACATTTGGTACATACCCACATTTTGAAGTAGATGGTATTCCATACGTGACAGGTTTTGCTATCTACAGACCGTTGCAAACGATCTAAATATCGACAGCGTCTCCAAAACACTGGCAGCGTTGCCACGCTGAATGTTTTGACATATTTTATCAAGTTAAAGAAACAAATTATGTAGATAAGCGCCATATCAGTTTGTATTGAGGATTTATTTCCAGTAGCTATTCATTTTGCTTGTGATTGACATAGCAGTATGGAAAGAAATTTAAAAAATAAATTGGCTGTTATAACAGGTGGGGCAGAAGGAATAGGTTACGAGATAGCAACAAGCTTTTTGAAACACCATGCCAAAACTGTGCTTATTTTAGACATTAACGAAGCAAAAGGACTTGCCGCTGCCAATGATCTCAATTTTGAGCACGGGAATGGAAAAGCAGAATTCATTAAATGTGATGTCACAAAGGATTTAGATAAAGTTTCGAAAGCAATTTTCGAGACTTATGGGCAAGTAGATGTGCTTGTCAACAACGCAGGTAAAGTTGACGAGAGTTCTGCTAGAAAAACGCTGGAGTTGAATGCAATAGCCTTGATCGAGTGGTCAATGAAATTCTGGGAGCACATGAGGAAAGATAAAGGCGGCAGCGGAGGTACAATTATCAACATCGGCTCTATTTACTCATTTGTTATGGATCCATATCTGATATTTTATAAGGCATCCAAGTTTGCTGTTCAAGGCTTTACAAGGAGCTTGGGTCATGAGAATAATTACGAAAAATTTGGAGTTAGGCTGCTGGTCATCTTTCCAGGATTCACATATTCATCGCTGACGAACAAAAAGTTGTGCTGGGATGAACATTTGGACGATTTTAAGGAATTCGTTAAAACTCAGGAATGGCAAGACTGTAAGGAAGTAGGAAAAGCGGCTGTTGCTATCTTCCAAAATGGAAAAAGTGGATCTTCATGGAAAATTGTTGGTGGTAAATTAGAAGAAGTGCATTTCTCGTAAACTGTGGGTATCTAGTGATTTGTTATTTGCTCTATATTTGCTACGGATTTACCCTATATTTGTACCAGCTCTATATCTACTTAGATTAGATAAGAAAATATGCCTCGTAAATGTAATTTTTATTGACAACGAATAAATTTTACTGCAATAAATCATTTATTTATTATTAACTTAAGAATCATAAAGACAAGACATCCTATGGTCTATAAATCACAGTTGGCTTTTATTAAATAGATCGATACCAAAATGGTTGGACATTTTACGCTTGGTTCCAATACGTTACAAACGTCTGTTAGTATCACTAAGAATCGTTGCATGTCAATGAAGCCTTCATCACATTGGCTAATGTTGCAGTGACAGTTAATACTGGCCAATGAGGTGAGATTTTATCTAGGAGATAATGACTCTTAGTACAACCAACAGACATATAGGAACCTGCATTAATTTTGTAAACATAACGTTTATGATAAAATCATATTGGTAGTTTAGTTGGTTCCTTTCATGGCTACTAGAAAGAACTTATAAAGGAATTAAATTTTTTCACAAACTTTAACACTCATGCATATGGACCCACCATTTGCATGAGTGTTAAAGCTTGTGAAAAATAGTACCACGCGATCGAGTTACAGGTATATCGCTAGTTATTTTATATTTTTAGACTGAAAGATCAGGGTTTAGGCAGCAGCTGATCCAAAGGTAGATCTTTGACAATCCTGTTCGCAAAGTCCAGGAGTAGACTGGAGACTGTGTTCTCAGCGTAAGGTTTTGCGGCCCTGAGGAATTCGCCCCTGTTCTGATTAATTGCTTGGTTTGCTGCTTCTCCTGAAAATAAGAAGAATATGGTAAATATGTAGCAGGAACACATTATCACTAATTTGGAATGTCACCACTTAGGAGCTTTATTTTATAGTAGGTAGGTACTTTATAAAAATAATCACCACTGCTAGAATAACTAACTGGTGAACAAACAGTGTTTTTCTTCGCTGTTTCAGAGCACAGATATTATTAGAGCTACGAGAAAATGGTTTAAGGTGACCCTTAATGTTTGGAGAACCTCAGTAAATATTTATGATTCCACGTTTACACTAATCAAACACCAATCACGATTCAATTCTTGATGAAAAATTTGATTAGATAATTATTGATAGGCTTGAGATTTGATTATGCTTTATAACCACAGCAAACTATAGGTACTGCGAGGCAATGCTTTGTATATGGTGATAGTTACCATCAGCCAATAGGTATTATAAAAAATAACCACTACTTAGAAAACTACTGATCCTACATATTATCTAAATATAGCTGCTTTACCTAGAACTTTGTCTCCATTGAATAGGCCATCTAGCTTGATCCTGTAGTCCTTGATGTTGATGTCCATGTCCAGTTTTTTGAACTCAAGGTATTCGACGCCATCTTTTTCAGTAATAAGACCGTGCAGTACCATGTCTGCATCGCATTTCACTGGAAATTAACACATTCGCTAAGAAGTAAGATTTAGTAGAGGTAAGGTGCGTTTATACGGCGTGTCTGCGTGGCTGATACCTACGGATACAAATTTTTTCAACCAGCGACCGCGCGGTTGCTGCGCAAAATCTTTCGCGCCGTATAAACACGCCCTGAAGGCTCTTTGAGGAGGGCTCATCCAGGGAAGTACTACCAATCCTATAATCCAGACGTCAAACAGCGTTGCAGTGTTTCGGTTTGAAGGGTGTAGTGCAGATATCGCTTAAATATCGTTATATCGTTCAGGTACATGAGAAATTAAGCTGGGTTGAGGATCCCTTCTCCACCACATCATATACATTAAAAAAAACGATCATACATGTTATGTTAGTTATGTAATGTGTCAAGCTACATTTATTTACAAAGAAAATTACAGCAAATACAAGTATTTATAAATGGTGAGCACAAAATACATATATGAAACAGTTGAGCTATCTACAGACCGTTGCAAACGATCTAAAGGTAACTCAACTGATCAAGATCAGTGCCAATTGGAAGCGTTCCCAAAACACTGGCTGCAAAACTTGTAATATGTTAAGTTTTTTTTATCTATGGTTTTTGGATAGCCCTCCTGATATTAAGTGGTAACCGTCACCTATAACAAAGCATTGGCTCAAGTTTTCGGCCAACCATTTGAAGACGGTATTTCGTTTCGAGAATTGAACCTCAAATAGTTTCTCTATTGCTCCTACAAAATTAAGCAAAGTTAACGGTACAGAGTTTCTGCAGGCGTTTCTGTCTATTTAATATTTTCAATCTCAATACCGAGGTACCTGAAATAATACTAGGCGCAATACTCAGAGAAATGTAATCTTACCAGCATCAGCAGTCATTCTGCCTTCTCCGCTGATAGGAAGCGCCAGTAGTTGGGTATCCAGCTTGTATCGACCTTCGAAGTGCAGCTTAGGGAAACGAACGCGTGCACGGGTTGTGAAAGTATCCAAATCCACGCTAAAATCATCAGAATATATAAATTAGTAGTAGTAGAGCTCTTAGTGAAGGGCTCATCCGGGAAAGTACTACCACCATGCCTATTTCTGCCGCCAAGCAGCTTGCTGTGTTCCGGTTTGAAGAGTGTGGGTGCCGGTGTAATAACAGGCACATGAGGCTTAACACCTCTATGCCTCAGGTTGATGGACGCTGAGTAGTGCATCGTCGGTGACGTTCCTAACGAGCGTGACCTACGAAGCAATGCTTTGTTATAGCTGATGGTAACCACTTAACATCAGGTGGGTCATGTGCTTGTTCATCAACAAGTTGTATTAAAAAAAAATTATAATATTATAATCAGACCCTATAGGATAACCATTGGGGCTCTCGGTGGTGCAGTTCAATTTCCACTTGGCAAAACATTTGGGATAGTTTAAAATCTTAGGACAACAGGACTCATGAACATTATGATCTGATAAGATTTAAGTTTGGATCAAATTGCTGACAGAAAATAAGGTGAAACTTACGCCAGGCTTTTTATGGTAAAGTTTTCAGCGCCTGTGACTTTGATATCTTTACCAGTCGCCTGGATTGGATTAGAACCGCTTGAGACTGGTATAATCTGAAATACAATGGATTTTTTTGTAGGTAAAAATACACTTTTTATTGATGGAACTAGCAGGTGGATTAAGTAGTGATATCGTGTTTGATAGTACTTTGTTTCATTCTTATCCAACTTTAACGTGAATAACGGTGGCGACATAATTTTTCGGTATCATAATTTATGGTGTACGAGAATAGTATCCACACATTTTTTTTACCTATATGTTTATAGTGGTATATAGCTGGTATATGAAACGTAACACGAATGCTTCAGATTGATGGATGCAAGACGGAGCATCGTAAAGCACGTTGCTAACGAATGTTATCTAGGATGTAACGCTTTGCATCAGGTGGGTAAATCTGTGTGTTCCATCAGAAAGATGTATAAAAAAATAGGGTATCTTATTTTGTAACGTCAATAGTACCTATATTCTTATTCTACACAAAGTATTCTATTCTAGGTACTTAGATGATTTAATTACAGCTTCAAGGGCAACTTTTTGCTCATGTCCACTTACCATATGATATAATGATCTATCAAGAACACACAGTCATTATTTCTTATACTAGATGAAAGCCTACGACTTTGCTTGCGTGGCAGAGCTAAATTTGAAAAAATCCGTTTTGAGTTCGTCTTACACCACAGCAATAAACTACGTTTATGAGTTTTTTTTTTTTTGGCATCCGTCTGTCTTGCGGACAATTTGCCAATGTCAAGTGGGTTGAATAAATTCTTTTTAGTCAAATCGAGTCGGTAAAAAAAGTAAAGTCAGCCGTCATCGGTTTTGAAGAAAAAGATGGCGTTTTTCTTCAAAACCAAAGGGAAACATTTTCGTTCAAATCAGGATGCCTCATAACACACTTTCATTTCAATTGTTCACACTTGTGCTAAGACCTCAAGTAATTATGGTTAAAATACCACCAAAATTACCCATCAGAACTTAAAATAACACTAGAAAAACAATTAAAATGAAAATACAATGTTGCTTTCAAAGACGACAGAAAACGAATCCCACGTTTATAATTTTCTGGTTAAAACGTGCGTTGATTGACATTCAGTCACTCACATATTGGTTTTATAAAGTGCGAGCGAAACGTCTTAAATCTGACTCTACTCTGTCAGTTTGTTGGTACTCCTATACAGTCGTATTTTACAACTGATTTGGGGCCCAACTCGCATTTTTTTGGAGCTGAGACCAGATTAAAAAATAAAAAACCATTTAATAATATTAGTTTGCAATACGAGATATTATTGCATCGTTTTAAATAGCTTTAGTGGTATATTAATTGCTGCAAAAAAGATTATCACGAGGTCTACTGTTCACAGGACTACTTTTATTCTTGCTGGAAGTTAAGTCTGGAGTTTAAGTACCTCTGCAATGTAGAAAGGTTCAAGGCCCGGCACGTTCAGCTCAGGAATTCCCTCGATTAGTTTCGGACGCAGTGCTTCTATAGAACGCTGGGCGCAATCGTTGATCGTTTCTGGATCCCGCTTGCAGATGTTTATGTAGTCCGCTGAAAGTAGGAAGAAACTGTAGTAACATGTGTGCTAAGAATTATACGCGATACTAATGAAGTGAGGTTTAGAACCTGTCAAGTGTGCTTGTAGAGACATTCAACTCACGTGGTCTTGCAGTTTGCCTATAGGTACTTTATGTATACAGGGTTACAGGAAAAATCGTGCTAGATCCGTTGTATATGTACGTAGTTAAGTGAGTACATATATTTTTTTTTGGTCGAAGCGTCTTGTGGCCCGGGGGTTGGTGATTAACTAGCTCAGTGCATCAGCATTGCCGTTCAGCGTGGCAATGCAGCCAGTATTTTGGGGACGCTTCTGATTGCCACTGATTTGATCAGTTGATCAATTAGTCAAGTGTCGCAATCAATCTAGATTGATTGCAGCACTCTGTAGATACCTCAACTATTTCATATAGATTTTGTACATACCAATTGTAAATACTTGTAGAAGCTGTCATTTTCCTTGTAAATAAATTTTATTTTTGCATGTTGTTATTATCATTATTATCGTTGTACTTTGACTCTGTTATTTGACTTGTAAATCTTAGATCAGAGAGTAAATGATCTAAGTTGTAAATACAAAATAACGTATGCCCGACGCTTACGTGCTATTGTTACACAGAACTCATAAGTTATATTAATTTGAGTAATAGGCTTAATTTATTTTGGCTAATGGCACAGGTTTGTTGCTTTGTTGTTGTAGATTATACCAGTTACATTCAAATTTACTCTCTGACTGTATAATTTGTTTATGTTTTGTCTTGCGAGAGTTATCTGACAGGAAATTACCAATTAGATACTGTCATACTTACATCAGTATGAAAATTATAAGCCACAGCACCTGAATACAAAAGTGAAATAAGAACAAGCAACAATGGAAGAAAGAAGGTACCTATATAAATATGTATAATAATATTAGAGCAAAATAACACATGAGACGCTTAGTCTACTATGTAAAATCACTTAAAAGTTACAAACAAAATAAATTTTATACGGAAAGCGGTAACTAAGTTCAAATATGTTTTTCGAAACCGTTTTATTTTAGTATTACCTAAGTTCTTGTAATGAGGAGGGAAGTCATGTAACTCTGAGAGTGATGAAGGAATATAGGCAGAGATAGGCTAAAAAACAGATGAAACTGTGTGAAAGATGAAATGGATAAAAAAGAAGTGAGTACATAGAAGAAGTAAGGAACGAGTTTGAAGTGGAAACTACAGCTACTAACAGTCGTAACAGCTAATTTATAATTAGCTTGGAATATAATAGATCGTGCTTGCCCTGGACTACATCATATTTACTATTCTTGGTACCCTGACTGGGTATAGGTATACACACAAGCAAAGCCACGGGGCTCTAGTGATAAACTAAGTACCCTACTAAAAATAGTAAAGGCAAAGAGGTCATCCTAGAAATATGATAATGTGTATTCGATGTTCTGCTCGTCATTATCCAATATAATCAGTAACCACTAAAAAAACAAAGACTGCGTGATCAATGACTAGTGATAATCTACCAACGACACGACACCACCGCACCATAACCCCACAGACAGTCACGGGAAATACCTAGACGTGTAAAGCTAACTACAGACGGTGACACTGACATTCGATTGAAGTCTCGACATTCGCACACATTAGTGTCATGGCGCATAACATCACTAAAGCCGTCCTGATAAGCAATTTCGGTGTCATTAAGCATAGTACCGGGATTTGTTTTCTTTGGAAGCAACACGGTATTTTTTGTCACAATTAATTCACTTGACACCAGCAAACATGTCTTTCAAATGACGGACAGATACCATGTATGGTTAGAAAGAAATAGGATCACGACTTTAATCCCCAAGCACGGTAGATATCCCCTCCGATCTCCGTTCACTATTGTAGCAAAGTATAGACCATACCTGCCATAAACGCGTTTATGAGCCAAGCGTCAGATTTACCAAGTTATACCGGTGTATTGCACTCGACACTCAGTTTTGAGACTAGCGTCGTAACAATGTCGTGGTGTATACTTACCTTATTTACTGCCTACGTCACTAACATAATAGTTCATTTCCAGTCAATCATTAGCCGCGGCTAGCCACAAATTATCGTATTGTGCATGCTATCAACAAGACACAAAGAGAATCTAAGAAAAACGGATTGGTAATCCTAACTAATACTAGAAATACCAAACGTTTAAATATTTGGATTTATGGGTATTTGTAGCTTTACTACGCCCTAGCTACTTTACAAATTTAGATAGAACTCATTTTTAATTCAATAAATATATTAAGTCAAAACCTGAACTTACACGAAAAGATAGAAAATAAATAGCATCACGGCTTTAATCCCCCAAATACGGTTGATAGCCCACTAAGATCTTTTAGTACCAGATTCTTCGAGAATGTCTAAGGGGGTAGTCAGAGGTATGAGGTGAATAGTGTATATTTGTTAATTAGTGTAATTGGTGTGTTTTGTGCCGTTCTAATTAACTCATTAAATAAATAAAGAAATAAATAGTTCAATTTTATTATTATAGTAGTGTTATTGAAAAAAAATAAAAGGTGTTACTCGAAGTAAAAGTATTTATGATTGGGCGCAAGTAAATCCCAAAAAATTAAAAAGCACCAAAAACTTACGTATTTTTTTGAGTAGACCACCCTCGAACACGCAGCACAGCAAAGCTGTCGTTGCAAAAATGTTATTCATCGACCACATTTTCCTTCGATATGTACGTTTTGAATAAGCTTACTGAGACCGACAACAGTTTTCTCTTAACTATCGCAGTTCCACTAGGCTAGGATATTATATACCACAGTCAAAGGCTTTACCGCGAAGATCAAGGCAAGTCTATCTTTATCAAAGACTAATAAAAACACTTCGGCAAAAACTGGATTTTAATAACTTTTGTCCGGTCTTTTGTTTTCGGTAATAACAATCAGAATATTATGAACCAAAATTAGGCTTATGATTTGAATTCTTCCTCACTATGTAATTTAGATTTTTCTGTACATACATTTCCGACACTACTCTACCAACACAAACGCTGATAATATTCCAGAGTATCTAACTTCATTTAAACATTAAAAACAGTTTTTTTCGTTAAAACTTGCTAGATTCTTGCATGGGTAACATTGGTTCAAACTATTTCAGACATTATTTTCGTGGTACTATGAAGCTGACATGGTAGCTGACAAATATGGTTTATTTGAAAAATATGAGTGATACTGACGCGAGACTAACAAAACAAAAAGGTACAAAAACGATGTAGGTACTTGTACAAGCCAAGATGATGATGCCACAAGTACAATGCAATATAAAATTATGTATGTGCTCTATCTTGTTTAGTTATCTATAACTATAGCTATATTCTGCAAATGTATTGGTATTTCTAGATTGAAGTATTCTTTTAAAACAATATAAGGCAAGTATTTGTTTTATCGTAATAGTTTTATAATTTTAGTTACCTTACGCATCATGTTTTAGTATTTGAATTGAACTACGCACGGATGGGGCAATAAAGATATATTCATTTTAATTCTACTCATGGTAATATGGAAAATGATTGTCCAGTTTTTAGAACATAACAAAAACGAATATTCACAGTCCAGTGATGAAGAGCAAAAAGCTTTGAATTGTTTTTGTGCGTGAAGTGCAAGAACACATAATTCTAGCAAAATGTTGGCATCATTTGACAGCCGTCACAGCTCAGTTTTTTAAACTTTTAGATAGGTTGTGGGCTTGGTCCCCACTGAGAACAAATATTTGTGTGATGAACACAGATGTATGTTTTGTTTCTGTGTACTTACGTGTCTGTCAAAAAAATGTATGTTTTACAGCTAATACAAGTATTTATAATAGGTATTTTACAAAATATATATAAAGCAGTTGAACTATCTACGACCATCTACGATCCGTTGCAAGCGATCTAGAGATAGATCAACTGATCCAAATCAAAAAAATCTCAGTGCCAATCAGCGTCCCCAAAACGCAGGCTGCATTGTCATGCTGAATGGGAATGCTGATGCGCTAAGCCAGATACTCACCAGCCCTCGGATCACGCGCCGCTCGGCATCAGTCGCTCAGAAAGAATTTTAAGAATCCGGAGGACCTCGATACCCCACGGGCCTAGTATTCTGTCAGTTATCTGGCCTTCCTATAGTACAAGCTTTGCTATAGTACAAGCTTTAATGTGCATGCCTCCAGCTTCCTCATATGGAAAATGCAGATTCTGAAAATGCCAATATTTAGTTCATATTTAGTACCATCATAGATTACAACCATAATTTAGGTGCCAAAAAAACAACGACGCTACAAGCCTTTGAAGGTGTGTTAGCTGAAGTAACATGCCACCAGCTTCCTCATTCAGTGTGGGCAAACGAGTGCTGATAGAGCTATAGAACAAACGCTAGCATTTAGTACCAGATTGGTGCACTAGGTAGCAAAATTTCCAAACCTGCAGCTAAAAAACTCTCGGAGTTATAAGACTTCATCAACGTGTAAGCTGACGTACCGTTATTTCAGCACGCACATGCTGGTTCTCTGAAACGGCTGCAGCTATAGACACGGTTGATATCTCCAGATTCAGTGCACAATTGGTGCCAAAGGTACCAAATATTTGAGGCTTCTAGGTTCAAAACTCTTTGAACTACAGGCTTTTAGCAACGTGTAAGCTGGGGAAACGTTTCTCCAGCTGACACATGCTGGATCTCAGAAACGGTAAGAGATAGAGATTCGGGTGATATCTCCAGATGTCAATATGAATTAGTGCACTTGGCACCAAAATTTTGGAGTCTCTAGGACCAATAGTTACATCACAAGAAGCAAAAAACCATTTAACGGTCAACAAATTCAAACCAGTTTTCGCTTCTATAAAAGCGCGGCGTTGCCGCTCTGCACGCTACAATAGCGAGCGAACATTATGCTTGTTCTCTGTCTGTTTTTATATCTGTCTCTGGATACAACGTGTGTTGCCAGTTCAGTTTTAGTAGGTCGACAGTTTTATTCGAGTCTTGTCAGAACAGGTATTATAGGTACGAGGTACTACTAGATAGGTACTTTATTTTGTCTAGTTTAAATTGGGTTTGTATGTACTCAAATAGTTGATTTGACGACCGATGTGACGCGGCGGCCTGTGACGCAGAAGTTTGCGGGTTCGATTCCCACCTTGGAATAAAATGTTTAAACGAACTGCACATATTTAATACGGATGTTCTGGGTATTTTCTTTGTTTAGTAAAAAATATGTAGGTATGTATGTAACGTCAGATTTGGAATTCAAAATGGCGGGTGCAAATGATGGTACAAAAAACTGACATGGGGGTCTTTTTTGACTAATTTGGGGGTGCTGATTACGAATATCTGGTCAGATTTGAAATTCAAAATGGCGGGTGCAAAAGATGGTACAAAAAACTGACATTGGTGTCTTTTTCGACTAATTTGGGGGTGCTGATAACGAATATCTGGTCAGATTTGGAATTCAAAATGGCGGATGCAAATGATGGTCCAAAAATTGATATGGGTGTCTTTTTCGACTAATTTGGGGGTGCTGATTACGAATATCTGGTCAGATTTGAAATTCAAAATGGCGGATGCAAAAAATGGTACTAAAAACTGACATGGGTGTCTTTTTCGACTAATTTGGGGGTGCTGATTACGAATATCTGGTAAAATTTGAAATTCAAAATGGCGGGTACAAAAATGGTACAAAAAACTGACATGGGTGTCTTTTTCGACTAATTTGGGGGTGCTGATTACGAATATCTGGTCAAATTTGAAATTCAAAATGGCGGGTACAAAAAATGGTACAAAAAACTGACATGGGTGTCTTTTTCGACTAATTTGGGGGTGCTGATAACGAATATCAGGTCAGATTTGAAATTCAAAATGGCGGGTGCAAAAGATGGTACAAAAAACTGACATTGGTGTCTTTTTCGACTAATTTGGGGGTGCTGATAACGAATATCTGGTCAGATTTGGAATTCAAAATGGCGGATGCAAATGATGGTCCAAAAATTGATATGGGTGTCTTTTTCGACTAATTTGAGGGTGCTGATTACGAATATCTGGTCAGATTTGAAATTCAAAATGGCGGATGCAAAAAATGGTACTAAAAACTGACATGGGTGTCTTTTTCGACTAATTTGGGGGTGCTGATTACGAATATCTGGTCAAATTTGAAATTCAAAATGGCGGGTACAAAAATGGTACAAAAAACTGACATGGGTGTCTTTTTCGACTAATTTGGGGGTGCTGATTACGAATATCTGGTCAAATTTGAAATTCAAAATGGCGGGTACAAAAATGGTACAAAAAACTGACATGGGTGTCTTTTTCGACTAATTTGGGGGTGCTGATTACGAATATCTGGTCAAATTTGAAATTCAAAATGGCGGGTACAAAAATGGTACAAAAAACTGACATGGGTGTCTTTTTCGACTAATTTGGGGGTGCTGATTACGAATATCTGGTCAAATTTGAAATTCAAAATGGCGGGTACAAAAATGGTACAAAAAACTGACATGGGTGTCTTTTTCCACTAATTTGGGGGTGCTGATTACGAATATCTGGTCAGATTTGAAATTCAAAATGGCGGATGCAAAAAATGGTACTAAAAACTGACATGGGTGTCTTTTTCGACTAATTTGGGGGTGCTGATTACGAATATCTGGTAAAATTTGAAATTCAAAATGGCGGTTACAACAATGGTACAAAAAACTGACATGGGTGTCTTTTTCGACTAATTTGGGGGTGCTGATTACGAATATCTGGTCAAATTTGAAATTCAAAATGGCGGGTACAAAAAATGGTACAAAAAACTGACATGGGTGTCTTTTTCGACTAATTTGGGGGTGCTGATAACGAATATCAGGTCAGATTTGAAATTCAAAACGGCGGGTGCAAAAGATGGTACAAAAAACTGACATTGGTGTCTTTTTCGACTAATTTGGGGGTGCTGATAACGAATATCTGGTCAGATTTGGAATTCAAAATGGCGGATGCAAAAGATGGTACAAAAAACTGACATGGGTGTCTTTTTCGACTAATTTGGTGGTGCTGATTAAGTAGTCATTATGAATTTCAAATCTGACCAGATATTCGTAATCAGCACCCCCAAATTAGTCGAAAAAGACACCCATGTCAGTTTTTTGTACCATCTTTTGCATCCGCCATTTTGAATTCCAAATTTGACCAGATATTCGTAATCAGCACCCCCAAATTAGTCAAAAAGGACACCCATGTCAGTTTTTTGTACCATTTTTTGTACCCGCCATTTTGAATTTCAAATTTGACCAGATATTCGTAATCAGCACCCCCAAATTAGTCGAAAAAGACACCCATGTCAGTTTTTTGTACCATTTTTTGTACCCGCCATTTTGAATTTCAAATTTGACCAGATATTCGTAATCAGCACCCCCAAATTAGTCGAAAAAGACACCCATGTCAGTTTTTTGTACCATTTTTTGCATCCGCCATTTTGAATTTCAAATCTGACCAGATATTCGTAATCAGCACCCCCAAATTAGTCGAAAAAGACACCCGTCAGTTTTTTGTACCATTTTTTGTACCCGCCATTTTGAATTTCAAATTTGACCAGATATTCGTAATCAGCACCCCCAAATTAGTCGAAAAAGTTACCCATGTCAGTTTTTTGTACCATTTTTTGTACCCGCCGTTTTGAATTTCAAATTTGACCAGATATTCGTAATCAGCACCCCCAAATTAGTCGAAAAAGACACCCATGTCAGTTTTTTGTACCATTTTTGTACCCGCCATTTTGAATTTCAAATTTGACCAGATATTCGTAATCAACACCCCCAAATTAGTCGAAAAAGACACCCATGTAAGTTTTTAGTACCATTTTTTGCATCCGCCATTTTGAATTTCAAATCTGACCAGATATTCGTAATCAGCACCCCCAAATTAGTCGAAAAAGACACCCATGTCAGTTTTTTGTACCATTTTTGTACCCGCCGTTTTGAATTTCAAATTTGACCAGATATTCGTAATCAGCACCCCCAAATTAGTCGAAAAAGACACCCATGTCAGTTTTTTGTACCATTTTTTGTACCCGCCGTTTTGAATTTTAAATTTGACCAGATATTCGTAATCAGCACCCCCAAATTAGTCGAAAAAGACACCCATGTCAGTTTTTTGTACCATTTTTTGTACCCGTTATTTTGAATTTCAAATTTGACCAGATATTCGTAATCAGCACCCCCAAATTAGTCGAAAAAGACACCCATGTCAGTTTTTTGTACCATTTTTGTACCCGCCATTTTGAATTTCAAATTTGACCAGATATTCGTAATCAGCACCCCCAAATTAGTCGAAAAAGACACCCATGTCAGTTTTTTGTACCATTTTTGTACCCGCCATTTTGAATTTCAAATTTGACCAGATATTCGTAATCAGCACCCCCAAATTAGTCGAAAAAGACACCCATGTCAGTTTTTTGTACCATTTTTGTACCCGCCATTTTGAATTTCAAATTTGACCAGATATTCGTAATCAGCACCCCCAAATTAGTCGAAAAAGACACCCATGTCAGTTTTTAGTACCATTTTTTGCATCCGCCATTTTGAATTTCAAATCTGACCAGATATTCGTAATCAGCACCCCCAAATTAGTCGAAAAAGACACCCATATCAATTTTTGGACCATCATTTGCATCCGCCATTTTGAATTCCAAATCTGACCAGATATTCGTTATCAGCACCCCCAAATTAGTCGAAAAAGACACCAATGTCAGTTTTTTGTACCATCTTTTGCACCCGCCATTTTGAATTTCAAATCTGACCAGATATTCGTAATCAGCACCCCCAAATTAGTCAAAAAAGACCCCCATGTCAGTTTTTTGTACCATCATTTGCACCCGCCATTTTGAATTCCAAATCTGACGTTACATACATACCTACATATTTTTTACTAAACAAAGAAAATACCCAGAACATCCGTATTAAATATGTGCAGTTCGTTTAAACATTTTATTCCAAGGTGGGAATCGAACCCGCAAACTTCTGCGTCACAGGCCGCCGCGTCACATCGGTCGTCAAATCAACTATTTGAGTACATACAAACCCAATTTAAACTAGACAAAATAAAGTACCTATCTAGTAGTACCTCGTACCTATAATACCTGTTCTGACAAGACTCGAATAAAACTGTCGACCTACTAAAACTGAACTGGCAACACACGTTGTATCCAGAGACAGATATAAAAACAGACAGAGAACAAGCATAATGTTCGCTCGCTATTGTAGCGTGCAGAGCGGCAACGCCGCGCTTTTATAGAAGCGAAAACTGGTTTGAATTTGTTGACCGTTAAATGGTTTTTTGCTTCTTGTGATGTAACTATTGGTCCTAGAGACTCCAAAATTTTGGTGCCAAGTGCACTAATTCATATTGACATCTGGAGATATCACCCGAATCTCTATCTCTTACCGTTTCTGAGATCCAGCATGTGTCAGCTGGAGAAACGTTTCCCCAGCTTACACGTTGCTAAAAGCCTGTAGTTCAAAGAGTTTTGAACCTAGAAGCCTCAAATATTTGGTACCTTTGGCACCAATTGTGCACTGAATCTGGAGATATCAACCGTGTCTATAGCTGCAGCCGTTTCAGAGAACCAGCATGTGCGTGCTGAAATAACGGTACGTCAGCTTACACGTTGATGAAGTCTTATAACTCCGAGAGTTTTTTAGCTGCAGGTTTGGAAATTTTGCTACCTAGTGCACCAATCTGGTACTAAATGCTAGCGTTTGTTCTATAGCTCTATCAGCACTCGTTTGCCCACACTGAATGAGGAAGCTGGTGGCATGTTACTTCAGCTAACACACCTTCAAAGGCTTGTAGCGTCGTTGTTTTTTTGGCACCTAAATTATGGTTGTAATCTATGATGGTACTAAATATGAACTAAATATTGGCATTTTCAGAATCTGCATTTTCCATATGAGGAAGCTGGAGGCATGCACATCAAGCTTTACCTCGTTCGTTAGGAACGTGCAGTACGATCAGTGACCATCCCGAGGCAACAAGTGATTTTTAATAGCCTGTGATTTTACCCACACTCTTCAGAAACGCTTCTCGTTTCTCGTTATTCGTGTGTCGTGTCACCCGAGTGCTAAATAAATATTTTGCTTAAGTTCTAATTACGTCCGCCATAGTTAGAATGAGGCCGCTTCTTTCGAAACCAAAGCTTATATACAGGTTATATATTTTAAAAAATCTTTATAAAAAAAACGATACTCATCTACCGATATAATTACGAAGAACGAATTAAACTTTTGGTCAAACCACAGTAACATAACTTATACTATTATCTACTACTATAGGAACAAATAAGGCCGGGTCATAATAACACACACAGGGGGTCCAATACGTTTTCAGGCAGTGTTTGAGCATTCTTCATATACCGGCGTCCCGCAATCGGTCTTGGTCTAGTTTCCCTCTTTTACTTTTGTTATAAGTTACTTCCTCTAATAAAATACCGTTATTCACTTAAAATTTAAATTATGACCTCGTTTTTATGCGGAACTATTTAATTTTATGATGATTTTTGTAACATTACCTGAATCCTAGAATAGTGATGCAGTTATGCAAAAAAATATGTATATAATGAACTCATAGATAAATAAAACATATCTGAGAAAAATATAGCTTCACGACTTTAATCCTCAGGCATGGTAGATATCCCTTCAGATCACTTAGGGCCTAACAAGTAGCTTCAACTCGAGATTCTTTAAGGATGTCTAAGGGGATACCATATCCATATTTTATAGTTTTAGTAGTAAGTATTAATTATAGACAACACAAAGCACAGACTAAACCACTGGTGTAAAGGCTTACAGTTTTCAGGGTATATTCGTCTTAATACGTAGTGTACCAAGAAAGAAATTCCCGAAATTCAACCTCTCCCTATACCCGAATACAGCAGGCAAGTTCGTATGAAAATAAAGTCACGCGTGGGTCCACTGGTGTGTAAATACACCACATTAGTTATTTCACGCGGAAGAATACTTCTTTGTTTGTTGAGTGGTGTATTTTTCTTGTTTTAGGATTTGAAAAGTTTGCTATTGTTTCAGAATTATAAACCTTTATTTTTATACGACTTACTGATGGAACAAGCAGATGACCCACCTGATTTGAAGTGGTAACCATCACTTAAAACAAAGCATTACCTCGCAAGTCACGTTCCTTAAAAGCTTTACCTACTTAGCACTGCAGTGTGTAACACCTGAGGCATACAAGTGTTAAGCCTCATGTGTTTGTAATTTCACCGGCACCCACACTCTTCAAACCAGAACACAGCAAGCTGCTTGGTTGCAGAAATAGGCATGGTGGTAGTACTTCCTCGGACGAGTTCTTTACTAAGAATTGTATCACTACTACTAAACCTGTGACCCACACGGGATCTGGACCTGTATGGGCCATAGGTATAACTTAAACTAATATTAAAATGCACGATTAATGACAACGGTGTTACTTGGAATATTTATTATTTACACCTACAAATTATTAGTAATGCAAATGCATGTTCTAAGGAAAACCATATTTCTGATTGAAATCTTAATACCGCGATTACAATCTTGTCTAACTGATTGATTACAAAGTATATTTCCTTCCTACGGAATCCTTCGTGTGTCCGATGTTAAATTTAATTGAAATGAGTATTATTTATTTAGGTCAATGCTACTAAACAGGTACTTTAGCACAAGTCCCTTCACTCTCGCAATTCGAACGAAGAAAATTATTAGTACACGTTGTGTCTCTACAACACAATTCCTAAACTGAAATTCAGGCACAACAGTAAGTAAGCTGTTGTGAGTTGTGTAAAAAATACCCTAGAGTACTAGGGTACTTTTTTGTTATTTTTTTAAATTGGAATAGTGAGAGCTCTTAGTGCAGGGCTCGTCTGGGCAAGTACCTACTAACATCGCGGTCCGGTTTGAAGGGTGTCGGTGAAATTTCCGGCACGAGGCTTAACGTCAGTAAGCCTCAGGTAGATGGACGCAGAGCCGTGCATCAATAAAAATAGTTCTACTCGACTTTGATACATCGGATTACTTTTATATGTCAAATACATTAATGCGACCACGAATTGTATTTTTAGCTCTCTGTGTTCTACTTATTCTACATACTATTACTTATGCTCTGTGTTTACATTATTATATCATTATCTATCTCCTTCTAGATCGTCTCCCAATAGCTAAACAGTTTCATATGTATGCAAAATGTGGGTATGTGCCATACATATTTTTTGCGTTCCACTGACTACTCTCTTAGATATACTCCAATGATCCCCAGGCCGTGCCTGGGGATTAAATTCGTGAGGCTGTTTGTTTTTTTCTGCTTTAAACACTCGTGTTATTTGTAATTTTCTTAATAAATTAATTATTTTGCGAAATCTAAATACAGTTAGTCACCGAAACTCGAGAACGCCATCTCTGCCATGTTACATGAATTTAGTAGAGACCCGCGTAACTTTGCGTCAGCGCATGATCAGCGTCAATCTGAGGTTAATATTATTAGTAAAAGGTAGTGTAAAGAATATAATACAGATGGCGCTTAAATTATAGCGGACTCCGAAATATCAAACACATTGCAGTCTAAACAGTTAAATGAGTTGGAGGTTTTAAGGGTAAAGCTTTTCTAATAAAATAGGTAGGTAAATATAGAGTTCTTATAGTATCTTTAAGTACCTAATCCATACCAATTATAAGTCAAGGGTCAGGGTATGTTTGTCTTAGTGCGCAAAGGTGTAATAGAATAGGAATTCCCGAAACTCAAACAGGAGTTGGGAGTTGTACGAAAATAACTTCACGCAGACAAAGTAGCGTGCGTTTTCACTAATACTTTATAAACCTGTTTGAGCCTAAAAATCATCGTAATTAGTAAACGCTTTCACACGGGCTTGACTTACTTTTGTAGGGATTAGGTATTTATCTTTTACTGTTATTTATACAAGTTAGGCAGTTGTATCAAAATCATAACAACCCTTAAGGTGCTCATACATCATTCATCTTCCTCATTTTACTTTAAAAATTAGCTAATAACCACATTATCATTAACGGCCACACTAGCTGACCCGCTCGCGACTTCGTTCGCGTTTTTCATACAAACTTCATCACAAGGATGACAGCTCAATTAAACGCATTAAGATTTTAAGTTGGACTGGAAAATTCTGCAAATAGCATCAACATTAATTAAGTAGTTTTTGCATGTACAAACAAACATTTTTATTAAAAAATAATTTCGTCTTTTTGCTTTCATTTTATTAGCAGGATTTCAAAAAAATACCTTTAATGTGCAAACTTTTCAACCTCTATAGTTTTATATTGTTTATATTTATATGGAGGATTAAATATTACTATACGACTTTAATTACTACAGAAGTATGTTTTACCGTAATAAGTATCAACCCCAAAAAAATTCAGCAAACAAAATCCCTCTAAAACATATTAGCGAACAAAACAAGGCAAGTCATTACGGTAATATGATTCCCAGTGACGAACGATGCCCAAGATCCGATAACAAATTAGTTTGAAACGTACAACCGATAAACTGCGACCCGTGACCCTTTGGTAGTATCAGTGACTCCTATCCAGTACAGCGTGGTCATTGATCAATGGAGCAATGGAGTGCGGGATGCAGTGTTTAATACTTTTCGCTTTGTTTGCAAGCGTTTTGTCTCAAGGTGATCAATATTTGACTATGATTTTTGTGAGAATTTGTGAAGAACGTGAAAAGGAAGAACCGTGTTGTTCAAATGTTTTTAAAGTCTGTGTGCCTGTCTAAGTATTTCTTGTAATTGCGCGTATTTTGGGTAAACGATCCGAGATCCGTGTTTTATGGCAGCTAATAATTTGTTAATTATGTTTTGAGAATTATAAATTATGTACTTGTTCTTGAAATTGGTCTAGATACTTACACGGTCGATTTTGCAAATTATGAGTATGTAGTAAATAAGATTTAGCCACAAACATAATGGTTATTCAAGTGTCTGAACTTTTGCTTTCATCATATTCATTATCATCACGTGACCATTTATTTGACCAAGTTATACCTAACTATAAAAAATATCACCCTGAAGAAGTCTAATGCTGGACATAGGCCTCTCTTACACGTTTCCAAGAAGTACGATTTTGACGATGAAACGATCCTACGCTTCGTCTTCCATTTCATAGTCACCATTCGAGAACGTTTATTTCCCAGCGGTTGTCGTTTTTACAAGCTATATGGACTGTCCATTGCCACTTCGACGATTCTGAGAGCAATGAAACACTCATCATAACTCTCTCCATAGCCCGTTGTGCAACTTTCAGCTTGCGTATGAGGCCAACAGTTCGCGACCACATCTCAATTCCATAAGTCATCACTGGTAACACGCACTTTCACTTTGATACTTCACGGTACCTGTAACTACAAGATGTACTGTAATATCCCCCAAACGCAGCCTACCCATCTAGACTTGTTGGCTGACGTCTCTGCCGAAGTTATTATATAGTTGTCATATTAGTAAGATAGAATTATTGGTGATAGGTATAACGTCGGTCTAAGAGGTACGTAAAGATTTATTTGCACAAATATATTTACTTCATTTTTTTAGATGCTTCCGAAAAGACAGAGACAGAGATCCATTTGGCCGAGGGCGAAAAAAAAATGAGCGAAAACATCTTAGCTGTACTACAGCATTTCAAGCAGCCGGACCCTATAGGCCTGCCTGGAGCTGAAATCCCAGAGCCGTACCCAGTGCCGGATATGAAGCAGACCCTCTCTTTTGCCACGATGTACTTCAGGAAAACAGCTGTGTATGGAATCAGCAAGTTTCGGATTATGTACGTGAATGCTGAGATTGGAGCTATGGAGGTAATTTACCAAGCTTATTTACTGGTTATGACGGTCTTCTCAATCCACAAGTATTTCTCATAGAAACCGGTTAAAAAACGTAGATACTCTTACTTAAAAAACTAAGGTTATTGGCTCTATAGCTACTTAAGCTCAATAAAGAAAAAGGTGACAATACATTTGACCCTAACAGCGTGGATGGTTCCATTGTTTTGTTCTTATTTGCAACAAAGTAAAAGTGAACAAAAGTAATTGAAGGTCAGTTTGTGCAGTTACACGTACATCGGTGTATTGTTTGTTGCATATGGGAATTCATAGTTCATAGTAATGAAGTTTTTACAGTCAAATTCTTTTTGTTGTTAAAAACAAGTCGGTAGGTATGTGTATGTGTAATCAAAGATTTCAGGATGAGTTAACTCAACAACTATACACGGAGTAAATATTTATGCCGTAACGGGCTTGTAATGTTCAGGCACATGTTTATAGTTTAACTCCTGTAGGAAGCCCCCGGGCTTTGCCCTAAACTTTAACAATATACCTACACTTCACTCATAAATTAATTTTAATAAAACTTTCAGGTGCAAGCAGCAATGAAAATAGACATGTTGCAAGCTCGCGGTGACTATACCATGTCGACCTGGCTGAATCGAGCCTCAGGCCCTTTCGTCGTCGACGTCGCTGGCCTCATCGTAAATGCCAAAGCTGGCCTCGGTGTAGAAAGAGACGGCAAGATTCGAGCACAAGATATCAAAATTGACCTCTCTTTCAGCACCATCGCTGTTGACTTCCAAAACCTAGGGTTCTTTGGAAGCATGTTCCAAGGAATCATCAACTCCATCGGTAATTTCCTCTTCGACTCTATAAAGCCGTACATCTTAAAAGAAGCTTACACAAAAGTCAGAGCTGAAATCAACTCTAAACTAGATGAAATTGCTGGTGATATTCAGTTTCCTAACTCCATATCTCCTTTAGACATGGTCGTTTCGGATGTAAGAAAGAAGGTCCGCAATATGGGGATGGATCCCTATAAAATCAAAGATTACAACACAACCGTGAGCATATTTACTGTTGCACTGGAACATACATGGATCACTGGTATCTCCTCGTTTCAAAGAGTTGGCAATATCACACTGAAGATGGAGAACAACACAATGATTGCTGACTTTGAGGTTGGAACACAGAAGTTAGAAGGAAGGACGCAGTGGGATATATCTGCGGTCAGTGGGCTCGTGTCCAGGGCCGGAACAGCGTCGTTTTCAGTTGAATACATAACTGGGAGAGTAATATTGGGCCAACCTTTAGATACGAGAAAGACCCCACAGTTCAGAGATTTGGATCTAGAAGTAGGCAACATTCAAGTAAGATGCAACGGTGCGGGTACTTTGGACTACGTTATTGAGTTTGCTGTAAATGTTCTTCCAAATCTCCTTCGGTATCAAATAATGGATGCTATAGAAGGCCCAGTGAAGGAGAAGGTTCAACTGGAGCTCAACAAGATAAATGTTGAAGAGATAATCATGCAAAAATTACCTGAAATTGATCAAATGCAAGAGAACGGGTTAAAACTATCATCTCTTATTGAAACTGAAACTGTAGAGGAACCTTATGATGAAGATGAATTTTTCAATTTCTAGACCAAAAACTTTTGTGCTTAGGTAGAATTATAATTTGTTAGATATGCTGAGAACAACGACAGTAAAGTTGGTAAGCAGCTTTGGATACTTTGATTTTGTACATAACACTAATATTAGGTATTAATAATAAATGTTCAATCTCAAGAGGCTAAATCAATTTGACTGTGTGTTTTACTATATATATGCTGGCAATCAACTGGAGCTTAACCAATCTAAGAAAAATATTCTAATAAATATACTTCCCGGGCAAACTCTTTTGCAACGAGCTCTACTACTTATGAGTCTTAGAACTTTGCAGTAAGGATAATTTGCAGGAACTCTCAGTCAGTTGGTCGTACCACCGGGTAGCAATAACAAACAAAAACAAAAAACCAAAACATATTCGTACATTGTAGACATTCCGAAACGTCGTAAGTCCGCGTTCAATGAATCTTGGTAAAAGCCTCATCCGTTGAGTCTCCAAGCAAACACACCATTGCTCTTCGCGCGGCGTAGAGGGCCGCACGTTTGCCTGCCCTAATAAACAATAATATTCAGATTTTTTTGTATCGCGATTTTTTTTTTAAAGCAATTTAAGTAATTGTAGAATGGCTAATTATCATGTGTGTTTATTTTTTTTTGCGGCTGTGATTGCATCAGGCGCTTCGAATACAAGTAAGTGGCAGAAGAAAGTAGAAAGACGGGTGCTAATTTGTGCCGTGCGTGTGGTAGGCACAATGCTCTAAAAAGCTCATTGTAACTTTTAAGGTTCTTAACTTTGTAACACTTTTAGATTATTTTGTCCTATTCAAGACTTCTTGTCGATAAATTTCTACGGTTATTCAAAGGTATCGTTCGATTATCTATTTTTTTATTTTATATTTTTATTTTGCAAAATCTTGTGTAGAATCATATTGTGTAGAGTGCGTCTCAAATTTGATTGAAATCCGTCGATAAATAACGCTTCAGCAAACATCCCCCTTTCCCCCTCCCCTATTTTCCCCCAATCAAGAAACACGATCAAATAAAAAATAAACAAACTAAATTTTATTATTCGCCAAAATCGGTTAAAAATAGGCTCATAGGAGAGAACAGACTAACAGACAGACAAAAGCATTTTTTGGCATTCTGACAGACGTTACAGCTCAGATTGTAGTAGCCCTGCCCTCTGCGTTGTAGGTGGTTGGTTCGATACTCACCGAGAACAAACATGATGAACATAGATGTTTGTTCTGTGTCTGGGTTTTATATTGTATTCTAAGTATGTATTTACAAAAACAAAAAAAAAGTATTTTATTACTTATCTGGTTCCCATGGCACAAGCTATGCTTAGTTTGGAGCTAGATGATGATGTGTAGAAATGTCCACAAATATTTAGTTATTATTTATTTAAATATTTAGAAGGCCTATGCATGTCCAGCAGTGGACCTATTTAGGCTGTTGACGATCACATTTCATGATATCTCAGTATGGTGGAAAGTCCACATAATTTGTGGGTTCCAATTCTGGAGTAGAATATTCATTAATTTATAAATAGGATTCCATAGATAGATAGATAGATTATATATTATGACTTCACGTGGACGACGACGCATGCATCCCGCTTGTTACCTATAAGTAGGTACCTAATTCAATCAGAGCCGTTACGGTCTGATTCAGTCCATCAAGCACTTGGTTCAAGTTCATCACCCTCGCATTTTGCACCAATATTAACTTCTTCCTGTCTTTAGCTCTCCCGTTTCAATCCCATGGGAGGGAAGTTTAATTTATTGGTTATATTTCGTAGGAAGTGGAAATAAACTAAAGGTATTTTGTTTGATGATAAAAGCAATATTTTTATGAAAATTATAAAGATCTAGGCCTAGAACTTGTTCTTTGGCTCTAGATATAGTAAGTACTTATTTAATTTTGAGAGTTTGTTGAGCAAATTATTAAAGATTTGTCCTTTAGTTATCGTAAAATAAGAAAGCTATAAACACTTTCACTTGCAATTTTTGCACTTTCGTTTGTGTAGAGTGTACAAATTAATAAAAATGGGTTATAAATAAACGAATGGTTCCTTTCGCGTAATGTTGTGACATTAAAATTGTTGTTGTTGTGTGTTGTGCGGTGTGCCGCATCGCTTTTCAAATCTTTTCTTTTATACAACTGCCGCTATAAAAAAGCATTGCCTTGTAGGTCACACCCATTAGGTACGTGCCTTACGATGCACTACCCTGCGGTGTTAAGCCTCAATATTACTAGCATACGCAGCCTTTAAACCGGAACAAAGGAATGCGAGCATCACAGCTTGGCGGCAAAAATAGGTACAATGTTATGCCAATTATTACCACCCCATCGCGTATTTCTAAGAACAGATGCAGTTAAAATATAAATACACTTTATCAATTTAATTTATTTATTTTCTATCAAAGACAAGGTTCAAATTAAAATGATTTGTTTGTGTCTAAAGTACAAATACCAAGGGCCCAATTCTCCAAATGGTATTCTTTGAAACTGGCATTTCAGACAGGCACAATTTTGACAATCAAATTCTTGCTTAAATTTCGTTCAGTTCAAAAAAGTACGGGAACTCGGCCTAGTGGTTAGAGCACCTTTTGGAGGGTGGTTTAAATACCTACTTCATCATCACATTCATAGACTGCTACGTTTTAAAGCACCTAAACTGAACGGAACTGACGTAACGAAAAACATCCTGGAAATTCTAGTTTGACTCTTGTATTTTAATATTTTTACCATACCTACGTAACGACAGTCTGGCACTTCCACATTAATTCTAACTTACCTCCTAATCACTACCTAGAGAACTGACATAAACGTTTAGTCATAAATCCAAATTACAGCTCTAAAATTAAAATTGCGTCTATCGGGATATTTTACCCCATTCTATGCACATAATCATTGCTTAAGATAAACCCCTACTACAGTTTATCAATAGCATTGCTAATCTTTTGGTATTGATTCGCTATACATTCAAAGAACCCATATACAAACACCAAAACCGAAAAAATAATATAAGCCACACATCAGATTATCGACAAAAAGAAAGTCGACAAAAAGATTGCACGTCAGTGGTAGTGACGCATGTTTTTTATTCTTGTTTACAATTTCGCACTCTCAATCGGCTTAAGCAGGCTGGCAGCTATCGAAAAACAACAAAAAGAATCTCTTAATTCGACGGACGGTAAAACTACGGCCCGTCATTCGTCCGACCAAATGAATCAATCAACCTTTGAGTAGGTAGGTAGTAGGTAGTAGGTCTTCTTTGGAAATAACATTGCTTTTTCATTTGAATTGTTGTGGAATTTCGCTGGTATTCTAACCAAGATTACTATACTTAGCACAAGTGAAATTAATTGAAATGAAAGTGTTGTATGTGGCATCTTGATTTGAACGAAAATGTTGTTAGGTTTTTATGAAAAACGCCATCTTTTTCTTTAAATTCAATGACAGCCGGCTTTATTTTTTTTTACAGATACGACTTGATTAAAAACGATTTATTCAATCCACTTGACATTGACTAAACAGGGCCAAACTATGGGCGAAACCTAAGAATATGGACCTTATTCTATGGGCGAAACTGTCTGTCAGATGACGGACAGATGCTAAGAATATGGACTAAGATGCCTTGAAGAGGAAAAGAGTACTTATAATGCTGCTCAAGTAGTTGGTTCCTACAAACATAACATAGAAAATATACTGTCAAATTATAGAACAAATATGGTAATTATCATACTAAATACAGTGCCAGTCACAAACACAGTAGAACATATGTAACGTTTCGTATTTAAGAAAATGTTTACAAACACGGAGGTAATTGTTTATTACATAAAAGAGCAGTTGACGCGGAAGCTACAGAATGTGGTAGAAATTCGTACGTTGAGTAACATGTGGAGCTCATAATGACGATTTGCATAGTACATAATTGTACCAAGTCTAATAAAACAACTTTAAAATATATATATACATATAGCTAAATTAGTAGCTATTTTAGCCAATAGCTACTTTTTGCAGATAACTAGCACTATTGACGACACTAACGAGGTTTTGTATTGACATTTAGTGTAACCTTTCATGAGTAGAATACTCAGGGTGTCTACTCTGGAAAACGATAGACGAAGTTTCGTGTGATTGTTTTGATCATAGGAACCATACGAACGCTAGCCGTTCCACAGTCAAGTTGCCATTGCCTGTCGCGCAGTGTTTCTCTGTAAAACTGTAAATATAAAACTTTGTTTCATAGCGATTAGGTAAGTCTAGGAAAGTACCATCTTCTTTAAATGCTTCATAAGACTTAGAAACCTGGGACCGTCTATAGAGTATTTCATTACATAATACCACAGATATAAACCTAAGTTAATAATTTGATACTACTTGTACTATTAACTACTGCATAGAAACATAACCTCTAGGTATCTCTATCTATTATAAAGTTGTAGGTGGTCACAGGGATAGAACTCCGGCACGTAACAATAAAACCTTAGTAGGTATTTATCTACCTTAGTATTAAGTATTGCCTAGTATTATGCTTTCATTGAGGTCAAAATAGACACGCATTTTGAGCTCAATGTGCGTGATACCTCTGCAGAAAATAACGTTGAAATGAACGTTTATTAATTCTTGTGGCCTTCAAAGAGTCTGTAACCATGTCTAGGTAAACGAACAAATTTAGATCAGGTCAATTTATTTGTATATAACCTTAGTGTGAACCTACGCACTAGAATAAATTACAATAAGTACCTAAATATCAGGTTATAACAGACGCTGATAGCAGCTTTACAATAGAAAAGCTGCAGGTAAGCGTAAAGCAAAAGGTTTTGCTATAGGCATACTAGGGATACCTATTATGCCTATTGCACAACCTTTACAATGTAAATTAGTTGTCTTACAAGTAATAGCTATCTTCTTACACGTAACATCCAGCTAGGTACCTACATTCCTGTCGGGCTAAGCGCGACAAAATTTTGTCTACTCGCTATCTCGTGCTAAATAGAGATGTCTTTTTATATCTTCCTGTGCTAAATGGCAGTGGCAAAAATCTATCTCGTTCTGTCAAATTAAAACTAAATGTTTAGCTTATCTGTGGGTTTTTTATCTATAATTTTCTAAGATGTCCATAAAAAAGAAAAAATATCTTGTGTCAAGCGCGACATATCTGACGTTACGCATCTTAGCCAGGCTGGTTTCTTTACTTTTTTACCGACTCGACTTGACTAAAAAGAATTTATTCAACCCACTTGACATTGGCAAAATTGTCCGCAAGACGAACAGATGCCACAAAAAAATAAATAAATAAGGGTGTAGAGTATTTTCACGATTTTCACCATTTTCATTTCACCACTCGAGTTCAAGGCAAAAGCACGGATTCATCTCTACACATCAATTACAGACGCAGTATGTTTTGTTTATAACTTTGAAAGAATCTTTCATTTCTTTCGACGAAACTATATAAAAGTGATTAATAAAATGATAGTGAAATCTAGTTCGACGAAATGCAGTGACGCGTGTTCTTTAGATATAGGCTCATTTTAAACTGAACTTCGATCACACGATAAAAAACGAGCTAAGAACTGGTCTTGTCTCATTAACTGTACTAATAATAACAGTAAGGCGTTTTTGCGAGATCAGATCGGGTTTGCCGTCTGTGGACAAGGTTGGGTCATCGACCCGGCAGGTGCATTACTCCGTTATACCTATAAACCTACCGGTTAATGACAAATTGTTGACCCACACATCTTGAGCCCGCTTTTGATAAAAATATTTTCTACCTATTTTTATAAGTATCATATCAAATGCGTCGTTATGTGTAGCCTATGTAGATAAAGCACTTCTTACGGGCACACCACTTGGAAAGTAGAGTTTGTTCATTTGCTCTAGTCAAGAGTTAATTCAATCTAAGGCAGTTTATTATTACTCCGATCAAGATGACATGGCAGTGCATTGATCGTAGAAAGTTAAGGTGGCTAAGCTAGGTACAGGCTATTTATGTATTCAGCAGTCATAGTAATAGACGATTCGAAGAACAATGCGCTAGTTGAATATCCCTCTGGGTTTATAAGCTATTGAAATGTCAGAAATGCTATTAGTAGTCAGAAAAAGATTCGATAGAAGTAAAAGAACTCATTGGTGATTCGTTTTCTGTCATTTTGGAAGCATCATAGCTATTTCATTTAAATTGTTTTTCTAGTCTTATTTTAAGCTCTGATGTGCAATTTAGGGGGTCTTTATACAATATTATTTGAGATTTTAGCATAAATGTAAGTTGAAATAAAAGTATAGTACGTGGCATTCTGATTTGAACGAAAACGTTTTTGAAGAGAAACGCCATGTTTTTCTTCAGAACCTACTAAAAACTGTTTTTTCATAATTGCAGCTATCCGTCATTCGACAGACAATTTCGCTAATGTCAAATGTATTGAGCAAATACTTTTTGGTCAGGTCGAGTCAGTAAAAAAAAGTAAAGTCGGCTGTCATTGGTTTTGAAAAAAAAGATGGCGTTTTTCATAAAAACCTAACAACATTTTCGTTCAAATCAAGATGCCACATGTAGGTAACACTTTCATTTTAAGTGTGTTAAGACCTCAAATAATGCTGGATAAAATACCACCGAAATGACATACCAGAACTTAAAATAACAATAGAAAAACAATTAGGTAAAAAAAGTCATGTTGTTTCCGAAAATGACAGAAAATGAGTTCCCACTAAAAACTATTTATCATTATTCACTTGACATTGGCAAAATTGTCGAATATCGGACAGGTGCCTTAGATAAAAATTAACTAATAAACCCAGCTGCGCCAACCAAGCCACTATCATTGATATGGAGCCTCATTGTTTTTACTGACCAGCGGACTCCGTTAGAAGAATTTCAACGTCTTATGCATACTGATAAGTAACGGTACCTGGACAAATGATGGCTGATTTATTTCTAGTTAACCTTTATGATAAACATCAATGACTTTTATAGCATATAATATCATGGATAAACATAGTCAGTTTACCTATCTAGAAGAAATTAAGGTTGAAAAAGATTTAAATCATCATTAGGAAGAGATCGCTTTCAGCGATAAGGTCGCCCATTGTTTAACCAAGCTGTGTATATGTCCTTTATTATGTTTCTGTGTGGTCAACAATAAAGAGTTATCTATCTATTAGGTATTAGTTTTATAGTGTTTGTGGAAATCACAAAGATTTTATATTATCACAAAAGTTATGCCCCGAGTGAGATGTGTGTTATAATTATATAACGTCGACCCTGTACATATTGGATTGTATCATATTTTACAGCTGTTACCAATTGAAAAATAAATAATGTGTGTTCATATGTATAAGAAGAAATTGGTGAGACAATCTCGAAGATATGTAAAGTTTGTTCGAATTGTAGAGTTATCAAATAAGTCTTTACTTTTCAGACCTGAACCATAGTTTTCTTACAGAAATCTTCGGCGGACGATGTTCGCGACAGGACCCCAATGTCGACTCGTGTCTTCTTCGCAGCTTCAACTCGCTGCTAGATTACTTAAAAGGCGGAGCACCCGAATTTGGCATTGAAGAGGTATGAAAAAAATGGCTCTAAGCTAAACTATGTAAACATCACTTGACACTGTCAAAATTGTCTGTCGAATGAACAAATATCCAAAAAAATATAATAAGCTAGCGAGCGGTGGGTAAATTTATTTTTATACAAACTTCGTTGAACCCGTTGACGGGTTGCATTTTAGAATTTTTTTTCTTTGTACACCTCTACGCACAGAGACGAATATAAATAATTTATTTATCACGGGTCGTAGAGACTTGTCTCTACGACCCGTGATTTAGGTTGTGCGTTATCTATATGTGAGTCAGTCAGGACAAAGATTCTTAAGTATATAATATAATAAATAAATGAAGTGCAATTTGGGAAGACAAAGTCAGACATGAGCAAAGTTCAGAATACAGACTACGAACCGTATAGACTTAAATAAACACTGGAAACATGCATAAAATAAAATAAGCGTGGTTTTGTCAAGAAAACGTACATACCAAAAAGGAGCGCGTCGATGTCTTTTCCATGACAGCAAGATTTTTACACAAAGAGTTAAGCTGAGAGCATGTACCTACTTTTACTATCAGTAGTGCCACGGGAAAGTAAAATTTCCTTTCGCACTACTGGTAGTGCCTAAGAAAATAAAGGCTCTATTAATACAAACTTGTGTTTCTCTTTCTGTTTATTCCAGTCGGAGCCAATAGTCATAGATGAACTGTCCATCGCGCTTGGTGGAGGGCCAGATGGCTACCGAGCTACCTTCAAGGACATCCACGCCATGGGGGCTTCCAACATGACTATCACCAATGTCAGGTGAGATTTTTCTACAGAATACTTTTAGCTAAGAATTATTGAACTAAGTGATTATCAAAATAACCTCTTTTTTGCTTTACCTGCAAGTAATAAAATATAAAGAAGACAGCAACGTTGGTAAAATTAGGTACTAACCTTGAAATATAAAAACCTTGGGTTTTGTTAATATTATAATATTTACCATCGGTATTCCTGTACACTGTGTATTTAACTACATAATACCTATTAGCATTAGGTACTATAACTATAACTTAAACAAAGTTTGTTATTAATTTGTTGATGATATGCTCCATGATGAAACGAAATAAAAGTTGTGATCTGCGACACAGTATTTTACTTTTGCAGGTCGCATTGCTGCCGATTTTAGTTATTTGCATTAATAAGTATGTTCTCAAAAAATAGAAACTAGTTTTTAGAATACATTTATCTCAAAAATACTTTGAAGCCTTCAAGTCTCCAAACAAGCTATGTTGCCTTGTAAACTTGTATCTTCCAAGTTCGTGTTAAATTTTTATATTTACCTCGACTCACTCAAACGCAAATAATTTCATGTCCGGCAACATTACCTACAATGTAAATACATAAAAGGGTACCTGCAGTATGTTTACGTGTTAGAAAGATCCTGTGGTAGGTATATTCAAGTCACGTTTAGGTATATGACACATGAGTGCACGACCATTGTCCTTTCATACCATCACCTTTACGACCAGGGTCTACAGACAAAGACCATAGTGTTTATGAACACTTTGATGACTTGTTTGAACAAAATGTGTAAATAACTTAGTACCTACTGAGTAATGTCCACGAATAAAGATTTGTAAAGCCTAGGCACGAGTAAGTATACCTACCTACAACAGAATTATTTACTGATTGGAATGGTAGTTCAAATATTTAGCTACCGATCTATTAATTTTAGGCAGGACATAGTCTAGAATTGCATTAGAAGTACTTTACATAAGTAAATAAACAGATTTTATGTATGCGTATGAAATATTTTGTGCACTGCATTTTAGTGTTCTGAAAGCCGATAAATCCTTGCACCTTTTACTGTCTGTATATATTTTTTTTTTTTTACATTTTTATACAACATCGTCTAAGTCCAAACTAAACATAACTATGGAAATCAATGACTGATAGAATACATTTTTTTGTAAATACATACTTGGATTACAATATAACACCCAGACACAGAACAAACATCTATTTTCTTCACGCAAATGTTTGTTATCGGTGGGGATCGAACCCACCACCTACAGCACAGAGGGCAAGGCTACTACTACTAGGTCAAATTTTGTAATTTATGTTAGTTTTTTTATCAATACATGCAATTTGAATTAGTTATTCAATGCCTGTTTTATCTGAATCTGAAATAAGTTTGTTTTAAAATAACATCACGAACATGCGTGTAGCTAGTACGGCTGTAAAATATTTTTGGGAAAATAACTTTGTTTAGTGCTTGATGTAAAGTAGGAGGTTAATTTTTAGACCATGTATTGTGACCTTGTGTTGTGTGTTACAGATCAGATTTGGAAACCCATCAGTTCCAGCTGACCTTATTCGGACCTCACATCAGCGCGCGTGCTCGATACCGTTCCTCCGGGGTGCTTCTGCTGGTCAGGGCTTCGGGTGGTGGTGACTACTGGGGCGAATATGGTGAGATAAGATGTGTTAGAACTAGTGAGAAAATATTCTCACAAGTTCCATCGAATAAAATCATGGTGGATCTAGTAAGAATTATCCAACATTTCAACCATTTTATTACTCTGGCCGTGATCCAGTCTTTCGTGATACCTTCTTAATTGTCAGCACTTTACATACAGGTTCTTCTTGACCTGCTTTTAGCTTTACTTACGAAGCCTTACATAGTAAAAAAGCCTACTCAGGTACAGTCCTCAAATATGTATCTTGGAATTTAACTAGTACCTACGTACCAACTCGACATACTTTCATTTATTCTCAAGCACGGTGTATGTAATATCATTGATTTTTCGTACTCGTGCCTAGAAACTTCAAAAGCTAAATAAACACTTACAATCCTAGCAACGACCTAAGATCCTAGTAACTTTTCAAAGTTCTAGTAACTACTTACTTGTAACTAATAGTAACTAAATTTTTGTTTAAAAGAAGTATTACATTGCTTTCAGACGGTGTAAAGGCTAAGGTATACTTTAGAGGCGCCCCCTATGAACGCGACGGCAAGACTTACTTGAAGCTGCAGCAGCTGAAACTAGACTTCTCCGTAAAGGAGATCCAGATGGGGGTTAATAATCTCCACAATAGCAACGCTGTCTTAGGTGAGTCACCGTACTATTTAAAAATACTTCGGACCCGTATCTTCTGAACTATTCCCGCTTGTCACTACATTACGTCCCCAGTGGATTTCGTCCCCATGGTTTATTCCCGTTCGTCCCCGATGGAGAACAGCGGAAATCTCAGTCACAGTCAGCGGTGTAGCACGCTCAGAAGATGACCACTTTTGTATTGGAATCGTCAGAATATATTCGGGAAACAAACACCAAAATAAAATAAAATAATAAAATTCTAGTGTGTGCGATCAATTTGGTTTTTTCTACTGTATAATGTAATAACGATTGGTTCATTACTTTTTCATGCTTTAGTTCAACATGTTTTATTTTTGTATTACAGAGGCTGCCCTGAACCTGTTCATCAACACCAACGCTCAGGAACTACTCAAGGAGATGAAGCCCGACCTGAAGAAGGACTTGGCGGAGAAAATGTCGCGCTTCTTGGAGCATATCCTCGATCACGTACCGTATGACGACTGGATCGTCGACTAGAGCTTTGCTCCATGATTTGGGATGGCTTGACTGCACCATACCAAAACCAATCCATGAACGCTGTTAACTACTGCATAATGCTACGATATTGGTTGGTGATAGACCAGCGCTGGGTTTTGATGTAGAAGGTAATTTAAACAAAGTTAACAATGCATAAAAAACCCCGGCCTTGGATTGGTTTGGTACGTTTCTGGTCAGTCTCTGAACATCCACTTTTATAATAAGTATTTTTACAATGAGTTTTATTTTGATTTCGGCATTCGCCATTTTGTTTCTTATATCTGAAAATACGGGTGCTTCTATTGCCAAGCAGACTTTAATCAATTGCCGTCAAAGAAGTGCTTACACAGAAACTACTTTATCGTAGACACTGAGAGAGAAATTGTCGATTTGCTAAATGTCGGATACAAATGAGAATTGGTCCCTTATACATTTCAAGGCTCTTTCGAGGTTTTTATAACTATTATAAAACTTTATTGTGTAAACAAATATACGTAGTATATCAAGGAGTAAACGAATAAAATACTATGGGCGGCCTTATCGCTGAAAACGATTTTTTACAGGCAACTTTGACACAATATTTGTACTAATTTCGCTTTACAGTAAGGTCGTATCGTCATTTGTAGTAAAGAGTTTTCGATCTACGTATGTGCTCTTTAAACATTATTCATACAAAAAGTTGTGAATCGTATGACTTGTATTCTGTTCAAATAAGCTTGATAAGTCTGAATTTCCCTAAATAAGTATCAATTTATCAAAATTACATACCTACTCTAACTAATTTATTACAATATAATTTTATATCATTAACCTAATTAAATTGTATTTACTTTATAAGGCTTAGGTTTAAGTTACCCACATGTGAAATTAGAATAAAAAATAAAACATACAAAAGCAATACTATATTTTATTTACTGTTGTAGTAGAAAAAAACAAAAAACGTTTATTTGTAGCACGTAAATATTTTGTAAAAGGAATTATTATTTTATTTAGAAACAGACGGTTTTGCTCCGATAATTGCGTACCTAGGTATATAGGTAGGCATAGAAGTAATAAAAATATTACGGTAATAGCTAGACCTAAGTCAGATATACCTAATAGCTATTACCGAAAGAAAAAGAAAAAGGTTTTTTTATGCTACTGCTGGCGGAACAAGCATATGGTCTGGTATAGTAACCATAATCTATAACAAAGCATTGCCTTGTAAGTCACGCGCGTAAGGTACGTGTCCTACGTTGCGCTACCCTGCGTCGACCAACCTAAAATATACTGATGTTAAGCCTGGTGTTCATTAATTTCACCAGTGCCCACACCCTTCAAACCGGAACACACCAATGCGAGAATCGCTGCTTAGCGGCAGAAATAGGTACGGTGGTAGTACTTCCCCGGAAGAGCCTTTTCACAAAGAGCTCTGCTACTACTACCTACATCACGACTTAATCCCCAGGCATGGTAGATATCCACTCAGTCCATCTCTTAGTACAAAGTACGCACTGGTGGTTCTTCGAGGATTCTATTTGTTCGCGGTATGAAACGATACAGTTTATATATTAGCGGTGTGAAACTGCGGTGCGAAACAGGAACACCCCATATCTAGACGGTATATATTACATTTGGTACAACCCCATATTTTGCAGTACTTAGTTCGTATTCTATACGTGACAGGTTGCAAGCCCATCGCCGCTGCTAAAATACTAATTGGTTTCCTAACAGTGCTTTCCTTCATCGTTTGAGAACACTGGCATTGCGCACATAATTTTTTCGAACAGAAAAGTCCATTGGCATTACCGGATTAGAATCCACAACCTTAGGATCAGAAGGCGGTGTCACTTCCTCTAGACCCGGTAGGAGCCCGGTAGGTACTCCAACACAATTATTATCTATGGCAGAGTGGTCTAATTTAATAGATTTCGTGTGTTTCTTTATGAACATCAACTGTCAAAGCTCCATGCCATGGAGGTCACGTGGTTGCACATCACTCATACTCACAAGGAAACAATTGCATAAGCTTTTGATGTGTTTTCTTCTCATTATGTCGACATTTCAACGTAACTTGTTTTATTGCAACGATGGTGTATTATGGTGAGTGGCGACAGTTCTCATTTCGACTTACAAGAACACATAGTGGTTTAAATGAAGAGCAATACCTTTCACCACAGCGGGTCACACAGGTGTAGGTACACCAGGGTAGGGGTAGTACACCTGAGTGGAACGAATGTTTTAAAACTGAAGACTAGACTTGGCGAAACAGAAGTTAAGCAGAGTTCAGAGCAATCTCCATTTAGACAAATGACCCAGGTGGGGTTCTTTTCATCTGAGCAGTTCCGTACTTTGGAGGGCACGTAAAGCTGTTGCTCCCAGTAGTAGTCGTTAGTAAAGAGACCTTCGGAAGACCTACCATAGCTGACTCGTATCATCTTATCTATACTTTAGTACTTGTGTACCTACCACAAAGTAGGAAGCAAACTTCGCTGATTTTAATATAAACTTAAATTCAGTTGCGTCGTATAGTACAGTAGAGTGAACTCATGAGTTTATTATGTTTGATTTACTCTGCTTCTGCTTGAAGTCTTTAGGCGAACCAGAACATACCATGATATCGATATTTCACATCACCATCTCAGCAAAATCTGGAAAAGATGTGTCTATTACCGACACCTTACGAAAGGTTAATCATTCACACATAATCGGTTGCAAAAGTAACCTCTGATATTGAGCTAGTCTTCAGCTAAGAACTCTTCATCAAATGACAACACTGTGGTGTCGCAATCAGCATACCACAGTTCGGAGGGGCTTGCACTTTCGCGGACCTTGCCAGACTGCGCTTGACCATACTCCAAACAGAACACTCGGAATAACAACCTCCTTTCTGAAATTTAAACTGAATAACCAGGTAGTGAAAACTCCTTGCTCTAGATTTTGAACGGAAATAAACGTCCAAGCGCTCATCGCCTACAAAATCTGATTCTAAATGTAAAATATTTTCTTTTTTATTAAATAGTTTGAAGTAATTTTTAAAATGAGATCAATAGAACATGTTATTAGTGTGATGGTGCTGTGTTTGCTTCAAAGCTCTTGGCTTCTTGGCTTCGAGGCTTCTTCGGAAATTGGTGAGTATCGTACCTTATTTATTTGGTTTAAGAATGTAATTATAACGTATTGAATTTTCCTGGTCAAAAATCAAAGAAGTGGGGTCCCACGTATGTCCTTTTCAATCGTCTCTAACTCCTGTGCTTCATATTTTTATATTATATAGGTAGGTACGAGTAGATATTATAAAGGTAAGTAGTATAGGTACCTTACCAGCAGTAGTACCTACCTACGTACCTAGATCTTCAAGTAGGATTCGTATTACCGAGCACATATTTTTACTGAATGTAGGTATTTCTTGGATGATTATGTACTTGTTAAATATTTCGAAATACCTATGGTAACCTATTACCATTAAACCTCTTGGTCAACATGCAATCAATATTACATCAAGGTGAACCACCATCGAATTTGTTTATGAAATAGATATTATTGATTTAGTAAATTGTTTAAATGAAGAACTAAGTTAAGGGTAGGTACCTAACGTAGATAACGTAGGTAAGTAGGTACTTACATTTGCCATGGTCTTGTCTCGCTAGAGTCCAATCAATGACAGGTCAAGAAAATATTTCTAAGATCTAGGTTTCAAGGAATAAGCTACCCTGCTAGTTTATCCTTATATTTACTTCTTTAAATGGAGGTATATCCACGTATGATCTACCATAAGCGTAAGTAGGTTGGTTGTCTTGCCTAGATAGGTACCTACTTGAAATAGCTTTGTAAACTGTGGAAATTGAGTAAGCACTCACCGCACACATGAAAGGTGCTCACCCAAGCTCAAAATAATAGTAGTTACCTACTTGCACCTAGCGACTTTGCCCTTGCTCAAGTAGGTACCAAATTATGGCGTAAATTTTCAAGGTTGGAGCTGAATGTGAGTTGTAAATTGGTTGTAACAAATATGACCGATTTTATATTCCTAAACGATAACCTATATTGGTTTTACTAGGTATGTAACACTTTGACTAGGTAGGTAGGAACTTATTTTTTTATTGAAAAAGGTGAACGAACAAACTGATTAGCCCACCTGATGTTGATCTCACAGAGCACGCCCACCAACGACGTACCGAACCGTACCGTGTTATTGCACTTCGCTCATCACTACAGAACGTAAAGACATATCGAGTCTTATATTCCTATGATTGCATTGCGCTTGTTCTCATAACCCTTCAAAAAGAAAGACATTAATGCGAGCAGTATTACTTGGCAGATGCAATAAAAACACATCTACCTAAGTTAGTACAGTGATAGGTAAAGGTACCTACCGAATTGGTAAAGCTGGACCATGATCATTCAGAGGCTGGTTTTACCCACTGCGGGGTAGACTTCTTTATGTACGAGCGACATGCGCCGGGTTGTGTGCTTGTACCACCCAGGGTTTGCCCATGGAAGTACCAAGATAGAGTACCTAACATCGTCTGCCCACTTCGCCGCAGACCGTTTCTATTTCCACTTCTTGGACGCCTCTCAGTTAGCGCCTTACACAATCTGTCATCACCTCGCCTTGCCCGGTGTCCTGCCTAGCTCCATTTTAGTTCCGCTATACGATTCCCAACGACTTTGTTCGACTTCGAATCTCGACGTTAGGTAGAATCATCAAACTATAATCATCAAGTAGATTATACCTACCTAAGTAAAATATGAGTAACATGGTACTCCATTATTTACCATTCTACAAGTTCACGAAAACACCTCTTATGAGTAAAAGAGAACAAAGGTCTGAAGGTTTAAGAAAAAAAGAGTGATCACACAATTGACCTCTTACTGGCCCACTACTGTAATAATACATAAATAGGTATATAAGGAATGTACTAGGAGCGGAGCAAACCTAACTCACTTCTTTGTTACCATGAAGAAAACAAGCATTTCTTGGGAGACCTACATTACATAACTTGTATCTCATTAAATTAATGAGCATTAGCTTAACATACCCTGCTAGGCATTTTCGTACAACATGACTGCTAAAACCTTCTATATGTTCAAGTTTCAGTTTTTTTTCTTGTGCCTTTAATTATAAGGCTGTGCGTTAGTTGGCAGTCACTCAGTCAACTATACCACGCCACACTATTATTTGTTTTAGCAATGTAGGGTTCGTTAGTATGTACCTAGGCCTTTACAAAAACAAGCTTATAAGCTTATTTTTATAAAGGCCTACTTAGGTAGGTACATACCTATAGTATATATATAAAAAAGCTACACCCTAATGTGACCTAAAAGTTGTGTGACCTACAAGACAAGTAGGTAAACAACTGCCTCGTAATAAGAGCCCATATTACGAGGTTCCAGTCTCTGCAACGACCAAAATCTGGTGCAAGCACCTTACTTTCAAATCTGCTCTTGTTATCAAGTTACATAACTAAGATCCGAAAAACTGCAGTCAGTATGTTAATAATAAGTATTTAAAAGTGATCTTACAGCATTTACATAATATTTAAATAACACAAGGGCATTGCAGCATATTTTTTTCTATAAGCGGACTGCCCTTACCGACATGACACAAAATATGTAGGGCTACAAATATCCTCTCTCAATTCAAAGAATTAAATAAAAAATCTACAAATATCAAATAATGTTATACAAACGTTTGTTTTTGTTCCAGAAAAGATACTTGCGGCGTGCGACAAAACTTCTCCGGAATTCGATGGATGTATGAAGCGAGCTCTCAACAAATTACGACCGTTTTTTAAAGCTGGTATGTTGTAGGTTCATTACTTAGGTACCTATTCAATAGATCCACGTAGGTATTCCGTATGTATTTATGTATTCTCTTAATTATTTTTTTATTCATAGGAATCCCTGAATTGGGTGTGGCACCTTTCGACCCCCACTTCGCTAAAGAGGTGAAGCAAATTCGAGCGATTGCTGGACTTGGGTACACACTCACTCTAACTGATGTCTACGAGAGGGGATGGACAACGTCCACAGTTACCAAATACAAGTAGGTTTTCAACCCTTCAGCATAACGTTATTTCTCATAGAACAGTCACAGAAGAGAACGGTCCGAAAAAGACCAACATTTTGCCTAAATAGCGCGGTGCTACGTAGTACTACACGTCCAGAAGTGTCTACGTGCGTAGCATCGAAATATAGATCAGAATAGGACTATAAAGATTTTGTATAAAAAAAATCTCTTTACAGAACTGACTGGGATAACCACCGTATCATCTATTCCCAATACTTTCCAGAGAAGTGGCTTGAAGGAAATTACGAGTTCAAGGTAAATTTTGTACCTATATCATTTTGATACTTCAGAGGTACCTACTTGATACTTGATTCTGCCTGACTATTATTAGCAGAAAAAATTTGCGCATCCTCGTACAGAACTCAAGTATCGCGGAACGTATTCTACTCGATGCATAACTTTTGAGATAGCATAAAATCTTTGTAAAAGCACTATAAAAACTAATAAAGTATAAGCCGCATTGTAGGTAGATTATTCATTATTTTTGGTTGGCAGGGCGATGCTTTTGGCCTAGGAGTACTGCGCTCGGGCCGCTGGAACATGACCCTCCGCGACTACTCCCAAACTACCCGCATCAAGCGCAATGGAGAAACCCTGGATGTGCACGTAGAAGTAGATCATATTGGAGACATGGAGATACATGTAGGGAACCTGCTCAGAGGCAGTGGCATCTTGGGTAAGAACATTTTGTACACAACTCTACCCTATAAATAGTAACGTAATGACATGCGCTAAATAGTTCCGACAACTTGCTATTGAAATTGATTCAAGTGTTATTGGTAATTGACAGAACGTATGCTGGATCGCATAATAAACGCAACGTGGAAGCCCGGCTTCGCGGTGATCCGCCCGCTCATCAACGACCTCGTCAGCACCGCCTTCACCGATATCTGGAGCAACTCCTTCAAAAGCTTCCCACTTGACAACTTCATCAAGGGCTAATCTTTGATAAAGAGCACTCTCTCTAGTAGAATAGAATTATTAATAAGTAGTTCATTAATTGAACTTTAAGCTAAGTTCTAATTGTGAATTTCTACTTATTTTTGTGAGTTTGAGATTGCCAATAGAATATTTTGTGGTAAACTAGTCAATACTAACGTTAGTGTGTAAATATGCTTTTTTGTGGATAAGATAAATGAAATACATAAGTATATGACATATCTCAATATTATATTTATTAAAAAATATAACCTAACTATATATATGACTTTATAATAATTAACAAATAACTCGCTCGTTCGTCGAAACTGGAATAATCGACCTCAGTCTTCCAACACAAAAGAATACAAATCAAACATGCACCACTCGACAACGGGCGCAACAAGCGTATCGCGCACGTGACGGCGCGAACCGACGCCGACGCCGACGCGACACCGACGCCCCGGCGCAGGCGACGTCTCCGCCCACAATATAAATACTACACAATAACATTGCACCTTCCATTTTCTACACTATAATCCAGCTACAGTTATACACAAAAACATGCCATCAAAAAGTCCCGGTTATGCACTATTGTAGTGCTTACGGTCCTAAACTTAATGGATACAACCCGTTATAAACGATGTTTGATTTCTTCGTGTCAGTGGTATTAAATTACAACAACAAAAAGATATAAGTACATTTACAGACGAATAGTGATTTCGACGTATTCGATACATACGTGGTGAGATACTTCGCGTCAGACATAACACAAGCTAAATAATACTGACAACTCTTGCTTGAATAACCAATTGAAATTCTAGTAAACAATAAAATATTGTCAGTGTAGTTACTACATTAGGACCCTGTGGACCGTCGCGTCGCAACACGCAACATTGTATGGACTAAAATCGTTGTAACAATGGTAGAATCTTCATATCGATAAATTAGATGTTCACATACGAAGAAAACACTATCTAAATTATCGGCATAAGGCTCAATTTGGTACTCAGTTTTACAGCTATTATAATAAGTCATATCAAGTAAAATCGGAAAATGGACAAGTTAAATTACAACGTTTCAGGTAGAAGTTACAGTTCTCACTCAACAAGATGTTTATTAATTCGTAGAAAATAATTTATATAGGTCCAAGAAAATAATATAATGTTGTACTCCAACAGTTGCCATTTACAATAATTAGATGAATTCATTATGGATAGGCTCTGGCTGTGAAACCGAAATGGGAATGGAAACTTTGGTGGTAATTTAAACAATGAGTAATATACGTTTTAGACTTGATAAGTTCAAAAAATACTATTTAAGTTGTCCCATACTTCGATATAAACACGATTACCATTCCCGTTTCGTGGTAAGGGAGAAAACACACCTAGCGGCTCTTGCGCAACGCATGATGCTTCCGCTTATTGAGCTTCATACACTTTATCTTGCGTGGCCACACCAGGCGTATCACGCCGGGTGGGATGGGTTAGAAACCTTACGTAACGCGGCGCAAGATACGCTCAGTGTATTTTCGGCGTTAGACTGCTTAGATAGTGACTGAAGTGAGCACTGTAAAAATGCACGCACCAACCGCTATCACACGAGTTACTAAAACCACCAGAAACTTACCACGTTGAGCTTCCCCACATGAACAATCTATTATTGTCCAGTCCGTATGATATGGACATAGTATTATTTATTTCAACTAACTCTACCAATTTAAACATAATCTAAGTAAGACAAAAGTTTCAGAAATAAAAAGAATGTTCAAAACAAACATAACGTCAAACAATGGAAGTTAAATAAAATCTTAAACTAATTTACGAGAGGAATTTATTAAATTTGTACCTATTACTTTCTCGTACGTTTGGCCCCAGACAGTGTCAGTTTTTTATTCGTTGAATAACACGCTCATAACAAGATAACGAACGCCTAATTCTAGTGAATCGTACGTAATCGTAGTCACAAGGTGAAAGTCATCAAAATATAACTGTAAAATTTAATCAATAAAACTATTTCCACCCAAACCAATGTTAGAATTGACACTTTCATCAATTTAAATGTATCAATAACAGAATTGGCCTCGTACGGCGTAAAATGAACAAAAAATAATAACATTATATCAAACCAATAGAAAAACGTAATAACGATCCTGAAATAAAAATAATTGTTGTCACAAATTTATTTTGATTCAGATTTCATTGAATTCCAGTAATTTAACTCGCTACAGAAAAGGCAATAATAGTTTAAATCTAAAAAACAGATAATGATGATCTCACGGGAAGTAACTTAACGTTATCGTAATTTTAATAAATTAAAATATTGTAATACTATAAGCGGCAGTAAGTATGTCTGGCGAGACGCTCTCGTAAATATTGTTGGAAGATACATGGATCAAAATATTTCAACTTCTAGAGTTCCGCTATGTACCCATCTTACCTACAATCCTGCAAGTAAAAATACCCTACTTAAAGTTAAAATTCAAATAAGTACATTGCGGAACACTGTAAACTAATTTGAACTCAACGATTCCCAAAAATAATGCAGTTCAAGCTATTTATTTACAAAATAATTGCAATAAGATTCTGTATGCTACCTACGCGTCGCGCCTTCCCTTCTCATTCAAACCGCTCTCACAAGTCTCCAAATTAGTTCTAATATTAAAATTATTTTGATATGCACTTATTAATAAGGTTTTTACAATGAAATTTTGTGCTGTACACTATTCAAAAACGAAAGGACGGAGACGCGCGGACGTTTCGAGGTAATGCACTCACACTACGGATGAGAAGCCTGTGTTAAAGCACTTTGTACTTATGTATTAAAAAATCGTTACAGAACTAAATATGGAGGCGTTCGCGGCGCCCCCGTCCGATCGGCTGCTATTTACAATGTCAATAAACGAAACAATAATGGAACTTAACGAAATATTTGGCAAACAACAGAACAATGTGCAATGCAAACAAAAGTCATACGAATGGAACACTAGAGCTAGCTTTACAAGTAAAATCGAAGGCCGCTAAGATATCACCGTTCATTACAATCGTAATATGTAGAGGCGGCAGGCCGGCCGCGTCGCTGTTCATTTGAGCGAGACTATGTACAGAGTGCGGAAGCGACGCGAGCGGCGCCTAGAGCGGACTACGACCCGCCATACAGCCACTAGCTAAAACCACGATACAAAATATGAGCATTATAAAATTTTATCAGACGAGCAGATTTTTTTTTGTTCTCTCTAACGAGAAGTTTAATTGAATATTTGCTGTATAACAGTTCGTAGGTCACGTGCGCTAGGCTTGAGACGCCATTACATCATCAGTTTCACTCGAGGAACATTTCTATCGACACCAATTATTTCCGACCGACGACCGATGATGGAGCTCAGAACTATGATCATAAAAAATTTAGCACCAAAATGACCAGAAACTCAATTTCGTCGGATGATTGTTGTTCCGGATCAGATTCCACGTTAATCGTTATAAAATGAACGTTCGAATGATGACGTATCCAAGTGTTTAGTTCCGAGTCCCATCATTTGTGATTCACTGGCATGTCTCCAGACAAGTCTTATCTAAATTGATATAAAACTACGATGTGATCGGCAAAATCAACATATAATATTTACCAAAAGGTAACAGTTTCAGGAGTTATCACGTAGAACTTTTGTATTCGAATCAATCTACCAACTGAGGCCAAGTCCAAGTTTTCATTTCGTTTCTCCTTGGGTACGCGAGTGATTTTTGTATATGGAGACACGATAAGAGTCTTTACCTCCTCACAATATAACTCTCATAACAGCCTCGCATTACACAAACCGGAACACGCAAAAACTCCGACTTGGCACTCAGGAAGTAGAGACCATTTCACTTATCGTTTGAGCACATCAAAGAAGCATTGGAACAACGACGTAAAACATTACTCATGTTGCATGTAAGTTAAATTATAAAATTTACTAAAACCATTATAAAATGTATGTGCAGAACTATCCAGGTGTCCAATGTGAAATGTTCTGAAATAAGTCTGCGTAAGTTCACCACAGATCGAACCGAACAAACACTAACGCGGCATTCACTAGTCATGGGCCGCGACACTAAAACTCGAAGTCGAACAGTTCGGAGAGGCCCTCGTCGTGGTCGAGACAGAAGCCGTAGTCGGAGGCCGACATCGGTGGCTCCAGCGCCAGGAACGGCTCCAACTCCAGTGGCTCTAAAACAGTTTTAAAACAATCCGCTCATATATTGTTGTTTTTACTAATGTGTCGTAGGGTTCGCAGCTTCGTTTTTAGGGTTCACTTTTTTCCGAAACTATAAGAACTAAAATGTTGAAACTTGGTCAGATGTATTCTGTGAACCGCATTAAAATTTTCACAAAAATAGAAGAAAAAAAAATTTGGGGGATTCCCCATACTTAGAACTGAAACTCAACAATTTTTTTCATCAAACCCATACGTGTGGGGTATCTATGGATAGGTCTTTAAAAATGATAAATATTATTATTATTAATTATAATTATATAATTTTTGCCCTCCAAATTTACAGTCGTTACCATTGCCTGTTACATTACCTCGCAGGCCTTACGTATATTCAGGGGTGTGCCATAGTCACCAAACTTAATCAGGTACGCGGATTAATGACCGCAGTGTCCATGTTTAGTACTCAAGAGATGCTGCCCATAGTCAGCTTTTACGACATCCATAGGAGATAATGAAGGAAATGTTATTCCAAGTTAGTTTCAAAACATACAAAAAGCTCCATTTTAAATCAGGTATGTTACTAGGCATTATTATCGCGTGATTTAAATTTGAAGATTGTTGCTAAATGATGGTGGAATTATATTTTAAACTAGCTGACCCGTGCCCACTTCGTTGGGCGGTAAACATTTTTACTTACAAATCTTAACTAAGTAGTACTCGATGTTGCCAACAGATGGCGTTAATACGGAATAAAATAGCGGTCGTTTGCAGTATCGCCCGCGTGGCAGTTTTTTCCCGTTCCCGTTATTTTTTCGGGATAAAAAGTAGCCTAAGTTACTCCTTGTTACATCAGCTATCTGCCAGTGAAAGTCTCGTCGAAATCGGTCCAGCCGTTCCAGAGATTACCCGGAACAAATGGACAGACAGACAAACAGACAGACAAAAATTTAAAAAAATGCTATTTTGGAATATGTATCGCATATACATTCATATGCATGTAGTAAAAAGCGGTTATTTTGATATTACAAACAGACACTTCAATTTTATTTATTTGTATAGATTATGCAAATGAATTACATTCAAAGAGCCACAAATTGATATCATACCGACTTAGTCGAAAATACTCAAAAAAGAATATAGATTTATTTATCGTGCCAATTTTTTTTATATTTAGTAGTTTAGGAAAACTTTATTTCTAATTCGGATATATGAATATAGCCGAATTTAATAACCGAATTGTACTGGACATTACTAAAACTTTTAGAATATTTTATATTGTATTAGAAAATAGGTTACAAGACTAATACAATTAATTACAGCCCGTTTATAAAATGATAATCAAAAAAATACTTTACACCCAGTCACACCTGCAAAATGAATAAGTACAGAAAAATAAACGAAATCAAAAAATTAAAAAAATAACCGTAATGCCGGTGACCCGAAAATGAGAACCCAATTTTCGATACTCAATATAATTACATAGGTTGCACAATATTTATAGCTAAACTGAGACTAATGCCTGGTTAAATATTCTACGAGCGTTCAATATAGTAGTTCTATGATCGTTGCCTATGAACTTTATTTTTTAATACAACTTGCTGATGGAACAAGCAGATGACCCACCTGATGTTAAGCTATAGCAAAACACTACCTCGTAGGTCACACTCGTTAGGAACGTGCCCTACGATGCATAACTCAGTGTCCATCAACCTTAGGCATACATATTATGTTAAACCTTATGTTAAGCCTATAATTTCACGGGCACCCACACCCTTTAAATCGGAACACAGCAAGCTGCTTGTTGCCAGAAATAGGCATAGTGGTAGTACTTACTCGGGCGAACACTTACATAAACTCTTTTATTATTTATCTTACAAAATTAACCAATGAGATGAATGCTTATCTGACAACGATTCTTAGTAATTCTAACGAACGCTTATAAAATATTAGAACCGGGCATACGTCAGTAGAACAGTAATATAGTAGTGTCAAGCACACAACTTATGAAAATGAACTCAATTCGACTACAAGTATCCACGTACCTTTGAACAACAATGCACTGTTATTAACATCACAAATTCACAACACAGAGGCAGCATATGCAATGCGACAGTATTATACATTTAGGATTAATAAGCACATATTTAGTTCGTTATTTGAGGACCCAGGAGAGTAGTCAAACATGTTTAAAATAAACTCCACAAATCCAAGAAGATTCACTGAAGAAGAACACATATTATTGTACGTTTAATTCTCTCCTAGTTTCTCCGCTACCTCTGTTTCACACAGAACCACCCGAGTTACACGGACATGACAACTGCGCCCAATGACGGTTTTCTTTACTTCAAAGTAATTTTGTCTTCTTGACTGCGCTAATTTCAAGTTCTAAATATGATACTGCGATGCGACATGTCGTAATGTTCGTGAGTCATAACAAGTGCAAACAAATACATTCTGCCGATATAACTAAAACGAATACAGCCTTTTGAATGTAGAACAAGACAGCAGATAGCATCTACGTAGTAGTAGAACAAGACATATTGCGCCGTCTGTGATTTTCTAACAATGTGCGGCCGGCATAATTGCAAATAATAAAGTACTGTGCGTTCGGAATAGTAATATCGGCTGCAGTTAAAGTTAGAGATGAGCGTTGTTACTGCGATGTGGTGGTTAGTAGATGAGTTGTTAGTGGATGCCGCCGTGAGCTGAATCCCATGGTGCTACAGGAGCAATGCAGCCCCACGGAAGGCAGCCCGCGACGACACCCGTCCGCCGCGCCGTGCCACGCCACGCCACGCCACGCCACGCCACGCCACGCCACGCCACCTCCGTTCCACGTACACACTATGTACATTGTACAGTACACCAACCGGAAATGAACACAATATGTGAACGCATTACAGTGCTACCAACCGTAGCACAATAATCTGTTCACCTGTTGACAAAGAAAACCAAATATTCTTTATTTTACAATTTAAAATTGTGGCTCTCCTTTCGACTAAACAAATAAGTTAGCGCCTCTGACAAAGGATTATTGTTATAAAATACCTTGATAAATGGTTTATCTAAGAACTTTCAGTTATATTTCTCTTCATTTTAGATCCATTGGCAACGAACCACCATGGCATGATCTGGTATACTATTTGTTTAAAAATCTAGTAAGAAAGCTGGTATCAATAGTTTTTACTAGGATTTAAGTATGTAGCTGAACCTTTTAGATATTTTTTATGCCACAAACAGAACAAACTTATGCATAAGTACCCGATTTAATCCATCCGCTAGTAAAATACTCTTTCTAAATAAACTGGATGAGAATAATAATCACCAAAATGAAAATAATTTTACTTGTTTAGAACCTATTCACGGCACAGTAAACGTACAAAGAGCGAGATTTTATTGATTTCTTTCAATATTTAGATAAATAGTTAGGAGAAAGCTGTTTATATACACACATTTAAGTTATGCCGAATAGCGGGCAAGTTATTTACAAACTGGTGGTAATAAAGCACATTATTTAATTTATTTACATTCACAATTTACAAACATTAGAAACAATAGGAAACTTGCAATCAATGTACATGTTAAATCTCATATTATATTTTACTAAAATCAGGATATTTACCATAAGAATATGGAAAAGTGACTCAACTGCTATTTGTCCCACCAAAGTTTGAGGAATCATCTCTGGCACCTAAGACATTATATTTTGTACCCTATATTGTAAATGTCCCGTTTTCAGTGTTTATTATGTTCACCTATGATTATTTAATATATCCCATCCCTTTTAGTTTTGTACATCGAAAGTCAATTATTTAAATACTTATGTTTTATAAACATACCTACTCTGTCTGCTTCTAAATTGTTTTAGTAAAAGTTAGTAAAGCTTTAATGGTAGTGAGAATGATATTACATCAACGCTGTGACAGAATAAGCATGTGAGTTGTGATTGTACTTGCCAGGACCAACATATAAATTATGGACAGCAACTGAACCAGGGTCAAACTACATAAATATGTCTTACTAGAAAACTTACAAGCAAGTTTTGTATGGACTGGCATCAGTATCATATGTGCTAAGCTGTGCTAGCATAACCAACACCGTTGTAGATGAAAAACATAGTACCTAGTCAGTGTTTCAGCACTACGATGTTTATGTAGTTTGACCCTCCTAATCTTAAACATTGTCTATTGAAAAGTATCGTCATTTAAAGTCCTAAATAATGGCGATACAGTTCATTAAAACACAAAAATACACTTACCAAACTGCCAACTGCACATAAATAACCTTAGCAAATATTTACAAAGCCTTGGAATGTGCTTTAAAATGATAACCCTTAACACTTAACCATAAGGACCTGTTTCATTACAATCTAGGAAGAAAGAGCGGGTAAAAAGAATATGAAAGGTTTATTGAATTTTGAAACCATTCATGCAAAAATCACTAGACCGTAATTCAAATTAGCTGTGGTTAGTTATAGTGATTGTAAGAAACAACTAACCACAAATAAGTAACAAAGTAATAATTAAAAAAAAATACAGTTTGAAAAGAATCAGGAAACCCGTCAAATTATGAATAACAGTTAAAAACTGTGATAAAACAGATCCAAATTGCACCATAATGATATGCTGTGTCTTCTCTCGGCGCGCCGCTCTCCACGCCGCACAGCTAGAACTCAGACTGTGATGTGATTACCACACAAATCACAGCCGGAGTACTAGATGCGAAGCGCGATTGCCGTCTTCTAGTCGTGTACCTGTCTACGTGCTAATGGCTTACAGTTACCAACGTTACCGTGCGGGAAGTTATTTATTCAAGGACGCGGAGCACTGAGCTTAAGTTGTGGAAGATCTTTGAAAAGTTTAAAAGATTCTAAATACTAAAGGTTGCCTGGTAGCGATAAGGCCGCCCATTGTATTACTGGATTGTTTACTTTAATATTCTTTATAAAATGTGTTTACTTTACTAGTGATAATCAATAAAGTGTTAACTATCTAAATACTGTAAAATGTGGGTAAATGCAATATTTGAACGTACCTCTGACGTCTTGTCTAAGAATGTTTATACAAGTTCTATGTGCCTTAGAGATACTTAAACAAGTACTTGAAGTATTAGTTAGTTATTTCTAAATGGTTGGTTATGATTAACTCATTTACACACATACACACACCCCCACTCATCCTGAAAATGATCTTGAGAAAGTAATTAAATTAGTGAGTAATTAATTACTTTTCCACATTCCTAACGAGTGTGACCTACAAGGCAATACTTTCTTATAGGCGATGGTAACCAGTGCCCAGCAGATGGGCCATCTGCTGTTCCATCAGCAAGTTGTTTAAAAAAAAAGTGATCTACTATGTTGCCGATTGGCTGACAAACACACAGCTTAAACTTCGTCACTTCGTCTTTCTCATCACTATTAGGTTAGTTTGGGGCTAGTTAAGGCTCTATAACAAGTATTTTCTATGACTGTTAAGCATCATAGTTTCACCGTTTATTTCGAAGATTGAAGATACCCTTTGATTTCCAGATCAGAATCAGCCAACCGCTATTTAGCTAGTGCGTCCGCGTCCCAATGTACACAGATTAATCATCTCCCACACAGGTACGAATTAATGCCAAATTGATACATTCATAACAGCTGTGTATGACAGTGATTTTATATTATCCCAAAAGTTATGACCTGAGTGGGATTCGAATCCACGACCCCACGGCGATGCGCTAACAACCAACGCCATCGGAAACCTAATCCCACTCGATGAAATACATAATATGGCTATGTATGATTCTGGCTGATATTTCGCACCTGTGTGGAAGTCTCGATCCTCAACCAACAAAAACTTATATAATGTGAGTTGTGGTCTCATGTACTATGATATACTATTCCCAAGTGACAATGAATTTAATGATTCCACAGCTCCTCAGTGAACGGTGTAGACATGACACATTTTTTCAACATACATGAGTAAAGACAAATAATTTGCAACTATGTCAAGATAATTAAAACAAAAAAAACAAGACTAATTTCAACTTCCTTGCAGAAAACTGCGATTATTCATAGATTTTAGTATTTATGTATCGAGATCGTTGGGAAATAATCAAGTTTTTAAGATAGCCACCGGCTTTCGTCTAGGAAGGAGCAATATCCATAGATCCATACCAATACCGTTATCCGGTGACCAGTTTGCTCCCCCGCGTATAACAAAAGCCTAATGAAAAATAGATACCTGACTCCTGATCTTCAGTCTGCAGTTGGAAGCGGCCGCCGCCCATAATGGGCGCGAAATCATCACTATCCGCAATAAGCGCGTTCCGGAGTCGACCTCTCGCCCCGTCTGGAAAGATAAGATGCGCCATGAAACAATGTGTAACTTAAAACTTAACAGGTCGTGTGGCACTGGCTTAGATTCACTTACTTTTTAAGACGGTTCACAGTAATTTTATTGAATACTCTGCTTTTTATTGACTTTCGCCTGCATTAAGCACTGATAACATCGTTTTCTTTATCGAACGGTTAAGCACGTTTGAAACTTACACAAAGTTAAGAATTTATTATGCGTAAGTACTCTCATTTTAGCATCTCACCAGAGATGTTTGTTTGACAGCGTGGTGTTATGTGAACTCGATTCTTTGTCATCACACTCAGAATACTATGCTCCATCGCTATTTGGCAAAATACTAGCTTGCTCTTCTGGGCTTCTCTCTCAGTCAGCGAACACGTTTAAGTCCATACCTACTTACTAGGCCGCTGACTTTGTTCATCCCCTGATCAGCCTTTTCTGTATGATTCAAGCAATAAAATGTCACCAAGGAAAGTGGTAGGTCGTGATTGTGGTAGGATATGATAGACCACAGTGACCTTAATCTCTCGTTGTGTTATGGTGTTACGGCAATGTGGACTTACTGTCGGGCGTAGATAAGGGTGTTTGTGGCGTGGCAGGCGTGTCGTCGAGCGGTAGCGTGGGGTCTGTGACGCAAGGCCGGCTCACCACCAAGCCAGAGCCACTGTGCTCTGTCTCGCGCTTCACGGGGTATTCCTCAGGCTCGCGCTTTATCGGAGTCCTAAAATAAACAGAGAACATCAGTGTCACAAAGTTCCATTGTTACTGGTAATACTAACCAGTAAAACAATAAATAATACAGAGTTTAAGAAGATTTTGACAGCTTCAAGCGGCTTCTCCTACCTAGGTACTATAGCGCGATAGAATTATGTTTAGAGTGTAGCGCAACTAGCGCACCTTGGTGTTTAAATGTTATGTGATCGTAAAATATTAAACTAAATATATTTTCAAAATAAACAACTCAGGATTTTCAAAGGTGGAAATAGGATAAAGGCTTAACTCCTAAATAAAGTTTGCATTCTCAATATCTTATCGTTAAAACGTGATCTTGACGAAACCAAACAAATTCGTTAAACTCTCAACGTTAAAGTAACCTATTTTGTCAAGAGTTTCGACATTTGTTCATTTAAAGTTTAGTTTATTTGGCTTAAGTGCGTTCAAAAAAATTAAATAACATAGGTTCTTTTATTCAGAATCTTCCAAGACTATCAATCCTATAATAAAAATTTAGAAAAGATTTTTTAAATATTTATTTATTGAAGACAAAATGTTTGCTTGACGTGCATATATGTATTTGGTTCATATCTGAAGTTCCAAGGTACTTTTACTTCTCAACCCTCAGTGAGACAAAAAATTCTAGTGTTGGATCCCGACCAGTGGGATCCTACGCGATCTTTTCGTCTCTTTTCTATCCCTTTTAAATCCTTTAGGGTGCGATTTTCATAGTGAGCACAAGGAGTGCTTGTGCCAAATTTCAGATCTTAGAAACCAGTTTCGAAGATTTCGTGATAGATGAATCAGTCAGTGAGTAGATGGACTTCAATTTGGGTGGTATTATAATTTTTATTAAGTTTAAAACTAGTTTGGGGGCTAGTGTATACCATACCTGCTTTTTTTCGCAGTCGCTGACGCAAAACCTTCGTAGTAAGTACAGGTTAGCTAAGCATAACGGTTGTCTGGAAGAAATCGCTACCCGCGTAGAGTCCGCCGATTGTAGGACAAATCCATTTTTTTTGTGCTACTTTAAGTTATTTCTTCAATAAAGTTCATTTGTTATTATTTATTATATGATTGTTTTGCAGAATGATGTGTAAATGGTGGTGTACTCACGTGAAGTCGGCCGTGATCGTGCTGGAAGGTACTGCTTGTAACTGCGCGATGAGCGGCGCGAGTAACGCCTTGTTGTCATCCAAGAGCGGGTCCAGTGGAAGGGAACCCGTCACTGAAGCAATACCAATTAACTCATTATTGTATATGAAGAGCATAAATCATACCTAGTTTTCTCGGTCGTTCGTTAAGTCTGTTTCAAGTCTAGCAAAATTTGATTTCCTCTGTCAGTTTGTTGGTACTCCTTTACAGATCGTACTTTACAACCGATCTGGTTGAAACTTGGTATACCGACGGGCTTTACGACTTTATAATTTTGTCGGTGTTACTATGTACTCAGGAGATGCTACTGCCTGTCCTCTAGGGTATTCTCTTAGTCGTATTTTATACGACATACTTCGGAGGAGATGGAGGGGTCCTATTCGGGACCACCATATCTAAATCAAAAGTCAAAGCAATAAACTATATAAATATGATTAAATGCGCTAGGGTAATATTGAAAGAACTAATGTTAATTTTAAACGAGCATATTAATAATGTAATGAGATGTATGTCAGGATCGTAGTAAGTGGAAATCCGTAGTCTCTGCCCACCCCTATAGGAAACAAGCGCGATTTTATGTATGTTTGTAAACTTACATGGTAAAGGTGAAGATGGTCGTTCCTTTGGACAAAGGTAGACTTCTATCTCTCCAGACTGCGACTTCAGATGTATCGTATAACCTTTCTCGTCTGGTGTGGGGACCTGAAAAAAACGTAATGATCATTGAGCATTTGTCCCCGTTTTTGATAACTGGTTATGTTACCCTATAACCACTACGATGCATTCACACAGTAAGGTTTTATAGAATACAAACAAAGGTTTTATTTTAATCGCCTCTGCGGATCATGGCTTAAAGACTCTGGCCAGTTAAGAGACAATTGAGGGTCGACTCCAATATAACATTCACCTGTACCTTGCACGAATAACTTGAATCAACTTACGCTGAGCCTGGTATCGGGCGGCGCCTTGATAGGTATGACCGTTTGATTCCGGAACTCGCGTATGGATCTTAGATCCGCGTAGGTGATATAGGCACTGGCTCCGTGGTCGGCTGAGAGACGGCTGAGAGCGCTTTCCGCTAGTTGTACAGCTTTAGCTACTCGTTCCTCTCTTGCAGCCAGAGAGCGCACATCGCGCCGAAGCCTCCGCGCTCGACCCTCGTCTGCCTCAACGCCGCGCAGACCGCCTTCGGAACCCACGCCTAGAATAGGACAAGCTTTTTCTAATTTACGTCTAAGGCATACTGAGAGCTGACCAATATGCTCAAATCACAGAGACTAGAGCGCTGTTCTCGAATTTGAGGCTGAGACCTATATTATACTCTATTTCTCAAAAAGTCTCACAGCTAAGTTGGTAGAAGCTCTGCCTTCTGCGATGCCTAAGGTAGATTCAACTCCTACTCCAAATAAACATTTGTTTGAGGTTGTGACAAACATAGATGCTTGTTCCGAGTCTGTACAGAAAAGTACAGACATATCCTATCTAGCTTCCTTATTACAAGCTTTGCTAAGTTTGCTGTTAAAACGTGCACGAATGTTTTTTACTAGAATCTTGTTTAAGTTTAGTGTAATTCAAGTTTTTGAATACGAGGTTAGGTTTATACATGTTTGAAAAGAACAAGCCTATACTAATTATTTACCTCGAAACAGGATTTATTTCCAATTTAAGGTTAAAACTATCGACACATGTAACTGAGACAAGATTATAATTTACGTTTGGGACAAGGAACCTTCACATTTAGAATAGAAGTGAGATTCAAGTAGTGATCCCATGTGCTGGTATAGGGAAACCTCTAATCAACCTCTAACCTCTATCATCTAAATCCGCAATACCTTTAAAATTCCGTGTTAAAAGATAAACTGTAAAAATGGTGTGGCTGTGTGAAAATTAAAAATATCGACTTTCAGGTACATAAACGAGCGTGTCACCCCATGTCCCCCGCAGGCCCTTTGAAGCGTAGTTCAATGGGCACGTGATTTTACTTCCATTATAAATGCCTTTAATTATTTCAAATAATACAACTAGCGTCAGAATTTTGATGACGAAACTGAGGATCAATAATCTGTTTGTGAATAATACATATCGCTGTGTCAGTCATTCATACAAGTTTTAATTCGTAATATCAGAGGAAATAATATTGATTATATTAAAACATAAAATTATATCATTATTATTATTATTATCTTTGTCCTGACTGACTGACTGACTGAGTGTCATTTAGACAACGCACAGCCTAAGCCACTGGATGTAGAGAATTGAAAGTTTCCTATGATATACATCTTTGTGCGTAGAGGTGTCCAAGAAAGGAATTCCTGGCATTCAACCCCTAAACGGATACAGCGGAGGGTGAAATTTGTATGAAAATAACTTGACGCGGATGGATTCGCGCGTGCTTCGCTAGTATTATAACGTTGAAAATGTTGATATTATTTACAACTCCTTTACTACTTTCTTCCCTAATAATCCTATCTTCCTTCAAATGTCAAACCACTACATACAACAATTTACGAGTATGTTCATAATACATTTACATGTTTAGTAATTTAATGCGATCTGCGAAAGGTAAGTAGTATATTAGGTATGTATTTAAATACCTTGCTGTTAGAAGTTTCATTTTTGGTTATGAATCTTACAGTTTACTCTTTTTCTTAGTATTATTTCAGTATGTTTTTTTAAACTTGCTCATAAATGTTTTTAATGTAATGTTTAATATTAAAAAAATTGCGAACACCAGCGGCGGATTTAAGCAATAAATAATAACATACATCAAATATTCAGCAGCGCCCAAACAGAAACACACTATGGTACAAGTTATAGAACTATAGACTCACCATACTTCCACTGTATATTATTCTTAGATCTCTTCTCTAATATTCCTATGCCTTCTAGTACGTTTGTGATGTCGTAAATACGACGTTTTTGGACCGATAGATGTTCCGCCGCAATGTTCAAGTCGAGGACACCGTTGGGTGACGACTTCAACAACGCAACGAACTTTTTTGTAAGTAAACCTAATGATGTGTCAAATCTGGAACAAAGAGAAAATTATCATGTCCCAGATCAGATCGTTAAAATACGTGCATCAGTAAATGCACACGAATGTATATGAAACGGATCTTCTTATGAATGGCTTCAACATTCAACACCAGTTTCAGTTTTCAGAATTCATGCTGATAACGAGCCCTAAAAACTTAGCCATAAACAACGAGTCTCACCAATGACGCAGTTAAAAATTCAACAAAATTGTAAGATTCAAGAGTAATTTACAAATACAATGATCGTGTGTTGATTGAATAAATTAATACATAATAATCATTAGGGGTCACTGACGGAATGTGGGTGGAAGCGATTTTCGTCGGCCATGTCCATACTTAGATAAGTGAAATACGTGTGTCATTAGATAAGTTCAAAAATATTTGCCTTGAAGACAGTTCTTCGAAAGTTGGAGCAAATTAGTAACCGTAGCCCGAAGTGCCAACATCACATAAAAAAAATATTACCTGCATCAATGTTCTATACCTGGAACGTTCGGTGTATTTCTTCATAGAACTGGACGGTCGGCTGTACGGTGTGAGTACTTTAACTCGCTTCTGCTTGGGCGTCTTGAAGTCAGCCTTCATGGGCACCACGTGTCCCTGGCTGCCAGAGCTGCTCTCGCTCAGATTCAGTCTTCTTTTTACCGCCTGAAGACAAACAGAGATACAAGGTTAATGCGACGCCGAGTCATTTCATACTATGTGGTAGAAGCTCTGTAAAAGGAGTCAGTTTCGTATGAACAGTCAAATCAAATCAAATGTTTATTTATTTTCTCTCAACAAAAGGTTAACTTATTATCTAGGTATAGTATAATATATGACGAGAATAGGTAGGTAGGTCAAACAGGGATGAACATATTAAAAGGTGAGTACATACTTGTAAAGCAATTTTTCCTACAAACCTACCTATAGAAACTTGTGTTGGGTTATGTAACAAGCTAGCCTGTTTTGCGAGAGACAGTGCCAAATATTCTGTCTTTAAACTAAGTAGAAGTGTACAAGCTGTACTAAGTCTCAAGGCACTGTATCAAAGGAAATTATATGATGAATGAGACTTAATACCTGGTTCTTTGGTCGCATGGATCTCATTCGATGATGAATGTAAGAGACAGTTTACATTATTGGAATCAGAGATACAATACACGCTTTGGTCGATACAACTGCTATTAATTGCAAAACGTTCAAAGGTTACGGTAAACACTTGCCATCATTGGAGCCGCTGCGGTTTGCCAGTTTGGTAATACAAAAAGTTTGAGCTAGTAGATAGTCCATACAGATTTTAGGCCGCCTAAAGGCCTAATAAAATTGTCTAGAGTTGTACCATTGGCGAAGAAGAATGGCCGATAACCAATTTCGAGGTCGGGATGGTCGTCCATCTAATCGACGCGTATTGCGAAAGCGTCTAATTGTGTATGCTTGGTTTGCAAGTCAACTAACGGTTAGGTGTGAAATGGAAAACGTTTACGCTCGTAGAAAAATCCACATCGCATTGTGTTATTCACCCACTGAACCAAGAAGCGGAAAAAACAATAAGAGATTAGATTTGTACTCCGGAACACGCACAACCCATCGTACCTATCTATAATGAGTTAATGCCAATTGATTTTATGTATACACCGAAATTAAATATAAAATTGAATTAAGTGGTGAATAAAAATGTCAATTCAACCCAATTTGGAATGTTATAAAATGATACAGTTTTTTCTCATTTTCACAACATAACACCATGATTACACCATACTAAACTTTAATAGATACACATCCTCTTATTGAGGACTGAAACAACACACACCTACCTCTTTCTTAGTTTTAATATCCACTCACTCTCAAGACAAAGTAAGTCACTTATCTCAGTTTCATATCACTTGCAAAAAAAATTGAGCACATCATTTTCAACAAGATTTTAACTTCACTTCAACACTACTAGTAAATGTTCCAAATCTTAATACGTACATAGAACCCATGTTTTATTAATTAATTGGTTCAAATATTTTCAAAGTATGACGCCAATAAATCACATCACAAAAACACAAACCTATTTAGGTCTAGAAATACGCGTGGACACGAAGGATGCACGGGGCATTTTCAATAAGCTCGTGCAACAAATTCAATTTGAACATCTAGCGCGGTGCCGAAGCCCCTAAAGGAAGTGTGGGGAGGGTAGCCGGTAACAATACATGACATAAATTAGAATCAACACAAAAGCCGGCGAACTCTCGGAAGGGACCTTAGGCGAAAGAATGGCAATTTCTTATCTCAACATTTTTGTTATTATTAATAGTGAATTGGGGGCTATTGTTAATTTGCCGGATTGTGGATCTTTGTGCGAGCGAGTATCCCAGTGCTAAGTAAATCAGAGCAGATGTTCTTTAGAGTTTGACGTCGAAGCAGATAAAACCTCCCTTCTCTACAGCGCTCACATTTGCACCATTAACATAATCAATCTCGCCTTTTGTGCAATCTCGGTAATAATAATTAATGCAACCGACATCATAGGGTTCGGGGTAAAATTGCGAGCATCTTGAATGGATTCATTTAACCGATCCCTTTGTATGTGCGTCACCAAATTTTAACGCAACTTTAAACAATAGAAGGGTTGAATTCAAATTTATAAGATACCTTGGGAATCTAAGGGTTGTATAAAAACAATGAAAGAGAAACTTGAAAGCATGCGATCGAAGGACGTGAGTACCTGCTACGTGAGCTACCAGGGAGGCAGTGTGTGAAGCCACATGGCAGCGACGCGGCGTCCGGGTGAACGGCACTCGAGACATGACAAACTGCCAACATGTGTGGCTCCTACCGACACACTTGCCGTTTGCTATTCTTATCATAATTATACAAAACGACAAGTTTAGGATAGACCTCAAGCTGTCTGAAAAAACGAAGGAAAATTCAAAAAGCTTAGCCACCTCGTTGGTGGGTTATGATCTCTGCGCGTTTACGTTACACTAAAGTTCGAATAGACAATGTCTACCAACAGACACAATAAGAAAACGAAAGAGGCCGTACCGAGGAAGAAATATCCATCGCATACCGGAAATAAACAATAAACGGTCAGCCGTCATTCCCGTCACTTATTCCAGAAACGTATCCCCTTGTCCCTTGCTGGAATTCTTCAGGCGAAGCCAATACCAGTCCAGCGTCCCTCGAATTTGCGACCCACCTTTAAATTAACTTTGAAGTTTTCTTCAAGCAGTTTGGTGAAAAAATAAAGAAGTTTTCGACTTTTTAAAAGGATTTCGTAATCATCATAGAATCATTCGGCAAATACGGACGAAGTGCGAGGACTTCCATAGTCCATAGACCATAGTTCCATAGTTTAGTATAGTTAGTAAATTATTAGTGAGTTTTAGAAATACGTATGTTTATTGTCGCCGCTCGCAACTTCGCCTGCGTGGCAGTTTTTTCCCGTTCCCGTTATTTTTTCGGGATAAAATCATAGTATCTTTATGCATGCAAAGTCTCAGCCCGATCGGTTTAAAATTGACAAAGTTTCAAACAAACTCTCATCCCCTATTTTATCCCCTTGGGGGTAGAATTAACCAAAATCCTTTCTTAGCGGATGCCTACGTCATAACATCTACCTGCATGCCAAATTTCAGCTCGATCCATCGCGTGGTTTAGGCTATGCGTTGATAGATCACTATGTCAGTCAGTCAGTCAAATTTGAGATATATATTTAGATAGATGTAAAATCTTGTCGCAGGCACTACACCGTCCCGTAAGTAAAGGTATGATTGAAAAAGTTGCCGCTGTTTCTGTATAAATCATCTACAATAAATGCAAAGGCCTGTTTACTTTTATTACTGTTTAGGCCAGAAATAAAGTAATTGACGTCAGAGTAATATTAAAAGTTATCCTTTTCAAGTGATTTTTATTGAGGCCGTTGATTCCTATTTCGAGACTTGTACTTCTCTCCTTTCTTGAAAACAAACAACAATTTGATCAAGAAGCTTGGGACTAGAAACTTGAAATGATTATGTACCTTCTATGACTCCTAATTTCTGTTAGCGTGCAGCTAAAATAAACCCCGCTTGAAGTTCGCTCGCTTGAAGCTCGACGGCAATTAAATAAAATAAATTCTGTATGCAATTAACTAATATTAAAATTAATTAATAATTATCTAGGTACTTAACCTAAGCTTTACTAGTAGGTACTTTCCCTATTAGCTTGTCAGAATGGTTCTAGGCCATATATATATATATATTTTATATACATATATTATTTTTACTAGTTTTTTTTTATTACGTATGTAATAAAAAAAAAACGCAATGCTATTAATGCTAAAAACTGGTTTAAAATAAATATTAGTAATGTAGTTTTTTCATTAGAAACCAACAAGGTAGGTAAGGAACTACCGGTATACGACTATCGTCTTTATTGTGTCGTCCGTGTTATCTACAAAACAATACGACTGTGACACAGAAACCTACGTAGTAAGTTGTACCAACAGTACTATATACTATGAAATTTCCGCACTGTGCGATCAATGCTACTAACCTAACTAAACATAAATATCAGCCGAAGCAGAGATCCCTCGCTAGACGCGCGTACAAGTTCTTAGTTAGGGCGAGGAGGCAATACCTTTACAAAGGTTTGTTTTAACTAGTTCTATAATTTTTAAGGAAATAAATATGTATTATTTTTATTTTATTAAGAGTTTTGCTGTTAACTAGGCCTTAAATTCTTAATGGCTATCCACGACCTTTCCCACTTGCTGAATTGAATTAAAGTAATAATCTACTAAGTTAATTAATTTATAAATTACAAGATAATATATGCTACTGAGTTATTTATGTATAATACCAATCCCTGAGTACATACCTAGGTAAAGTTTGTATAAACTAAAGTACCACCTAGGCATGGATTTACCTAGTTGGTACCTTAGTTAACGCATTTAGTTTCCTGTAGTTATCCCGTATTTATAATAATCTATTAGCAGCTTACATAAACTAGTTTTAAAATAATTGGGTAGACGGTAAGTTCGTCATGAAAGTTGACCAATGTCCAAGGTAAAAATAAAAGAATTTGGCAGTCGCCATCCCATTTGCAATCAACTCCGACGGGAGAAATCCCCGCGTCCTTTTCTTACAGTAACCAAAAATTCCAATAACCCGTCAGGAGTAACTCTCTGGCTTGTGATTGGTGCATCCCTTAAAGGGTCCTCGCAAGGGCCGTTTGGGGAATAAACTTCGGCACACGCACCCCTAACACGACACGATGGCTCACGCGGCGCTTAACAACCGCCATTTTGGTTCGTTGTAATCATTGCAATAGGACACGAAATTCCATTCGAAATGTTTGAGGACCTTGGCATCTGGAGTTTGACTTTAGTTTAAAATGCAGATTGTAATTAATGTTTTAAACATGTAGGTGGTAGGTAAAAAGTGTAACCTCAACACAACACATACCTATTAGGTAATCTACCTAAATTCACCTAGCTTTATGCCGATTCTAAGCTATTCCTGTATAAAATAACATGCTTTATAACTTTGACTACAAAAGGCACCTAGCTTTATGCCGATTCTAAGCTATTCCTGTATAAAATAACATGCTTTATAACTTTGACTACAAAAGGCAATCTATTTTATAAACATCGAAATTAATTATTAAATTATTAGCTAAATGCCAAATTAACCTAGGTAAATGAACATGCCATGACTGACATATACCTACTTTATGTTCTAACAGTAATCTAGGTTGACCATCACATACTAGGTGTACCTTCTTTTTTGATTATTTAATATTCTTCATTCCTGATCTAGGTAGGTGAAATTAACATTTCACCTGCTAGCGACTACGAAAAGAAGGAAAAAGGTTTTCTAGTAAGAAAAAAAGGAAAAAAATAGCATCACGACTTTTATCCCCAAGCACGGTAATTATATCCCCTTCGATCTCATAGTACCCAGTACCTACTCGAGTCTTTGAGGATGTCTAAGGGGAGTAGTCAGAGGTGGGTCCAAATGTACTACATATTTGGTACACACACACATTTTGCAGTAGTAAATATTCCATAGTATAGTCATAAGTAGGTACTACAACTACCTAGTACCTACTATTTTTTGACTAGTGAAATCGCTAGTGACTTTGTTCGCGTGAAGCTTTTTTCATATAAACTTTAACCTCTAATGCACCCCTTTAGGAGTTAAACACGAGTTATTTTCTTCCCTATACACCAAGTCAAGTAAACCTAGGAAACTCTTTCTACTACCAGCGTTTTATGATGTGGTTAACTTCATGTCCAGGACAAAGACTCTTGTAACTGTTATGCATAGTTAAATAGAGTATTTATTATAGGCTACCTATGACTGAAATTCGTAAGGCATATAGGTAGCTGGACTAGCAAAGAACTTAGAACTCTTTACAGTCTAAATAACCATATTGATAACTTTATAACGTCAAAATAAAAATATCCCAAACACCTAATTCATTAAATAACATTGCAATGTTGTTATCAATAGGTACATGCCACAAATGACCTAGGTACGCAAATACCTGCAAAATACCTATAACGATAAAAACCTTAGTGAAATAACGGCTGAATACTTACCAAGCCCAAAACTACTAGACATCCTGATAGAACTAAGTCCAATGACCCTATTCAGGTCATTGACCCCAAATTCGTTATGAGCCCCTCGATTTTGGAATTCTACAACCATACCAGTTCCCATGAAAAAATGCAAAGAAGAATATGCAAAACATGCAGATGGCCATAACCTCAAAGAATATGATGAAAAGAATATTATTATTTCATAGAAACACAATTGAAGAGATTTAGTACTTAAATTCAATCTTTATACTAAGAATCTTTGTCCTGACTGACATATAGACCAAATATAGCCAGAACAGCTGGTTGTAGAGACTTGAGTTCAGGGTATATTTGTGTTGATGCATGTACTAAGGAATGCCCTTATTCAATCCCTAAAGAATACAATATGGGGGTTGAAAGTCACGCGCGTTTCCTCTAGTTAGGTACTTATATTATGCAACTAGTTTAAACAATCCTTTTAAGAATTGCAACGCAAGACCTTCATTTTTTCAGACACCTCTTGTATGTACAGTACATGTATATAACTAGTATTATGTACTTATAGAATTGTGCATGAATTAATTAGTGTAAAACTATTTTTATAGAATCCTAAACACCTACTGCACCCACTGCTGGGCTGGCATTTCAAGAATTACTTTCTCTATACACACCAAGATGATTGCAAAATATAAATAAACCAAAAAAAGAAACAAGTTCCTATAACCAGCGATTTAGGCTGTGCAGTGTCTATATTTCAATCGGTCAGGACAACGATTTATTTTATTTACTAGACATAAGATTGATATTTTTTTATTTTTTTTAAGTGATTATCTAGATATCTATTTCAAATTTTTTTAATGAATGTCTCTATCTGCCATTATCTGTAAATTCAGATGAGTTCCCATTCTAGTTTGTTTTTATCACATAAACAAAATGTTGTAGATAAACTCAACTACTTACCTACCTAGTAAACATTCCAAATGAAACATAAAGTAGGTAATTTCTGGATATAGATTTTTGTATGTGAAGAGTCATATTCCAACTTCAAAACCCCGTTAGGTTTGTTGTATGGTACAAACTTTCATTTTATTCAGTCATCTGTAATACTAATTTGATTAACACAAATACCGAACACATTATCCATTGGTGTAATACTGACTAACCACCTTGAACAAAACTTTTGTTGATTCAGCATTGACATTGGATCAAACTCTATTATCTTGGTTAGGGAATAGCATCTGTTCTCAACACAGATTGTATGATTAGCACATTATAAGTTTCGGTAACATAAACCATCTTGATAGATAAAAAAATGTTATTTTTAAAGATTGTGCAGGAAGTTGTACTATAATATTGAGCACCCTCAACATTAATAATGAGCTGCTCATTAATAATGCGGAAAAGAGTCTCTTCTACAGAGTTTTCTTACAAGTGAAAACTTTAGCTAACATTGCATCTGTAGATAAGTCTCAGTACAGCTTGAAGGATGTCTCGCTTACTTTGAACATAATACCTACTGAATTATATTCATCTTGTTATTGGGACAGTCATTTATAACCAATAAATTATAATATTTGCAACACAATTTCACTGATCTTTGACTTTTATCAACAACAAAGCAGAGATATGAAACAGTTGTACTTTAGTCAATCCAAGAAAACACTTTTACCTAGGTTAAATTGAAAATAGCCTTGATGACACAAATTAAGAATTGCACCAATGTATATCCACATGTTTATGCTGAAACATGCTGAAAACTTTCAATTCGAAAGCTCCCTCCTACTTACTTCAGACGTCTTCGGCGGTGCGGTAAGCGCCTCACGCCTGATCTGGTGCTGTGGCGTGGCACCGTAGCCATGGTCGAGGAGGTGGTAAGTGATGGGTTGGCTAGGGCTATCGTCCAAGAGTGTGGTGGGCGAAGGAGAAGCCCCGGCGCGGACCACCAGTTCGGCCTCGCCTTCCGCCGGCCCGCGCTTCACCCCCCTCGGCATCGCTATCAGATAACACCAAACATATTAATGTAAAGATCACGGGCTACTTTTCAAACTGTAAGACTCCATAACCATTACAATTAAATTAGCAAAGAGGTTAGAGGCACCTCGCGCGCGGAAATTTCGATTCAGAAGGAAGCCTCTAAAGGTGTTGGTATCGATAGGCAAATTAAAATGCTCTATGTATTAAAGGTCCACGGCCTTCCACGGTAGTTCTCCAGCTGACCAGTTTTGCTTACGTCATTTTTACAACGACATTTACCCCAAAATATAGACAACCTAGCGTAGCGGTGATATTATCTTGGCTCCACTTCCTAAACATAGGTCTATGTACCTTTTAATAATTCAGGTTTTTGTCATATAGATTCTGTAGTACTTACAAAAGATGTAAGCGGACGAACTCCAAACTTATAACCATAAAACGACATTAATGTTTTTCGACACAAACGCTACATTATCGAGTACTCAAAATAAAATGTCCGCCGCTTTGTTGGTCCCGAGTGAACTCGTGGACATTGAGACGCTCGATAAATTTAAGTTACTCCGGAAAACTATTCAAACCACATTGTTAGTTATTCACTGCAATTTTCACTCACAAAATAATTTGTAATCAAAGTCCTAGTCAGCATTTTTTATGAATTAAAAGAGATAAAACTGCGAGCGGAGCACCGAGAGAGTTATGAATCGAAACGACGACAGCGGTGGCGGCGACAGGAAGCTTTTTTTGAACATCTGCTGCTTGCTGCAAGCCAAGCAAGCAAGCGACGACAAATCTAGCAGTGGCGCGAACTATACGCGCAGGCGCGAAGCGGCACCCGAACCGTACCGTACCGTACAATATACAGTGCGCGTAGGTACAACCCCTTGGAGCGTAGCACACCGAGAGATTTCCGATACTATCGAAAGTATCGATTCCTTGTGGGTACCGGAACGTCCCTCGGGTCCGAAAAATGAAGATTATATCGAATTGATACCTACTATACTTACCCATATAAACCATAGTATAAGTCGTATGATAAGTTTTTGATGCTACTCAGTATTTGTTGCTGCATTCTTTCGCCACTTCCGCAGCCTGACGAGTGACGATAAAAGACGGGCGGACTAAAAATTATCAGTACATATTCTACTTATAGGAACATTATGTAATTATTATCAGTTTTTTACAAACAAATTAAGCAACAATGTTTACAATCAGTCCGAAAAAAGCTATTGCTAACGTAAAAGTTAAGGGGGGATAATACATTTAATAAACATTGTCTGTCATATTTGACACATTTAACAGGAATTATGCTAGCAACAACTCTTACACAATCACCCCTCTGGAAGAGATCTCCCATTGTATAACTAAGTTGTGTATGCACTGTATTTTGTTTCTGTGCGATGAACAATAAAGAGTTATAAGTATATCTATGTAAAAGTTTGAACTACTCACCATTTTTTTCGACGACCGATGTGGCGCGGCGGGCGAATGTCCGCCTGCGACGCAGAGGTTGCGGGTTCGATTCCCGCCTTGGGATAAATGTTTGTACGATCTGCATATATTTATTCCGGGTGTTCTGGGTATTTTCTATGTATAATAAAAAAAAAATATCTATGTATGTAATATAATATTGTATTAAGTATATCAGTCATCTAGTACCCATAACACAAGCTCTGCTTAGCTTGGGGCTAGATGATGCTGTGTGGATCGTCCGGCATTATTTATTATTATTTATTTATTTATTTATTTCCATACCTACCACTGCTGTCCGAGAAGAAAAAGTTCATAACGCATCGGATGAAATGCTAGAGCAATATGTTTTTACGTAGATGTTTCTTGTGCGACTTAGGGTAATAAAAATCTATGGATAATATTACTCTACCAACAATGTGGTAGCAAGGTGGTACTCGACTTACGCGCGACCCTGCTTGCGAACGATGGATTGTAATATAGGTAATTTTCCAACACAGTACCGAACGAAAGGTATCGCTTACTTTGATTTAAATATCGACACAAAAGTATCGATTACTTATATTCGTAGGTACTTGTATAGGAACATCCCTAGACCCGTTATGACCGAAAATGTACAGAAAACGTCGGGGCGCGCAACGCCCTCAACCCAACCGCAGCCGGCGATGCCAGTAATCCTGATTTCCCAGGAGATTTCCTGATTTTTCTTCTATTCTCCTGATATTTGGGATTTGAAATAAATCGTAATAATCGTACAATGTGCGAACTATAAGCGTAAATAAGAAAGTCATGCCGCCTATGCCTGTAATTTCATCGGCACTACACCTTTCATTACGAACTCTACTGCTAAATATAAGTACAGTTATTATTATTATTATTATTATTATAAATGATAAGGAAATTATTATTATTATTGCAAAAACATTCTTATTCCACTTAATATTGATTCGCCGATCCTGTATTATTCAGATACTTACGGAAAAGAACCAAATAAATAGGAACGCGATAAATAGGTATAGTAATGGTAAAGTACTTAGTAGGTACGTTTGATTTTCAAGTTAGTGAAAACTACCTACTTAATCGTTGATACATTTAACAATGTTTCACAATAATAGGAAGTACTTAGTAGGTGATAAATAGTACATAGGTATTTTCTTTTTTATTTACCGCCTGATTTTATCACGTCTCTTTTCTCTTGGGTCTATTTCTGAATTTTGAAATTTTAATCTGGCAACACTGGCCGCCGCCCGCCCCTAACCAAATTCCTCCCCTTGTTCGTTGAAGCCATAAAAAAATAACGAATTTTTGAATTCCTTTTGTTCGACCGGTTTTGGCTTTAGGCTAGGTACTTACTCGTAGATGGTGGCTTTCGCTTTCAGATATCAGATAGCTGTGGCATCCCAATTTATCCCGCCCTGCACAGGTGCCTTCCTCTTGAATTAAGCCTACATATTCTACCTAGGTTAACTAAATATACTTACCTACTAGTGGTTCTGTGAGAATACTCGCGAGCCCTTATTACCATGCAATGACCGTTACTTTCCTTTTTTCCAAAACTGAAATCCGTCCATATTATAACGCTACCAGCAATTTTCCCCACCCCTTTCCTTCTCCACTCCCCCTTTTTTTTTCGCAACTTCTTGTGTAGAATGAAGTCCTTGTGTGCCCCTCAAGCCCTCAAATCTATAGGTAGATAAATTAACGCTACAGCAAACATCCCCCCTTTTCCTCTCCAATCTTAAACGGTTCCGTTTCTTTTATAGGTACTAAACATTTTATTTACAAAGAAAATTACAGCTAATACAAATATTTATATTTTATTTTATTTATTAGGGACAACAAACTTGGTGTAATAAACAAATAGGTAGTAAGTAAAAGTAAACTTAGTTAAAATATAACCCATAACATTATCAGCTTACAGTTATAAAGTAAAGAAAACTGAGATCCTGTTATAATTGGTATTTGGTATATACAAAAAAAAATATATAAAACAGTTGAACTACCTATCTAAAGACCGTTGCAAACGATACATTGGTTATACTAATAATTTTTGCTCAACGGTTAGATTGGAGATCAAACCAATTTTCGTGAAAAATGCGATTTGTAGGCGTGAAGAGACAGGCAGACGGACAAAATCATTTTTGTGGCCAATCTCGAATCTGAGACGCTTCGCTCGCTCGGACAAATAAGTAATTAATTCGTCGGTCAAAGCAGTGTGGTAAACCTGCCGGACTAGATGCGCAATTTACGATAACACGTTTGACACGAGGGCGATGTAAAGTATTTTTTTTTAAGTATACAATTTGGTGATAGAACAAGCATATGGCCCACCTGATGTTAAGTGGTTACCATTGCCTCTAACAAAGCAGTGCCTTGTAGATCACGTTCGTTAGCAAGGTGACCTACAATACACTACTCTGCGTCCATCGACCTGAGGCATATAGACCTCATGTGCCTGTAATTACACCGGCCCCCCGCACTCCGCACCCTTCAAACCGGAAACCAGAAATAGGCATGGTGGTAGTACTTCCCCGGAAGAGCCCTTCACTAAGAGCTCTACTACTACTACTATTTCAATAGTAAAAAAGCGGCCAAGTGCGAGTCGGACTCGCTCATGAAGGGTTTCGTAGCAGCAAGTAAGATAATATAAAAGTTCTTGTTTTTCGTTGCAACTTTGATCTATGTTTTTTTAATTAAGTTATTGATAAGTAAACATGATAATTAGGTAGGTACCTAAATGATGGGATTTACACCTAACTATATGCGAGCCCATACAGGTTATTGTGATAGCTAAATTTATATTTGAGTTGATTGAATGAAAGGTAAATTGTGGTTTACGATTTATGACGTATTAAAAAAAACTGATCTCGTTCAAACCAATTTTCGGTGGAAGTTTGCATGGTAATGTACATCATATATGTTTAGTTTATTTTTGCAGTTATAGGGGGGGGGGGGGGGGCACACATTTTACCCCTTTGGACTAGATGACTGATATACATAATAGAATAGGTACAACATAATATACACACATATTTTTTCTTATACCTACATAGAAAATACCCAGAACACTCGAAATAAATATTTGCAGATCGTAGGTACAAACATTTATTTCAAGGCGGGAATCGAACCCGCAACCTCCTGCGTCGCATTTACCCGCCGCGCCGCTGCGCCACATCGGTCGTCAAATTGATATTGATGAAATTGGTTTGATGAAGAATTAATTGTTTTTTTTCTATTTTTTATAAAAACATCATTGGAATATGCATGAAATGTAGTGCAGGACAGAGTAGGTAACTAATAGGTACCTACAAAGTTACGAGTTTTGGATTTATAGTTACGACCCCAAAACAAAGATCAAAATTTTTGTATCACATCACCAGAAGAGGCTATCGCAGAGTAAGGATGAAAACCAGGGTTTTTTTAAATTATTTTTTCGAGAACTTGATGAAATTCGTAGGTGCAAAAAAACACTGCACGGAACCATCAGCGTCGTGTCATACTTTCACTTCGATGAGTTTTTGTCCAACTAAAACTAAACATTCCTGGCAAGGTTACATCCCCATTAGGTACCTACCTACCTACCTATTCGAAGTCTGTATACCTCATTCCATCAACAACAAGTCGTAAAAAAATATGCAGAGCAGGCTACGTTGTCGGAGACGCCTTTCAAGCAACTTTACTTCTCAAAGTATTTAAAATCAGTTTTAATGTAAACAATACAATAAACGATACCTACGGCAGCAGGTGCATAATTCTGTATAAAAATTACAAAACTCAAGGGTTGCCTACCTACCCATCCATGATAGAATAGAAGAAGGCGGGCGAGCGTATTTTGATTTGAATGCCTACCTACCTACCACCTAGTTTGGTTTGCTCTAGTAGATTTTTCTCTATGCACCTTCAAAAACTACCTATCTTGTCGTTACAGTTCGGTACCTACTCATGGAGTTATCATTAGGGATGATTTTAATTTCGTAGGACAGTGTCAAAAATAAAAAACCCGGTGGCTAGTGGCTACGTGACACGTAGGTATATATACTCTTTCTTTAGTCCATATTCTTAGGGTATACTTACGAGTCGAAGAAAAGAGTCAGATTCTAAATGTTATGATTAATGGATACTTATTTTATTTTTAGTGCCATATAAACCTAAATTATTTTAATTGTCATAATCCCTACCAGCCAGGATTAAAAATGTTAGTGGGGAAAAGTGAAAATTAGTAAAACTTTCACAACACACCATCCAGCAGCAAACCCAATAAGTAATTTTTATTTTTATTTCTATTTTTTGCTTTGCAATTTCAGTCAGAAGTGGTAAGAAAAAAATAGCATTAATATTAATAAAATTTTATTCATATATCAATAATAGCAAATACTTCAAACTTATTATCTTTTGGTTCATCAATGACTTGCATGGCTGAATAAGTGATAGCTTTCACTTCAGTCCCTTGAGGATGCCTCCCGATTTGAAATTCTTCGCCAAAACACTTGCAGACTATCCTAAACTCTTCTGTATTGAATTCTGTGATCTCCAACTTCTTACAAATCAAAAATGGTTCAACAGAAAACAAAAAAAGTAGTTCATCAAGAAAATGGTACAATAGTCCTATCATGTCATCAGCTGTAGCTTCAATTGTGTGAACTTCTTTGATCTGCACATAATTCATTTCTGTCATGTAAGCATACATTGCCATTCCACATTGCTCGAAGGCTTCCTTAAGGCTATCTCCCCATGCATGTAACCTGAAATAAAGAGGAAGATTGACAAATTGGTGATACAATGACAAATGAAAGTAACTAGGTAAACTAGGCACTCTGCATTTCAGATTGTACTCTATGTAATTGTGAAATGAATGTATGAATTAAAATTTCACAATAGGTATCCATCGATATGAATGAAATGACACAGCAAAAATGTAATGTTTCAATCAAGCCTAACATAATTTTTTATCTAGTCTGTCTAATCTAACTCTATCTATTCTATCTGTCTGTCTATTGTCTAGTGTGTTAATTCGTAACCTAAATTACATTTAATCTCTTTTTAATACACTAGCGTTCTGAAGGGTAATATGATCTAAACGCTAGAGATCTGATGTGAGATATCTACCGTGCCTGAAAATTTAACTAACCCACAAAAATTTTGATTACTCTTCCAGATGTGTTCGCCGCGCCGCGCACCGGCCGTGTTTACACACTGTTTGTATGAGCAATTTAATGATAACCAGTTGATAATCCTACATAGGTTGCTCCTGAAAAGATTGTACTTACTGCACATCAGCTGTATGATCCAAATCTGTAAAATATAAATAGTTAGAACACATGCAAAACCTATTGTTATTCTCTTGTTGAACCAGTTACGAATACAAACAACAAAAACTAACATTCATATTTTACAGGCGGTATCTGAAAGTCGTCTTCAGTAAGTCCCCCCATTTCTTCATCCATTGTTAAATTAATAAATAGTATTATATCGTGTATTATCTCGGTAGTCGACACAGAATACTTTGTCGCAGTTGACAAGAATCTTCCCCCAATCTTGTCTTACTTACTTTACTTCGTTTCGCCCACAGAGTACTTTTTTATAGACCCAGTCTAGATCTAGAACATAAAAAAATACTCTGTGGTCTAGACAGAATACTACAGATACAAAAGAGAGTGCTTTAGAGTAGACTGAAAGAAAATAAGAGCACTCTGTGTTAAGCCCACAGAACACCTAATAAAAAAACTTCGGCTTCCTGACTGTATGGTTTTTGACGTTAGAGAACATTCATAACATAACCGTTGTTTTTTGGTAGCAAATGTCATACATCGTTCGTTTTATTCTTTTTCGTTTAAAGTTTAGACTGTCTGTAGCAAGGAAACAGCGAATAAAAAAAAAGAAAACAAAGTAGCTCGATTTTGGCGTTCGATTGTTTACGATGTTCAGCTTTTCTTGCCTTGACGGCTGGAATTTTTTTTAGACGTGTTTTGTATATTTTTCATCAAATCTTAAATATTTTGTTTTCAAAAATGGACCCTCTTGCTATTTTGCAAAACCGAATCGAACAGTTAGAAGCCAAACTTGGTGTTGCAGCTAGCCCTAGCGATGGTCAACAAGGGGACTCTGCTACCATGAATCTCATGAACACTGCTCAGACTATCAGCAATGCAACTGCGGGCCATGAGAAGCTTACAGAAGCTATGCAAATGGCCAATGAGTTGAACAACTACACTGATCCAAATTTTGTTGAAAAGGTAAGGGGTACTCTGATGAGTCATCAGCCCTAATTATTTTTTTGAACACTGTTTTATCGTTAAGTACTAAACCTTTCAAAAACCCCTCCTCGTCTTTTAAGCTACTACATGGTGTCTGTCTCTGGATGAACACATTTTTTTTACTGAATCAGGATTAGGTACTGTATTGAATTTTTTTTTGTAACAGCTGCAAGAGAGTGATATGCACATGCACGAAGTGGCTGCAGCAGAGCCTGTTATTAGACATCATTGCCGTTGCATGCATCACTGTAAACAGGTAATTTATTTATGAACTGGTCTTTGAACTTTAAATTTTGCTCAACATTGATTCTAATTCAGGGTATTATTGTGGAGCACCAGAATGTTAATTCATGCATTTAGCAAGATTTTGGCTATTGTTGGCATTATATTAGCCAGCACCACCTGCTCCAACCTTGACTAGAGACTTAAGACCTGATCTACATCACAAAACTTTGCTAGCACTAAGAATAATAAAAATCAAAAATTTTGATGATCTGTTGGGTAGTAGTAAACGAAAAGAATAGAAATGTGTAGTCAAATGACTTTTTGTTAATTAAGTCATATCCAAGCCTAAGTCGGAAAGTTATATTACAATAGGAACTCAATACATAAGACAGGTTGCAAGCCCATCGCCGCTCAAATATAATAAATTATAAAATATTTATGACCCTGCGTGCTTGTGAACGCCTTTTCTTGGGCCGTTGTTGGTGGATAAATAAGTTCAATTACACTATAGAACCTCCAAAATTGTTTTGTCAGAAGTGTCATTTTCCATTTGTAATATGCAAAATACCTAAATGGATCAAACCATGGGGGCCATTGATAAACTCTCTGATTTTTACTTTGGCAGGCTGCACCTGTCCTGGAGTCTGAGGCTATTCAGCAAGCCCCTCAGATGCATGCTACTGTTAACGAGATGCAAGCTGCTGCTGCTGAAGTAAAAGCTGAAGCAGATAAGGTAACAAATATTTTTTTATTTTAACCTGAATCATCCCACAGCTGGGTTCGGTAAATATTGTAGCTTACTTACACGACTCCTCTCCAACACCGCCTAAAAATCGAGATGAGTACTATCGAGTGGTACGATGGTGCTAAGTAAGCAGTCTGCTTATTTGTGTTGTCAATGTTATGTATGGCATTGGTACGCCATCATACAGGTTTTCCTAGTTTGGGTACCAATGCTGTCTAACCAATGAACGATCATGTATGTTATTTCCAAATAAATTTCATTTGATGTCTACAGAGGACGTCCTGACGCTCACATTTCAATTAACATTATTTTGCCGCATGGAAGCGGTGTTGTATAAGTCGGCTATAAGGTCTTCTGGCAAACCGTGGCTGGCGCTCCAGTTTTATATTGTTTTGATTGAAGGTGGATTTCATTTATGACTCTTGACATATTCGGTAGTCAGAATGGCGGGGCATCATCTGCGTTTACTGGGAAGAGCTGACTTCATTCAGTTAGAGCTTGAGTTCGACCACCATTATGTTCATCAATAACGCGATATTACGGAGCGCGGGTAGCTTCTGGGCACGATGCTTCTTGTCCTATTGTTCACTGAGAGTTAGGTTGTTCTGCTCGGACGAAATATTACCTTCACTCCTCTTATTTCTAGGGTATCTATTGGTGTGGCGATACAGGTGACCCCTAAAACTAGGTGATCGAGTAGCAAGTCGTCGCCATCCTAGTAGGCCCGAGGAGATCTATTCCGGCGATCTTAAAGGAAGGAAGCTGTTGGGAACCTGAAGTTTCTTCTCGGTTAATTGGGTTCTGTGCTGTGGTCCAGTCTTGGCCATTATTAGCTGCTCGTTCACGGAGCACCACCTATTCATGAGTGATCGTTTTAGACACCCCGAGAAATGAGTTTCTAGCACCAGCTAACTGGTTCGTTATCTGTTTAAGTGTAAGTGCTGTAGGTATGATATCGCGTCTCGCTGGACAATATCAATAGTATTGACTGATGTTATTTTATTATTGTACAGAAATGCTTAAAGCATTCATGTTGCATAAACGGTTCTTGCATGTGGCTTTTTCTTAATCGATATCTCTCAAACGTTAGTTGATTGGATTTGAGTGAGCTCTGTTGAAGAGTTTCCTAATTCTGCATCGTAATCTTTGCAGTTCCAGTCCAGCAGTGTCGGTTTGTGTCTTTTGGTTTCACGTGCGGACACTATTGTTCACAACTGTAGTTGGTTTACACAAAAGTTAAAGTAAGTGTGGTGGTGGTGCATAACTTTTGCACAATCTTGAAAAAACAAGCAGATGGCTTACCTGATGTTAAGTGGTTACCCTCAATAAAGCCTTGCTACACAGAAGATCACGCATGTTATAGGTCTATAGGAACATGCTTTAGGATGCACTTCCTGTGTAGGTACATTAACCTGAGGCATACTGCTATTACCTGGAGTTCCTGTAATTTCACCTGCTCCCTCACCATTCAAGCTGAAACACAACACGGTGGTAGAATGAGGGTGGTAGTACTTTCCCGGACGAGCCATTCAATTTAAAAGGCTTACTACTACTACTAACACTATAATACTTTTTTCTTCAGGTTACCCAAGGCATACAAGAGTTAGCAGAGACATGTGGTACGGCAGCGGCGGACGCGTCGCAACAACTAGCTGATGTCGCTCAGAAGGTGGACCAAATTGAGGAAAAGATGTTCCCCAGACGAAGAAACGGATTGGACTAATAGCTAAAATTACTACCTATTAATAATTATAAACGGTGCTTTTGTTTTTTTTTTATCTATCTAGAATGCACTATTAAATTATAGCAGAGTATGGAATAAAGTAAAGTACCCTTACGCTTGAAATTTTTACTTTGATTAGTTAAAGTTAAATAAATAAAAATAAATGGTAAACTCAGTGGTACCTAGGTACTACCGAGGGAAAAACCTCATACGTCTATTCTATACTAAAGTAAAACTGTAGTCAGAAAGTCTGCAATAGAAATTTTGCCGAAATCTTGCTAATAAATAGTACTTAAAAAAAGGTCTTCCTCGTGCGCGTGTCACGTCTCAGTAGTTTCATAGTAGTAGTAGGTACCTACCTACCTAGTTGTCCAGCACTAAGAATATGGACTTCTATGGTCCAGCATTATTATTATTATCTTGCTAAGGCAGCGTAGGTACATGCGCAATGAAAACACTGAAACCTTCGATCAATGATACCTACTTGATCGAAGACAAACCATTGGCTCGTGTTGCGAACTGTACTTGTGATAGACCTATGGTTTTTATAAAAAAAAACAGAAAGCGCAGAATTAAAAAAAACGTAGGTACTCTTTTATGAACTTTATCTGAACTAAGCAATACATTTATTGCATTCCCATGGTTTAGTTTATATTCATAAGAATAAGTAATCACATGGGCCCCTAAATAGGGTATAGCAACATTCTTACCAATTCTTACTGGCAGCACTGTAGAGCACTCTGTGGTCAGTTCATTCATTTTGTTCCATCCTAGTAGTCTGTGTTTTGTTCGTTCGTTTTCATTGTTGTGTTGATGTGTTGTGAGCACAGAGTACCTACTTTTATTTTATGTAAACTGAAATTTGTATTTTAGTGAACCAACGTGCAGTAAAAATTTAAATGGTCTAACAGTTAGCGACGTACATTATTAATATGGCAGATGCTACCGTAGAGGCAGCTCCTGGGGACGAAAATGATGATAGTTGGTTATACGGAGATGGAGCAGAGCAATCCTCTGACAAACCACCAGATGAAGGTGTCAAGACGCCTGAACCCGGAGCAGCCACAGCAGCAGCCGTAAGATTTTACATAGGTTAAATAACTACTTGTGGAAATCCTGGAATCTTGAATGCTAATCTTGATACTTTATCGACGTTTCATAACCTCCCAAAATGTAAATAGGTAACTTACCTGCAGGCCCACACACGTTAATGGTAAAGCAGAGTGTAAATATAAAATAAAACAAACCTACAAGTACATCAGGCTATTTCAGGTCCCCCTTTATCTATTCAAAGTTTCATTTAAATAATAATTGTAAGTTTTTATAGTGCTTACCTGCACTTATTCATTCAAATAGTTATAAAAAACAGATTTACAAGTTTTTTAAAACCTCAGTCATCAGAATTAACCACTTTAGATAAACTTTTTTTGCAGGGGGAAGAGAAAGATCAGGAGGAAAACGACACTGCCAATGACTCCCATTTCAATGATGAGCACTTTGAAGATGTCAGCCAAGATGAGGAAAAGGCTAATGGAGAGGACGGCGACTCGGACTCAGACGACAGTGATGATATAAAAGTTACCATTGGAGAGATCAAGTCTGGACCTGCTGCTTATGGCAGTTTAAACATAAAGGTAACATTTTTGTATATGTATACTTTACCAGTCTATGTATACGCTGATCCTTGAAACTCTTACCTAATATGTTGTGATCCTTATTAGACTAACATAGTCATAAGTTGAGTCAACTTATGACTATGTTGGTCTAATAAAAACGTCTAATAAAAACATAAGAAGAAAATTAAGCAATTCTGTACTGCAGTCTGGCTTGAAGGTTTAATCACAGGTTCCATCTTCAATTACACCTCTATTTATGTGTAAGCAATACACATAGATGTTTGTTTTTGGTGATATAATGCTATGTACCTACTATATGTAGATATTTTCATAAGCTAACTGAATCCCACAAGTTTTGCTTACTTCAAAGCTGAAAATAAATAAAATAAAACTATATTATTACTTTGACTTCTGTTTTATGTACCCATTTTCGCAATAAATAAATGAAATGAAACAATGCCATAGGAAATGTCTTATTGGAAATTTCATACATTATTATCAAACCCAAAACTACTTTCAGAGAGGAGTAGGACTTGTAGCTGCAGGTCCAGCGGAGAAGCCCCGAGCTGTCACAACAACAGGCAAAGTGTCTCTAGAAGACCTTGATGGACCCGGTAGCATCAATGGCGTACCGGCTATGGAGTTCAACATTGACACCATTGAAGATAAGCCATGGAACAAACCTGGAGCTGATATTTCCGGTAAAGTGGTTGTTGAGAACTGGGATGTCAGATATCCAGTAGTTATAACAATGGGTAGAAGGTATTGTCAGTCTCGTTGGCTGTAGAGAAATGAGGGTAGTCCAAGAGCCCATGGAATGGCATTAGCTAAAAGATACTTTTACTGACTAGTAATTCCACTGGTCAATGTCCTCTCCCATTTCCATAGTTTCACAAGTTTTTTTAAACTTCTTAATCACAGCCCATAGTAATGCGCGGTAGTTTTCCTAATGGACGTTGTATAGAGTCACGTTTGTGCTTCCAGCCACGCCTGAGAATTCTCGACTCCAAAAATTTGCCATAACTCCAAACGAAAGTTCTCAAAAAATAAAAATATAATATGTGTGACGTATATAGGGTTGAAATTCGAATTACATTTGGCGGCGTAGATATTTCAACTGCGGATTATTCCTTGGTTGCTGCGCAGTGTATCTCGAATGTCGATGCCCTCTGAGATACAGTTGAAACCTTATGAAAGCATTGACCTCTCAAATCACACCAACCTGAGGTATATACATAGGTTGATGGACAGAATTTATAATGCATTTTGTTATATTATTGAGATCTAATTCAACAACTCCAAAATGTGGGTATGTATCAAAAGTAATATCTGGATGTACCTCTGACTATCCCTCTTAGACATTCTCAAAGAATCTCAAGTAAGTACTTGGTACTAAGAGATCTGAGAGAATATCTACCGTGCTTTGGTATTCAAGTCGTGATGCGTGATGTTTATTTTTTTATTATTTACACACAGATTACTTTAACTACGGGTTCAATGAGGTGACATGGAGTGCATACTGCGAGCGGCAACGGCGTATGCGCGTTGGAGAGGCAGGTGTCATGCTATTACCACCTACGCGCCAGCCAGAGAACAGACGACCACAAGGTAAACTATGAACATTCTAATATAATCATTGCACCCAGTGGCTTTACTTCTATTCTGCTCTATGGAACCCTTTTCACAATGCTTAGTTAGTAATCACCAAGCTGGATTAAGATAGTTAATTGATTCAGGCGTGGCTTTGCAGAAGTTTTTTGTTATATTATAAAATAGACTATTTAATATATATAGTACTATTCCGCCATTTCGATCCTACGATATCGACACGTGTTTCGCTTCTCTACGAAGCATCCTGAGGAAGATTTTGACTTGACTTTGACGATTTCTTTTATGCAATTTGATATTTTTTACATGATTGCTTAAAACTTTATCCCTGGTACACCGTGTTTTGTCTTTTGCATTCATAGGAAGTTGCAAGTTCGATTGAAAAAGACAAAACACAGTGTAACTATTCTACTGTAATGCTTATATAGTTTATACTTCTCTGGTATAATATACATATTATATCATACTATAATATTATAAAGAGGAAAACTTTGTTTTTTTGTATTGAATAGACTCCGAAACTACTGGACCGATTTTTATAATTCTTTCACCGTTGGGAAGCTACACTATCCCCGGGTGACATAGGCTATATTACATTTTCAAAAAAATTAGGGATCCTTACTAAAACCCGTGCGAAGCCGGGACGGACCGCTAGTAATATATATATCGAAAGGATGTAAGGATTTTGTGCAGAATATAATTGATTCTGCCCTATAATTGTTATGTTTCCTATGTATGTTAAACTTTGGTTTATTATTTCAGCTTCTAGTAGAAGTAAGTAATCTCCTAACTGAATAATAATATTAATACTGGACAATCCACTAGCCCTAAGCTAAGCAGAGCTGTACTAGATGAATGATATACATAATACAATAGGTACATTACATACATAGATATTTTTTATTATACATAGAAAATACCCAGAACACCCGGAATAAATGTTTGCAGATCGTACAAACGTTAATTCCAAGGCGGGAATCGAACCCGCTACCTCCTGCGTCGCAGCCGCATATTAGCCTGCCGCGCCACATCGGTCGTCAAATAACGATAAACTTTTGTGAACATTTTACACAATCATATTTTTTACAATCATACTTATTGTAAATTACAGGAGCACTTAGACATGAAGAGATGCAAGGTCCTCCCCACCAGCACCCGCACCAGCATCCGCACCAGCACCCGCACCACCAGGGCCCGCCGCCAAATATGCAAAATAACTTCCAAGTCAGGGAAAATACCATCCAGGTTAGATTTATGTCTTTTATTTACTTCGTTTGCGAATTAATTAAGACATCGCTTCGGCTGTCTCAGTCAAAATATTTTGTATGGGACAGACAGAGACAGAAGGAGTAGTCGCTGTCTGCTGTAGTGTAATCACTACTATCCAAAATGTATGGGATCTATAAATTTTTGATGCGACGCGACGCTTGCTGTTTAAGACTGATCGTGTATTATTTCCTAAATTTTCAGGTGATGACAGCGGAGCGTCGCGAGTACCGTCCTCACGGACGCGAGATGGGTCCGCCCGGGGAGTACTTCGCGCCACCTCCGGAACACTTTTACCCGCCTCCGCATGCACATGCACCCTACCCTGAACACTGGGGTCAGTATCATATCACTACTCAACATACAATTTTTTATTAATATTCCATTTGACAACCATTACAGCTCAGTTAGCAGCTCGGCCTTCTGCGCTGGAGGTTGTGGGCTCGATCCCCACTGAGGATAAAAATTTATATATCGGTGTTGGTTCTCTGTCTGGATGTATTCTTAGTATGAGTATTATCAAGAATGCTCAGAAAAATTACTAAACTTATTAACTGATTTTATGGTTTTGGAGCTTTTGATAGAACATCGCGACGCATCAATAACGAGACTCCACGAAGATGAAAGTCTGATTCCATCTTCACGATTGAGATTTAGATTTTTCTTAATTTTAATCGCCTCCTAAATCATCCTTTTGTGGTAGTGCCGCTCATTAGACAGTACCTTGGGTTCATGTAGTTCAATGAGCTCCCGTACCAAGTCGGAAAATGCATATATTATCTATGTAATGGTGTTCCTTTTACTCGTTTAGGTACGATACTTTTTAAATCATTGAAATCGTTCCATTGGTTGCGAAGATATTACACATTTTGTACCAGTCAACCGCGGGGCGGCCGAATAGCTCATGTGACGTCACGAAATCTTTTCCGCCCGCGGGCGCGCTCTCCGCAATTCATTTATTAGAGTTCACTCGATCTGCGCGGGTCGTGTTGTGGTTTTTACGTGAATATGCCGAACTATAAGTACTGTATAGTACCGAAGTGTACTAATACTTCAGTTAGTACACCTAAAAAACTATTTTTCAATGTGCCAAAGGTCCCGAAAGTGCGCAAAGAATGGTGCACTATCATAAAGAGGGATGACAAAATTCCGCTTTCGTGCCAAACTTCAAGATTTTGTTGCGAGGATCATTTTGATGTAAGTAGGTAGGTACCTCCATAATATACCAACTATGATAATAGTTGGTACCTACTTACATCAAAATGATCCTCAATCATTACTCGTGTGGTAAACAGGTGCGTAGGTAGCTTAGTAAAGCTTGTTTACGAATGTTAAAGAAAAATACAGGGTCGTACCTACTAGGTATATTTCAATGAGTAAGTAAATGATAAAAAATGTAAGTAGTGAAGTTTCTAATAACCCTTCCTCGGTAGTCGGGTTAAAACCAGGGTCATACTCAGGTCTAACTACAATAAAATGTGCCGTTCCCGGTAATATTCCCCAATGCGGGAATATCCCACAAGTTTCCCGGGATATCGGGGATCATTTTGGGATTATAGTTATAGATTCTATCTCATCATCATCATCATCAGCCTGTAGAAGTCCACTGCTGGACATAGGCCTCCCCCACACGTTTCCAGGAAGAACGATTCTGAGCCCTTTCCATCCATCGACTTCCCGCGGTTCTAACAATGTCGTCAGTCCATCGGGTAGGAGGACGTCCTACGCTTCGTCTTCCGGTTCGTGGTCGCCATTCGAGAACCTTTATTCCCCAACGGTTGTCGGTTCTACGAGCTATATGGCCTGCCCACTGCCACTTTAACTTGCTGATTCTGAGAGCTGTCGGTGACCTTGGTTCTTCTACGGATTTCCTCATTTCTGACTCTACCTCGCAGTGAAACTCCCAGCATCGCTCTCTCCATAGCTCGTTGTGCGACTTTAAGCTTGTGTATGAGACCAATAGTTAGCGACCACGTCTCAGTGCCATAAGTCATCACTGGTAACACACACTGATTATAGACTTTCGTCTTGAGGCTTTGCGGTAACTGTGACGAGAAGATGTGCCGTAATTTCCCGAACGCTGCCCATCCGAGTTGGATTCGTCGGCTGACCTCCAACATATACCGGTACGGGTGCGACATGAGCATTTGACATAAGTTTCGTCTTACTCATGTTCATTTTAAGACCCACCTGTTGGGAGACAATATTGAGGTCTCTAAGCCTTGTTTCTAGGTCTTCCAGCGATTCCGCCATTATGACTATATCGTCGGCAAATCGAAGGTGACTTAAGTGTTCGCCATTGATATTGATGCCATACCTATTCCAGGACACAAGCTTGAAAATATCCTCCAGTGCAGACGTGAACAGTTTCGGAGAAATTACATCTCCCTGTCTCACTCCTTTTTGCAACTGGATAGGATTTGTACTCTGGTCCTGGAGTCGGATAGTCATGGTGGCATTACTATATAGGCCTTTCAACACTTCGATGTACCGATAGTCAATTTGACACCGCTGGAGTGACCGTAACACTGCCCAGGTTTCGACTGAATCGAAGGCTTTTTCATAGTCCACAAACGCTAAACAAAGTGGCTGGTTATACTCTTCGGTCTTCTGTATAACCTGCCGGAGCGTATGAATGTGGTCTATGGTACTGAAGCCTTTTCGGGACCCGGCTTGTTCGGGAGGCTGGATTTCGTCTAGCCTACGAGCGAGACGATTAGGAACTACTCTCCTTCAAAAGGGTGTTATCACCTTTCATAAAGAACAGTACCACCACACTCCTGCTCCATGCCTCTGGCGTCGTACCCTCGAGGATGAGGATATCTATCTATACATGTAATAAAACTGTAGCCAAAGTGAATGAAAAAGAAGTACTTACCTATGTAAATTTAAGCGCGAACGAAGTTGCGTGCGTGGAAAAATATATACCTGAATTTATTATATTTTTAGGTGGAAGCTGATAATAATAATAATAATGCTGAACAATCCACACAGCATCATCTAGCCCCAAGCTAAGCAGAGCTTGTGTTATGGGTACTAGATGACTGATATACTTAATACAATACATTACATGCATACATATTTTTTATTATACATAGAAAACACCCAGAACACCCGGAATAAATATTACCAGATCGTACAAACATTTATCCCAAGGCGGGAATCGAACCCGCAACCTCCGCGTCGCAGGCGGACATTCGCCAGCCGCGCCACATCGGTCGTCATATGGAGAACTACGTCAAGTATAGGCTTGTGGGAGGAATGCTTAGATTGAAGAAGGAAGTATTGCATTCCTGTATTGTATTCCTGACCTTGATTATTTATTGTATAATTTTTAAATAAATCTGGGTATAACCTACGACAAAATATAATTTAAATTCTTAGGGCTTATTTTAAACTTAACATACCTAACGCTTTCGTTTATTCATAGCTCTAAATTACGTGTCCAAAGAACTTAGGTAGGTACATTCCTGTCAAATTAAGTATTTAAGTCTAATTTTATTTATTTTATACCTACATAATATTTTTCTTTAAACCTTTAAGTTTCTACATAGGCCTACTTATCTTATATCCTACTTATCTACATACCAATGTTGAAAATAACAGCGTAGGTAGTTACAACAACAAACACAACTTCCCTGGCTGACTAACCTAAAACTTTTAGGTATTTTATAGGCTAGTCCAAGTATGTGTACCTACCTACATATTATCCTGTTATTCTGATTAGGTTGATAATGAGATTTGTTTACCTCTGAAGTTTCCAACCATGAATTTCAGCGCTTGTGTAATTTAAATGATTACTAAGATAATCAAATACCATGAAGGTATCAACTTTAGGTAGATTATCGGATTGCGCTTGCTCAAAACCGATATCTACCTTATTTCTAATACTCATTTGTTATATTAAAATAACAACCTTCTAATAAAAACCTAATCAAATCACTTGGTGACGTTACGCTCCGTGTCGGACGAGTATCGCGAACAGAAACGCGGGGCGCGCAGTGGTTTGGCGGCTAGCGCTGGGCCATTGTGACGTCATCGCTTCCGTTCGCGCGGTCAGTGAATCTCGTTCGGTATTTTGCCCATAACTTAGTCAGTTTTGGCCGTAGAAAAAAAAAATTTGCATTTTTTGTTTTAGTTTCTCAGGGCCTATAAAACTGCATTCATAGAAAAAACTGTGACGGGTCCCCATTCAGTGGTTCCGTACATTATGTATATCCCTTTTTTAGATATCCCATTTTTTATGCAGGCCTCCGTCAATTTCGCAATCACTGAAACTCATCGCGTTATTTGTCCCCCAGAAAAGCACCTATCCAATTTTATTAATGAATTTCCTATGTTCAACCATAATTGGGCACTGCCACTGAAACATAGATTTGTATGCTGTATGTGTGTATTAGCAGGTCACTCCGAACCGCCGGCGGGGTGGGCTCCGAGTGAGATCAAGGAGCTGACTCCCGGCCCTACCGCGCCTTCCGCCCCGCCGCCCATGGGCCCGCCACTAGGTCAGTACATACATATATCATCGACCATTCAACTCTAACCTGAAACTTTGAGAAGACGAGGGCTTGTATGTCATTCATTGCTCAAGCCATTCAACAAAACGTCTTGAACCATCACAGACCAAGCAATGACTTGTTAATAATATTGCTGGACAATTCACACAGCGTCATCTAGCTCCAATCTTGTGTTATGTGTTGGGTTGTGGTACTTCATTTGTTTACTAATGAAGTGAGAAAAAAATGATAGACATTATCGAAGACCACAATTTATGTTGGTACTAATACAATAATACTATCCAAATTAAGCTGTATTGTTTCCAAAATTCCAATCCAATCGTGCGTTGAGGGTAAGCCTGACTTTGATAGCGTCAATGCAGTTTTTATATTTTGGTTGTTGTTGTCAGGTCCTCCGCCGATGGGAGTGGCACCGCCTGTGCACATGCCACCGCCGCACATGATGCCCGCATCACCGTTCGGCTCTCCCTTCCGCCCGCACCTTCCGCCGCATCCCCACGACAGGGAACGAGAGAGAGATAGAGAGAGGGACAGAGATAGAGAGCGCACGCATGAGCGAGAGCGAAGCGAACGTCGAGACCGCGACAGGAGAGACGATGTAAGTTATATTATGTATAAACACTAGTAAAATGAAACTAAAATCATCCAAAAATATTTCGGCAATCTGTTAGACTGTCATCTCGGTCATGATGTTAGAGTTGGTGCTGCTATTCTACCCCTGGTATTTCTTTTAGGAGTTTCTATCTACCGTAGATAATGAAGGGCTCCTATTCTATGCAGAGACCTCCACGATATTACTATAATAGTAACGAGTAGTAAATTCTGATAAAAAATGGAGCTTGCGTTCGTCTGTCGCGAAAAAAACTTGCACATTTATCTCTTCTAAAGTGTGCTCAGTTTGGCCATGACGCCTGTTACCTCACTATGACGTGCTGCTTGGCCCAGCTTCCTCGCAGGGTATTTCTAACAGTGTATTCTTTGTTTTAGGAGGATAGAGAAAGAGAACGGGATAGAGACCGTGAACGGTCGAGATCCATCAAACCCGACAGGATCAGAGAAAAGTAAGTTGATTACTGCCCATGAACACTAGCTTTTCCAACTGCACAATATTCGAGCTCACATTTGTGAATAAATCGCTATAAATCGGACTAGTGGAACATTTTAAATTTATCAATGCTTATTCTTTCTTCCTTTTTCCTTCATACAATTTTTGTTTTGGAATATTTCATGTACTTACATATGTTGTAAGCCTAACCGGCAGACTAGAGATACCATACTATATTTACCATAATAACAATATTAATGCAATTTATACCTAGTTTTACAATAATTTCTTTATCTTTAGTTGTCTAAGCTAAAGGAGGTAGTCGGAGGATTAATCAATTTAAAATAATCCACTCCGAGGGGGGCCACTGTGCGCTAGTCTTTATGATATCCATCTGATGACAGTCGTAGACAAAGAATTCAATTGTATTCTCTGTCTACGATCACAGTACACTTCGTAGTTCTACCTACCTTCCTAGTAGCATACCTACTGCGGTTTGACAACTATGTTCTTGTTCAAAAGTTTTATTGATTCGTCAGTCGAGTACATAAAACCACGCCGATCTCATATTGCATTACCCACTTATCGGCGGCGTGGAGCTCCCCCCATAGCCAGAGCTTAATTTCTTTCTATATACCAATAATAATGTTTTTCCTTCAGATCGTACAGACGCGAGAGGTCACGGTCCCGCGAGAGATCACGGCGGCACAAGTCGCGGTCGCGATCGCCGCGCACTAGAGACCGCTCTCGCGATCGTACAGAACGAGATCGTACAGAACGAGATCGCCCAGAACGCGAGCGCCCCGAACGTGAACGATCGCGCGACCGCGACAGAGAGCGGGAGCGCAGCGTCAAACCTAAGACTAAAGACAAGGAGGAAAAGGAAGAAAAGTAATTAGCGAAATAGTGTTAAGTGAAAATAAATTCTGCTTCCACCAGATAAATTGTGTTATTTTTACAAGTTAAGTATTCTTTAGCTATCCTGCTGAACCTCTGAATCCTCCTGCCTGAGGATGCTTCGTTCAAAATCACACAAGATCTTAGTGGCAATGCCATACTAAAAAAATATGTGAAAAAAATCTCGTCAAGCGCGATTTCGCCATGCATGTTTTATCTACCTATACCTATATCTATCTATGTTTTATCTAGCTGACCCCGCAAACTTCGTTCCGCATTATTTTTTATTTCTTATTATCCCATTCCGGACGAAGTCAAATCCATAAAACAAAAAGCATAAAATTTGCTCCAGCCGTTCTTGAGTTATAAGTGGTGTAACTAACGACTTTATTTTATATATATAGAAGACATGATAGGTACATGATCTTACCTACATTTTTACATTTTATGTAGTCTTCACTCAGGGTAACTACTACCTAACTATGTTTCTCCGAGATTACCTCAGTTAAACCCCTTTGATGGATTCCGATAAACTGCATGAGTATCCTTGTGGAATTTTCAATAAATAAGAGGAAGTTGTAAGTGGAATGAAACGACATAGTAATAATACAGAAATGCTTGTATTTTATTTATAATTAATGTCTAAATAAATGGATCATATAAATGTTTCCTAGAGCACACAGAAACGGCATCCAGAGCGACGGCTGCGGCTAGTCGCTCTCGACGCCGCGTCTTCATTCATCACATCGGGTTTTCCTTCATGTTTTTGTACAGAATTATATTTTACAATAATTTTATTTTCAATTACAATCTAGACGTAAAAAAATCTTGAGGTGAGAAGGAAACTAAGCTTCCTATAAAAATAATTACAAATGGAAAATGAGGGCTACGCTTAGTGCGACCGGCTGGCAGACCTCGACCTAATCTATCAGTACAGTACAGGACTTTACAATCATCACTATAACCTACGGCTTGCGGCGCCGCGCGCCTGCGCCTACTAACATAAGCATTCTTCACTCGATAAGCGCTCGCCCCAACCACTTGGGGGCTCATTAACTAAATAACTTAAATTAATTACATAAAAATATACAAAAATATCATTTTCACAAAATTATAATCGACAAACTATACACTCCGGCACTAAAAATATTCGATAACTATGTACGATTTAAGCCGGTTTTAAACTTAAACGAGAGCTTGACTTGAAATAGTACAAAATAAGAATAAACGTAATCACGACTATAGTGTCGATTGTCTAGAACTGCCTGCGGCATTTCCTCATCTCACGAAGATTCAAGGTCCCCTAGCCCAGCTAATAGTAAATCTACATCGAGCTAAAATTATGGAAACTCACGGGATCTTCATCAGACCGTTCTTTCCATCGATTTATAAATTACATTGAGAAACGTTCAAATATTTATACATAGATTTTTACGAACAACGAATAATACTAGAACACTTACGACTAACACGATAAAACGTCACGCCGCGGTGAGGCGACGGCCGAGCACCGAAGTGGTCGACGCTGTACAACTATTGTTACAAGTTTACCAATCGTTTTATACAATACATGCGCCGATATTTACATTCGCGCGTCAGTCTGCAGGTTGCGCCCGCCGCCCGCCGCGTGCCGCGTGCCTGCGATGCGCGCCGCACGCGCTCTACATTTACATTACATCTAATCTTAAACGACACGCGGCTCGCGACCATTACAAACTAATCGAGAGATTTTACACGACGACTCGGCGCCGGAACCTAAGCTAGGTGCGCGCGCGGCGGCCGACCGGGCCGCGGCAGCGGCTGCGGCTGCGGCTGCGGCTATACTTTACAAAATGTATACAATTATTTTTTACAATTAGGCGGCTGGTGAGATGGGCCGGCGCGTCTCCGCGGACGTTAATACTCGGCGTGCGGAGTGGTCGGACTACAAGACAGGGTTGGGCTGCGGCGGGCCGATGGGCCCCAGCTCGGGTGCCTTCATGAAGAACTTCTCCAGCTTCGCGATGATGTGCTTGCCGTACGTGTACTTGCGCAGTGAACCGATGTGCGGTCGGATCTTGTGCATCAACACCTTGCGCTGTGTCGGCTCCGCCACATCGATCATCTTCTGCACCACGTAGTTCGCGTACTGGTCCTTCATCATCACATGCAGAGCGCTACAACACATACGTACCATTTAGGATTAACACAAATTTTATTAAGTAAATAATAGTCAGTAATTTACCATGTACAAGTTTCAATCTTTTTAATAAATATATTATTATGCGGGATTGAAAGTATCTAGTTAAATTTTTCACCTAGATTCTTCACGTTTCAAGATGATCCCTACTGATTTTACTATATAAATACTTTAATTATAAATGCAGCATTAAAATGAGTTATGGATTTTTTCATGATGTTTGTATTAATTTGCCTGAAAGTGGACCAAGCGACAGTGAAGTGGACAAGACGCATTTTTTATAGATTATTGCAGTTGTCTATAGGAGGGTAAAGTTGTTTCAAGGTACTGACTTGTCGTTGAATCCGCAGAGCTCGTCAATGAGCAGTGCGCGTTCGTTCCGTGTGGCGTGGCTGACACACTTCTCGACGACATTGGATGCGAACTTGTGCTGCGAGAGCGCTAGCACCTTGCCGCGCACGCCGGCCACGAGCCGCGCGCGGTCCTCGGCCGCGCCGTGCTCCAGCACGTGCTGCACCACGTAGTTACCGTACTGGTCCTGTAATACTCCACATAAGTTACACTCATTCCACTTACTTTTATATCGCCCTATTAAAAAGCTCCTATATTATAAGTTTGAGTGAGGCCTTAGTGTCCCGATCCTTCCGGATGTCTCACTATTGCTTGTGGCTGAAGGTCATAAGAAAGTACATCGCTGGAATTTTAAACCATAACCTGTTAAAGTAAACGAATTTAATATGGCGTCACTAATCTTCACACATTATGGTGTACGAGTGATCCGTTAATCACTAAACTTATCTCTCAACTATACTTACGCAAGTATAGTTAGCGCCGCCATTTTACATTCGTTTAATCAGGTTATATCAGAATGGTAAATAAATTTACCAGGACATTTTGTTTCACTTGTAATGCCTTTTTTAGATGTTTATTCTACTAGCAACTATCTTTTAAATTTACGCTTAAACAATCTACATATTAATGAAAACTGCTTTAATTTATTATAGTCAACAATGAAAATAAATAAAATAAAATGCAAATACTCACGATTACTATGATGTCATGAAAATTCTGAATAGGATGTTTTACAGATTACTTTTATTTATTTATAATAATGATCCATGCGAATGATAATAGCACGGATGAGATGTGTACTTAAGTAAAAGATGTTTAAAGTTTAATAAAAAAAAACAGACTTTATTATGTACAAATAATGAAACGTCGGCACGTCAGGTAATGTGTGAATGAGATGCGTTTTGCGTATGTTTAAAGATGTCAGTATACAAAGTGCTTTACCGAATATACCTGTATGAGCTGTTCAGTGTGAGAATGCAGCTCGCTGAGCACAGGTGCAGTCTGCTCCTGCGTGCAATGCTCCAGGATGCGTTGGATAACGCGGCATCCGTACGGATGCGTTGACAGTGCGTATACTTGCCCCGCGAATGCGTTTATTATGAACTGCAGCGCAGACGGCTCCACGCACTCTATGCATTTTTGTACCTAGAAACGGAAAAAGCTACATTATTATTTGGCGACCGATGTGGCGCGGCGGGCAAATATCCGTCTACGACGCGGGAGGTTGCGGTTTCGACTTGGGATAAATGTTTGTACAAACTCCAAAATCAAATCAAATCTGCAAATTATTCCGGGGTATATTTTCTATGTATTATAAAAATATCTATGCATGTAATGTATAGTATTAAGTATATCAGTCATCTAGTACCCATAACACAAGCTCTGCTTAGCTTGGGGCTAGATGATGCTGTGTGGATTGTCCAGCATTAGTATTATTATTATCTTAGTATCGGGGTTAACATTTTATTATGATGAAACAGAAATAAGATATCCCACAATTGTAATACACACATTGCATCAAAGTCACGTTTTTTGTGTAAACATGTTTTGCTGTTTACCCGACACACATTACGGTGCTAAATTGTCTTCCCAATATACATAACATCATTCCACTTTACACACCCCGATTACGACTTAGCTGTAATTTTATTTTTTCTCGGCGTTTTATCTTTAGTTTACCTACTTTTGTTTTGTATTCTTCGGAACATTCATTACCTTAATCTAGGAGGTGGGCGTTGATAGTTACGACAGTTTTAATAACTATTGTAGCTATCATCGATTATTTTCTGTTATTAGCTCATTGTTACTTGTTCCGCAATCAAATAGTTTTTTTTTATTTGCATTTTGTCATCCGAATCGAGTATGCACTTCGCACCTTGTATCTAAGTGGCCAAAGTAACCAATTGCAAACTCATATTAAGCCTGTTAAAGCTAATAATTATACTAAGCAGGTTATTATGCAAGTTCAATAAGTGAGTGAGTGGTCAAATCGGGCAAGTTTTTGAACGCTCTAAGGTCTCCGTCATAGCCGGGACCGACAGCTCAACGTGCTCTCTGAAGCACGGAAATCAAATGCTCAGACTCACGATGCTCAGATATTATTGCCACTTGCCACACTCATCCAAATTAGTGACCGTGCAGATCGTCAACTAATGTAATCGCTCGGTTACGAATAGCGAGCGCTTCTATGTAATGTGTATATATAGTACTCACGACATGGTTTCCGTTTTGATCCTTGACGCACTTGAGTACGTGTCCGTCGAGTTCTCGCACAACCTCTTGCTGTTGCTCGGCGGGTATAGACTCTAGTGCCTTCTGTATGACACGACACCCGTACATCTGCAGCGCCAGGTTCAGCACGTGCCCGCGCACCTGACGCAACACACACTACACATACAGACCTGAACCACATCTTTACACTTACTAAGGTCGGCAATGTATCTATGCAAGGTTTTTGTGTCGGGTTCCTGAATCTGTGCACCTGACTGACGTTGGTAGTAGTTCCATACAACAGAACGGTGCGCAATACACCCACTTCTCAACCGGTTTGGTTAAAAAATATAAGCCCGAGCATTGTGTCGTACTAAGAATCGACTGGGTATCTGAAGGTGACCTTCAGAACCGAACCGTAGAGTAGTGCGTGTATTGCGCACCGTTCTGTTGTATGGAACTACTAGCAACGTTAGTCAGGTCAGGACACTAACGCATCTTCCAATCTGAACTCCATATCCAAAAATTGCTTTTCGACCATCTCCAATCATCGGCTGCGGTTGGTTCACCTTTACTATGTGAACCAACATTATTTAATCTACATTACAAATTAAACAGTCATAAAACTGCTATTGGAACCATAGAGGTGGTGAAAGAATAGGTACTATGAATAGTTATTATTTCATAAATAATATTGTTGTTTTAAACCTTTTACATTATGGAGTTGATGACATACCTTTTGTGCTAACGTCGTTTTCTGTTCTGTCGTCCCAAATTCGAAAAATTTCTGTATCACATAATTTCCAAATACATCTGTCATTAGACTATACGCTGCACCGATTATTTCGTTAAATACCATTTGTTTTTCTTGTACCGTTGCTCTTTCTAATTTTTGTTGAATAAACCTGAAGAGAATAAAAAAACATTTTCTTTACTTAACCTTAACCAACCAAACCAAACAATATGAATTAAAAGTGAATTGTTGATTACAATCACACAATCGGGCGGGTTCTAGTTTCATATAACATACATACACGAACACGTTCGTCGAGGAACTGAACTGAATAATTCGTCTCTATTATTGTTAAGGTTAAACAAGTCGGTACGTTGTCCATACAAACGCTGTAAGTGTTTAATGTCTACTATTTATTAACGTGCGTCCGAAGTTAAGTTTGATACTGAATTATCTTGCCATTATCTAGGTACGTTACCCTATATTCTACAGTAAAATCAGATTACCTTGAAAGTTACAAGCGTTACAAAATTTAGTACTAAATCTTTCGACGCTTGTAACTTTCAAGGTAATCTGATTTTACTGTAGCATATAGGGTAACGTACCTAGATAATGGCAAGATAATTCAGTATCAAACTTAACTTCGGACGCACGTTAATAAATAGTAGACATTAAACACTTACAGCGTTTGTATGGACAACGTACCGACTTGTTTAACCTTAAGGCAGAGTGTTGATTGCTAGTCAGTCACGTGACGATTTCATATTTTGGTGGCAATTAAATTATGTCTTACCTAGATCCGTGTTGGTCCTGTGAAAATTCTACTATATGGTTTGCGAGATCTCTGAGTTGTAGGTTGGGGAATCTGTTGTTGCGGAAGTCTTCGAGTAACCGCGAACGGCCAGCGGGAGGTTTGTCGCCGACGAGCGCGCCCACCGTCACGCCGCCCGTCACACCGCTCACTCCTCCTGTTACTAGTTCTGAAAACAATTTATTCAATCAACAAATAATGTAGAGCCAGAGGGCGTTGTCTGAATGTCTGCCAATATTTATAATTATAGTAAGTAATCTCATTATAATATATTTTATTTCAGACAACACTAGATACAGTTAAATGTTGATATTGTAACTTTCTAACCATAAACACACGGTCTCTCAGATACACACGTCGTTGTACGTTTCCTCCTGTGATAAGACTCAAGACCTAAGAGACTGGGAGAATCATGAAAGCCTACGCGCGATACACTAACTCCCCCACAAACCATAAATAGGTATTCTAGAATGAATTCCATTTATTGATTTGAACTTATAGCAATACGCAAACAAATCACTTGCAATTAGACGATTGAAATGATTGATTAAAATCTCAATATAACATAGTATAATATGACAGTGACATATGCGATGTTATGTATGTAATTATGTAAGAATACTCGGTAGTAAAAACAATGCTTCATTTTCAAAGTAGGTATATATTTTTTCGCCACATTAAAATATCAAGTTGTGAAGATGATATACATATGTGCTGGGCAAGCCTCCTCCATCCAAAACCCTGCCTTGGTCACTACAACGCAGCGTCCTGTAAATAGAGCAATTGCCCCTGACTCCGTTTATAGCATCAACAACGTATCGGCTACATCATTCGATTTTATCCATACGACGCGACATAGCGTTCAGAAAACATTCAAAATCATACTTACAAAGAAGAACAGAACATATTCAATGTATTAAATGTATTTACAAAAACCAGGTAGTGAGTAAGTAGTGTTATAATAAAATTAATTAGTAATTTTATTGAATTTAATCAGAATACAAATATTATGCGATACTCAAATTATGTACAGAATATACAAGGTTAGAGATGATATAATATAAACATGAATGAAAAGCTGTGCACCCACCGCCTCGACGACGCGGCGGCGGCGACCGTACCAACCTGATATGGTGCCGACTCCGCTCAGTTTGCTCAATAACGACGATGATGAACCGAACATTCCATTCGTCGACATGCCCTGTGCTAAACTGCCGACGGCTCTGAAATACAAACATACACGCTATTCAAGACAACGCACTCAATGTGAAATGTTACAATGAATGAAACAATGAGCATGCTGGGATGACCGGTGATGATTGTTACAACTGTACAAGAGAAACGATGATTATCAAAAAAGCACGAGTATTTACAGTACATACAAAATAGAGCTACTTAAAAACCTGATTTAAACAGACCATTGTCATTAGAAATGATGCTGTACGACTTTAACTTATATTTACGACGGTGATATAATATATTAATATGTATTAATACATGATAATGTATGCTGTACTATAAAGCAAAAAAAATGCATCTTTGATGGCTGATATTTTGTACCACATCGGACTGCTGAGTTGCGATATTATCATTTCGTAGTTATTTGCTTGCAAGAGTAACGATGTATTTACAGTTTTAAATGTATCAAGCACATTCATTATGCAAGACAGAGGTGTTTAGTAAATAACCTAGTGCATTTTTTTACATTTACTGGAACGTTGCCATACTATCACAATCATGTTTTTACATAACTGATTGATATTATATTCAATCTGGCACGTATATGCACGCGATGACAGCTAGACATCTAGACGGTAGCCAGCCAATAATACGTTGCACAACACTAACGCTGATGCAGTCATAACGTAAGGAATGAACCCATTGCAATCGCGTTCACTGGACCGAAACGCGTAAAGCTGAAATATGCAATGCTCAAATGGTTTCACCTAGATACAACTTTTAAGGTCTTTATATATTTTTTGAGCATAACTGCTTAGGATACCTGGAATAGTATAGCGGAAATAACACTTGTTTCAGGTGTAATACGAAGCGTATTCAAGAGCAGAAAAGTACAGTTAATTTCGTATAGTAAAGCAAATACTGACCTAAGTTACGTTATCTCTTCAAGAAACCAGCTTATGTTTATGCCGCTCGTGTTAAACTTGCCACGTACGTAATAACGGTGGTACAGGCAAGGTTGGATCGGTCGCGTAATAGGAATAACTGAGATATGGCCTTATATATACTGTACCTTCCAGTGTTCGCAGAGTTGAATCCGCGAACCCTGGAACGCCGTTATTGTACCTACAGATACACGTTCAAGACATGATTATTATGCGGAACTTGGCCCGCGATAGTCACCTGCAGTCAGCATTTTGATAGACGTCTAATGAAAATCCACGTTTGATATTGACGTGTCGTGGAAATTGCGTGTTGTTGTTCGACGTAGCTGGTGGTTCGTACACGACTAGCTAGAGAGTGTAAGGTGACATGAGTGAGGAGGGTACCTGTACTTGGCGGTCTCAGCGCCAGGTGCGGCGGAGACGGGACGCAAGCCGACAGGCCCTAGTGCGCCGAGCGGCGGTGACAGCGGTGAAGGTCCCCACTTGCGTGCATACTCCTGCAGCCCCCCGCCGAACTCCAATGAGTCGCGTCGCGCGGCCGCGCCTGCAACACCAACCATACCTCCGCGCTGCAATCCTGCCCGCGTGCGACCCGCGTCGCCTCGCCAGTACACCGACCCTTCATACAACGGCTGAAAGTGTCTATGTACAAAATTTGATGCTGAATCGAACTCAATTTACATGGGATTATTACGTGGACCGGTCACTCGTGCATGCTAATGTAGTCCTATGTTTCGGAATGAAAGAAACCTCGCAAGCGCGGTAGTATTAATAACGTTAGGAAATCTAAATACATTTAATTATGCGTTTGTTGGTACAAAAACTACGATACAAGAAAAATCATTAGCGGTACTCAAATTATTATTTACAAAACTACGTAGTTAAAATTCGAATTTATACAGCGAAAAAACAGCTTAGAAAATAGAAAAAACTGCAACACACATTATGTACAGCTACAGTTTATAAAAATAACTATTTTTACTCCTGAAATTTTAAGTAATATGACTGAAAAAAGTTATTAATGACTACTTATAATTAAACACCGGTTTAAATATATGCTCGGCGCATTTTCATTAATTCAGCAAGTTCGTAATAAAGATTACGCAATTTGAGCGAGTTAAGTAGAACATGTAAGTAAATTAAAAAAAGGTTAGTGAGATCAAAATGAAAATCGTCGAAGCATAATTAGCTCAAACATTAGACAAAAGTATAATAACTTTACGACTTAATCCCCAGGCACGGTGGATATCCCCTTGGATACTAACCAACTCTTAGTACCAAGTAGTACCGACTCAAGATTCTTTGAGGATGCCTAGTGGGAGTAATCTGAGGTTCAAATGTAAAATTTAGCACAAAACCACATTTTGCAGTAGTTGGTATTCCTTATGTGACATGTTACAAGCCCATTGCTGCTGCTATAATAATCTATATTTTTTTATCATATTAAAATGAAAATCGGCACTGAACATACATCAGTCCGTCAAATAGAAAGAAATAAATTCTGTCAAACTTTATTCAAACCTAAAGTCAAAACGGAATTTATGAAGAAAGTTGACTTTGACCGTCTACTAGTCAGTCATGCTTTGGGATTATGGATTGAGGTTGGTAAATTGTATAGTATAGTGTAAGTTGCAGGATTCATTTAGAATTTTATTTACATTTGACATGCAGGTATGTTTTTAAAATGAAAGAATTAGCTCATTCGAATTCAATTAACAAGGCCATTGTATCTAATTATAGTATTGATGACGTCAGAGTTATTTTAAAACAAGTTTGGTCTACAAAATTTTGATATTAATGATTTTACAAGGAAATTTGGGTCACTTAAAAACCGTTGCCCACTCTTATAACTATAGAACAATGCTAGTATTTTTGGTTTAGTTTTTGAATAAAATTACTATTTTGTAAAAAAAATCATGAACATTTTCAACATGCACACGTACATGCATCGTAGCGTGAGTAGAACACTAAGATAGCGCCTGCCACAGCCGAAAGTAATTTAATGACCCCAACTGGGTAGCAAATCGTAAAAATTGTGGTGACTGGCCTTGCTCCTAAAATTTATGAAAACATTTTTTATAAAACTACAGTGAATATATTTATGCTCTATTGTTAATTTTGAATTTGAAGATTAAGGTTACGTGGGCGCAGGTTTTAAAACGATCAAGAAGACGATGTCATTATAAAAACACTACATCGGCTTTTTGTATTGTATTTATCGTTTAGTTTTTTAATAAATTATCCATTTTTTAACAACGTTTTCTTAGAAACGATCTAGGCAAGTCTTTCCGTAAGATAACAAAATAAAAAATTACCATAATCGTTATTTTATTACCATGAATTAAGATTGCAACCGTTTGAGTATGAAAACTGTTACAGCGTCAGTTTTGTTAGGTGAAGAGTGGTAGTGTGGTGTGGTAGGTGGTTTACCTGTTTGCTGCATGGGCTGCGAGGTGATTGGTGGCGGCGGGGCAGGCGCAGGTGCGGGCGGTGGTGGCTGATAGGAACGTGGCGCTAGCACACCACCAGGCGACACAAGCCGCAGTGGCGTGCCATTGCGAGTGCCCATTACCAGCGAGCTAGGGTCATAGTACGGGATTACGTATTGACCCTGGCCATTAACCTGCTGGTCGGGCTGGCTCGGCGTGAGTGGTCTACGCGGCTGTTGGGCTTGCTGCTGATGCCCTGCGACCAGACCGGGGTACATGCTCCACGGCGCCATGCCGTAGTACGGTGGGACGCCGGCGATGAGTGCGCTCACATACGGCGCGCCCTCCTGCCCCGCGTTTATCACATACGGGCCTTGTGTGAAAGCTTGCTGCGCCGCAATCTGCTGTTGCAGTTGAAATTGCTGTTGTTGCTGTTGAAGTAGCTGCAGCTGCGCGGCGGCCGCTTGCCCGCCAGCTGCCGCCGCTTGTTGCGATCGGAATAGTTGCTGCAGACAAAAAGAAAACACTAGTCAGTCTCAGAACCATTGTGAGGACAGGATAAGTAACAGTTCATAGTCCCACAAAATAATAATTATATGTAAGAGTATGTAGATGCAGAAACGATTCACATTGCAGATTAACTAATAGTGGAACAGAATGTATAGTTTATTGTTTTTGCAGAGGCAACGCGCCGACCGACGATGCGACGCTCGAGGTACCCTCTCGCAAGCGCGCTAATTAACACAATCGTTTAAAAACTTAATAACTAGCTTGGTGCCGTTCGATGCATGTGTTGCTGCCGGCAAGGCAGTTAGTGCGTTCTTTATTTACCTAATCCGCAAATGGAAGCTCCTGTTAGGCATGCGTATAATTTAAAATGGATTTAACGAGCCTGGAAGAGCACACGGCTACACTAACGTCTTCGACTAGAACAACAAAGTGTTGCGTAACACAGAAATAATATTATTTTAGTTGGAGGAGATTGTGAGTATTTTTGAATGAGGTGATTCATTTCCAACAGTGTGTCTATAGAGCATGATGTCAGTAGGAACGTACGGCTCCATTTACCTGTTGAAGAGATTAGTTGGCGATGATCCAGGGCGGTGCGCACTTCTCTCTAAACACGCCGCCGTAACGTCTGTCTCCCTACCCCGTAACCCAACAAATTCATCGCTAATTAATCATAGAAACATTTATGCTGCCGAAATGTAGATAAATATTACTGTTTCTATTGATATTGATGGCCTAAAACGTTCAATAAGTATGTTGCAATCCCTTTTTACCGCCATGAAAGAGGCAAGAATATCTTATACAACGTGTCAAGGAATATCGGAAGCAGCAAATACTTTAATATAAAAATGCGTTTAATCAATTCTGGCGAATTGATTAAACGCATTTTTATATTGCATACACCTCACTAAGTTGGATCGGCACCAAACTGGAGCTCAATTTTTATTGCTTCATGTTTTGTTTTTTATTATTTTGTAAAAGGGATTTAAAAAAACGGTAGGAACCAAGCCGTTTCTTGTCTGTCTGCCTGTTTTTGTATTATAAAGATCAGTTATTATTACTAGAAATCGTTTTGCAGTTTGTTTAATCTAGGAATCATATTATGATTGCATAGAATAAATGCCTTTTGACATTTGACCTAATATTTTGAACTCTACCATCTACATTTTCCTAGTAAAATTGGTGTATTTAAAACCGGCCAAGAGCGAGTCGGACTCGCGCACTAAGGGTTCTGTACCGTTATCTATAAAAACAGCAAAAAAATTGTTGCCAACGTTTGTTGCATACAGCAAAGATATACTCATAAGAGCCCCCATAAATGTTCATTTTATTGGTAGTATTTGTTGCTATAGCGGTAACAAAAGTACATCATCTGTAATAATTTCAACTCTCATACTATCACGGTTCATGAGATACAGCATGGTGATAGATAGATAGATAGACAGACAGACAGACAGACAGACAGACAGACAAACAGACACACAGCGGAGACTTAGTAATAGGGTCCCCCGTTTTACCCTTTGGGTACGGAACCCTAAAAATATGCACATAGTAATGCATGACAAACGTCACTTTGAATAAATAATAATGCTAAATGAATTGATGATTGATGGTGACGGTTACTTCTAACATTAGAATGAGTACTTTCCCTCCAGGAACCCGTTCGTTTTTCTGTCCTGTTAATGCTGCTAAATAAATCCTGTTAATGTTTTACTAATAATACTACTTAGTTAACTTTGTACTACTACTGCTAAGTAAATTTTCTGCTACTACTAAAACTATTCGAAGCCTCATTTACCTAAATACAATTTACCTACTGAATACACGCTCGCGTCGTATCAGGATAAAAAGTGGATAAATAACCTATGTAATCCCAGTCCACGAACTATACTTACTCCAAACTAAAAGCTATCAAACGGATATTCCGTAACAGTTCCGCGATCTTTTAAACTGGATTAAAGTACGAAAAATATTTGACGTATACTGTACAGTACTTAAAACAGATGCCTGCCAGCGAGTCATCACTGTAATTTTAATTACGAGTAGAGCGGCTCTCGTTCGTCGCACATTAGTAGGCCCATTCTATTTTTCATTAGCTAATTGACACCAAATGATTATTATCTAACATCGTAAAGTTTCAGGGGCGGTTTACTCGTCTGAAGATGGGTGGATTGCTAAGTCTCATTACTCGAGACGGTGGGGTCGTGTTTGATCTCGCGTTTGACGCGGATTTCGAAACAATTTAATTTGTAGATCCGACATAATTGAGGTGTGCGAGAACACAGTCTCGTGCGCAAAACAGACCAGCTTGACCGCAACAAAATGAAATCAACGGGGCGCGGCGTACAACAGTATCTCTGGGAGTACGACGGCGGCGGCGGCGCGTCTCGCATTCAATTAGACGTTTAGTAATCCGGCTGCGGCGAGCTTCGATACCAATTACGGGGTTATTAGTGACGGAACGAGCGCACGAGCTCAGCTTGACTGCTGCTTCTAGCTATTGGATTTTAACAAAGCCCTGGGTTACCGGAACCTTTTTTGTGTTGGTTACAAAGGCTGACGTTATCTTTATATACAGAACGAAGTTCCATGTAAATTAGAAATATGTGTTCCAGTACATATTTCTAAATTACCTTATTTCACCCCTTGGACATAACACGTATGTGTTCTAAAAGCTGTAGCTATACTGGTTATAATGGCGTTAGTACAATGCGATTCATCAACGTTAGCGGAGACGTAGATGCCGAGTCACGAAGCGACCGCGAGGGCGCGCGGCGCTTCGAGCTACGAGCAAGGTGTTTATTTATTTACGAGGACATGACGAGAGGACGAGCGCCACCGTGTCCCGCGAGGACCGCGCTGCGCCGAGCTGCGAGGCGTCGGCAAACAAATTACGCGACAAAGCAATCAATTACAAGCAAGGACAAGACCGTAGCTAGCTCTACGCCTCTTCAATCGAACGCTACGTCAACAAGAAGCTTTTAGTGGCGACAACGAGGTGCTACGTGCTCCGAGCAAAACGACACCCAGTTTAATGCTTTATTCCGTAGAAACTACTTGTTTGTTACCAAGTTTGTTCTATAAATTGGGATCATAACATCCAAGGTTTCGAAAAATTTGATTGTATGTAAGAGAATTGTCTCAAAATTAAATTGGCTGCCGAAGTAGGGAGTTGCAACTAGATTAGGTGAATATCCTGGCACTGTGGCGTGGCGCGATCCCGATGTCGACGTATCTGGCTATAACGAGTTTATCTGCCCTGCGGGCTGTGGCCCCATCGATGCTCATCTTTTCTCTGTAAATGTAATCAATTTCTAATAGAGGACCATTTTATCACAAACAATAGCTAAGAAAGCGCTTGAAATAATCACAACCTTAGTGTAGATACTCTGATATATACATACAGGCGCCAAAATATCGTCGATGAGACCTATTTGGGTTATTTGTTAATGTTTCCCGTGTGAAACCGATGTTCTCGTTGTAATTAATGATATGATAGATAAAATGCGTAATTACATAAGGTAAGTATTGCGTTACTTTGAGTACATTCACAATTTACTATCTAATTATGAAAGAATAAACTAAAGGTGCGTTTTAGCATATCATTTTATTTTATTCGGGCAACTAAAATATGATAAAGGTATAACATACACAATTCATCGAAAGTAATATCTTTTTCATAAATATAAACTGATTTAAAGAAGATAACAATCTAAAGAAATAAATATATTACAGTGGAAATTTTTCACACAAATATATTTAGACATTATACCTACTACAATTGATTTTTCTAATACGACTTGCTGATGGAACGAGCAGATGGTCCACATGATGTGAAGTGGTTACCATCACCTAATAACAAAGGCAGATCACGTTTGTTAGGAACGTGCCCTACAAAGCACTGCTCTGCGTTCACCAATCAGAGGCATACAATTTTTAAGTCTCATTGTGCCTGTAATTTCTCCGACACCCACACCCTTCAAACCGGAACGCAAGAAGCTGTTTTGTGGCAGAAATAAGCATGGTGGTAGTACTTCCTCTGACTAGCCCTTCGCTAATAACTCTACTATTACTTAATTTTGAATTCAATTTTACAGTAAAGTTATAGTTTGGCACGTAAAAATTAAGCGAAGGCCTGGGTATTTTGGCAACTACGCAATAGTAAATTTTTGTTTCTAGAAACTGCCTAGACAATTATAGATGAAGATGAAAGGTGGAAAAGGGCGAAGGCGTGTTCTAGTCTCAGTTGGGCGGAGCATAGACACGCCCACAGTAACCCACGCCCTTCCCGAAATTCAAGTAACATTTATATTTAATAACGTTGATACGTTTAATGAAACAAACATAAAAAATATGTTAAGTTTATAAATTAAATGTAAATACAGCAGAAGGTCAATATCATTGAGTCAGTATCAGAATAGGCAACAGTTATTGTTAACAGTATTTTAATACAATCGATAAACGAATTATAATATAGTATTTAAATAATACTGCTTTTAGAGAAAGTAAATAAACCTTTTTAGTATTTTTTTGCTAAGTTACTATTGTTTTAAACTCAAAAACAGCTTTCGTTTGCTTAAAATGTTATTTTCGTACTAAGATACTCGTGTCCGTTTCAAAATGCAAATGTGTGACACTAAAATTATTGTCTCGTACCATGTTAGCAACCGACCTCCGCTAGTAAATAATTTTTTTATCGCAAGACTAAAAAAATGTCCCCAAAGATGGTGCAAACGATAATAAAAGCAGTAACGGTGCTTCAGGCATTCGTGGAATTGCTGTTAGTAGTGTCAAAAGTAACGACCACACGTAGGTATCGTCGAATGTGTCGTAAAAGAGAAATTTCGCTGCTTATAATGTTGTAAAGATCATTATTTTTATTTCTAAGCTAGGGATACTGGCCGCAGTCATCCACCAAGCAATGATTGCTCGCATTGCAGTACGGTTTAAAGGATTTAGGTGCCTGTGCAATTACAAGCATATAAGAATAACACAGAAGTTTCAGACTGATAGACGCAATACAAAGACACATAGAGCAACTCCTCAATGACTGTGCTCTGTGGGAAATGCGACATTGTAAATTCAGTCAGAGGTAACTACTCTACTGATTTAAAAAGTGTTGTTATCTTAACGTAACTGCTCTACTTATATTTGATTAATTTATGTAATATTATTAATATAAAAAAAGAAAGGGACAAAACATTGTATATGTATACATTTATATTCAGCATGCTTATATAAATAACATTATCAAAACACCAACAGTTTTATTTTTCATTTATAAAACCATCTAAAACAGAGTTCACCGACCGTAAGTAATGCGCCCCAAAGACTGGTGACGTTTACTCCTTGTACAGCTAAACTAATTATTTCTTTAACTAATTTATAAAGTTTTTCTATAGAACCTAAGCGCCATGTTTAAACTAGGGATGATATAGTAAGTAGGTACTGGCAAAATAGTCAGCTACACTGAGATGCTTACTTGGATAACTTTCTAAATAATATCACACTATTATAATACCCTTAAAACATCAATAATAAACTCGGGATAACTTTAGTAGGTACCTAGTGTTACATCGTGTTTTGTCTTTTTTATTTTTATTTGAAACTTCCTGTAAATGCAAAAGACAAAACACGTCATAAATATTTCAAGGTTATTTAATAGTAATAAATTAGTAATAACTGTTTGCATATAATTAACTATGACTATTTCACGCGAAAAAATAAAAAATGGTAATGCTGTTTTAAAAGCTACGAATTGTATTCATCTTAGTGCAACCGACAGTACGTGTGTACCTATCCTAACCAATCTAAGTTTACGTCGTGTATCGGGATATTTTATTGGTTGGAGCGGTGACGGCAGCGGCAGTGATCGGGTGCGGCCGGCGAAGCTTTTATCAAAATTAGCGGGCGCGCCAGCGCCGCCGCACCCCTATCGTAAAAACACCATCATCGCCGCATCGTCGATGGCTTCGGAACCGCACCTAGCTGTCGCACCCTCAACTCACCCACCCTCATATCATTTTTATTAAAATAAAAGATCTTGCAAAAATAAATCTTCGACCTGGTATTTGATAAGAATACCTGGAAACAATAATATACATAGCCTGCCGTTTCGATGGCAAGATAAGATTCTCTGAATAGTAATAAGGCATGAGCATCCAAAAGACTTATAGGGATAACTTCACTAACGCTAACGTATTTCCATTGCTATAGCCCAGCACGTACTCACTCCGACTGAGATCAACTAAAAGGGCACTGAAATGTAAACAAACAAGCTTTACAGGGCATTAGATAAAGCTTTGAATGCAAACTAAAGTCCTTCCCGCCCAAAGGTTATCTGGAGGATATTGCCGAAAGCGATGATACTGCCCATTGTACTTTTTTTATAGCTTCGTTTGTGTTATTGAAGTGAAAGGGTTGTGGCAGCCGCGTCAGTGACTAGACCACGAATCAATTTAGCAATAATGGCTTAATCCTTCTTTCGTTGTGTGTAGTGTCAACCTAATGTGAATGGTAATGGTCCTAAATTTGTTGTCCGAAATGCTCGTTTGGCTCTGTAAGTTGGTCAAGCGGCCGAGGTGCGTTTACTCGACACTACCTACATGCTTTGATTACAGTGTCATCTGTATGCGTGATTCGCCCGCTTGGCCTAACGGTTTGGGTGCTGTCGTGCTTTAGATTTATTAAACAAGCTTGAACTATTAATAATGAGTACACTACATATACGGTCACGCTACGCTACGCTTTATAATACCAGCGTTAGACTGAACTGTTACAACCATAGCTTTACCAATAAATAATAAACATGATACACTATTACTACACTTACGAGAATGCTACATAGGCCGAGTCCTCAGAGGACGTACTTTGTGAGGTAAATTAAAAAGGCAAATGTTGCATCAGGTAAGGTAATGCCATCAAGCGCATCGAAGATCATCTAAAAGTATAGAAATTATACCGACGGAAGTGATCGACAGAAATACAGTTTTAACTGATATTAGGTTAGTACAGGTAATTTAGTATACAATATGTTGGAGAGCATCCAAATACATTTGTTGGAAATGACACGACGATACTACTATTTGGCAGACGAGTGGGGATATTATTCGTCTCGTGTAGGCTGCACTTGCATATTGCACATATTTTCAACGGAAGATGTCACCTTATCTTTGCAAGCAGAAACCTACACGGTACACCGCCTACTTCCTCTTTGATTTATCGTTCAAATGTGATTAACCTTTAACATTTACTAAAATATTCTTGAGATAGGTTGGTGTTGGTACCTAAGAAGGTAAGTAGGTATGTATATAAAATAATAAAAAAATAAAGAACTTATATGAGTGAACGTGAAACTGAAATTGAGGGAATTCAATAGCCGTACCGCACTAGAATATAATAAACCAAGAAAGAAACGAAATATTAAGGATGCGAAGGTGGTGAAAATGTGAATATATTACACGGAACGTAATCATACGCACGCAAGAAAACGGGTGTTGGTTTAAACCGGTAGGAATAATATTCATACAACCAATAATTCATATTTATATGCTTTAATTTAGGGCAATTTCACAAAGGTAAAATATTGTGTGCTACGCATTCTAATCTGTTTCTTTCTTGGTCATGGCAAGGTCTGAAAGTATACAAACAGTGCCACGTAGATACTGTTATGTTCCCATGAGTAGTGGTGGTTATAGGCGCAAGACGACCGTGTAACGAGGCCGCGTAATGAAGTGGCACGTTAGACCCTGGCTGGGTCGCACCTCCGCTCCAATTTCCCGCTAACTGGACCCTTAACGCAACGACCTCCGGGGCTTTTACTGCTGCTTCCTTGCTCAGGAGACTAGATTTAGAGCCTATCTTATCCGGGACGGAACACAACTAATTAACACGTGCACGTGCATCGGTAGACACAGGTTCTTAATATTCATTCTAACTTTTAAAGGAAGTTTAACGATGTTCTAAAAACCTCAGCCGGCTCTCGTGAAAATAATTTTCGCGAGATATTAAAATCGCAACTTCGTTTTAAGAAAATAAATGAAAGGAGAACAGGCAAAGTCAATCCAATTATGCTGCTTGACGTAGTAGAGGGATAGCGAAATAGCTTTCTTAATTCTTCTTCTTATCATTTCGTAAACTTGTATTAAGCTTTTCAAAAATACCTACTTATGGAAGGATTTAGATATTCAAAGGGAACGTGAATTAAACAAATACTTTATTCTATTGCCCGTTTGGGGAACAGTTAAGTGAGTAAACTTTAGCATTGTGGGGAGGTTAAAAGCTAGAAATCAGCCGTAATAAGAGTTTAAGATTGCAGAATCATGTGACGCATTATAATAAATCAAAGCTGTACTAAATATTTATAAATCAACTGTTTATTTTACTGTCATATCGGTAATTTAAAGGTTTTATCCAAGATTTTATTAAATGAAGCAAGTATTCACATACTACTTATCAAACATACAAAGGCATAAGCGATAACCTCTTAGTTGTCTGATGGACACAAAAATTTGCTAATCTTCAGCCACTATATTTTTTTTCTAAATACTTGCAAAATCAGTGTATATACATGAGAATTAAAAATTATTCGCAAGTATGCCTGCTGCAAACCTTAAATGTGCGCGATTTTGCAATATTAATGTTCCGTATAAAAGTTGTACGCCCGTTGTGGTACTACGGTACCCTTAATTTACTTTTTATATATTATCTTTGTTCTATGTTTTAAAACTGTGGTAGCTTTAGTTAGATCCGAATACACTATCCTTAATAAAACTGTAGATGTCAAAAAGTCTATACATTAAAGATATTTTTCTCTGAAGTCTGGTTACCGGTTAAGTACCGTTAGGTACTTAAAAAAACAGGCCAAGTGCGAGTCGGACTCGCGCACGAAGGGTTGAAAGCCCCCTTAAATATTTATTTTATTCTGTTTTTTAGTATTTGTTGATATAGCGGTAACAGAAATACATCATCTGTGAAAATTTCAACTCTAACTATCACGGTTCATGAGATCAAACCTGGTGACAGTCGGACGGACGGACGGACAGACAGACATACATACATACAGACAGCGGAGTCTTAGTAACATGGTCCCGTTTTACACTTTGGGTACGGAACCCAACTGGGCACTAAGACAAAATCAATCAACTTAAAAAAATATATATTTTAGTACACGCATCACGCAAATACTACACAATGAATGTTGATGCGATTCGCAGAATTAGTAAACTGTCTAACTTCAAACTTAGTATGGGTTTAACTGAGCTGTCATCCCTAAATACTGTATAAAAAAGGGATGAAGTTTGTATGAAAAACGTTACTGAAGTCGCAAGCGGAACAACTAGTCATATAATTAAATAAATAAAAACATACAAATAAAAAAAAATTATAATAGTTTTATTTTAGCTATATCTTACCATAGTACTAACTTTGCTTAGTTTGGGATTAGATTATGTGGAGTAGAATACCCACAAATATTGATTTATTTTTTATTATAAATATCTTCAATATAGAGACCTCTTTAGTCAGTTCACCGTACTAGTACTTACCATGGAGGTCAGTGTGTTTATGTATAGTTTAAATAACAATAATTTCCTACTTCTTTTAACCCGGACTGTAATTAGAAAGTGTGCAGTGAGCCAAACAGTATGGTAACAAGAAAACATAAAATAATAATTAGTTTAGTTTTTTTATGAAAAACAGTTTTATTTTGCTTAACAACCGCGAACGGTTCGATAACCTCTAACGGTATTTTCATTCGAATGCATTAGTTTCTCTTGCGAGATTGAGATGTGAAATGAATTTTAAGATTAAAAGCAAATTTGGTTGACTTGCCATATTACCTGAATAAAAAATACCCAATTTCCGTTCACGATATTTATTATGATTATCGAAAAGTATTCCGATATAAATTATAGTTTTGAAAAAAACATTTCTTTTTTAAACTCGGTCTGCACTCTTAATAGATGCTATTATTCAATACAACCCAGTATAAAGAGACTTCACCGCGTACATTTTCTAATTTTTGTAATTACACCTTGAACCGCACGCTCCGCCTTGGTGCTTAGGACAGCTGCGTGGTCAAAAATGTGCCAAAAAAACGCAGTTTATAAGTGATTTGAACCACATAAAATTTACAAACGTGCAAAAATTATTCAAACTAACAGAACTAGAATCTTTTTCGCCACTCCCAAGTATTTTGGTCAAGAACAATTAGCGCCCAATATTTTTTTTTATACAAGTTGTATAAAAAAAAATATTGCTTAAAATATATAGCTTTTTGAACGAGTACCTAGATTACTATCACCTATAACAAAGCATTGCCTCGAAAGTCTCGTTCGTTAGGATCATGCCCTACTATGCACTCCTCTGCGTCCATCAACCTCTGACGCACAGATATTAAGCCTCATGTGCCTGTAATTTCACCGGCACCACGCCTCTCAAACCAGAACACTGCAAGCTGTTTTGTGAGAGAGATAGGAATGGTTATAGTACGTTCACGGATGAGCCCTTCAATAAGAACTCTACTCCAGTACAAAAATAATAAATAAATAAATTTTGACATTCTTTGAATTCAAACTAAGCAAAGCTTGTAATATGGAAACGAGATAACTGATGGAATAGTTTTTTTTTGTAAATACATAAATATAAAATAACAATACCTAGACACAGAACATCCATCTGTCATCATCACACAAATGTTCGTTCTCGGTAGGGATCGAACCCACGACCAGCAGCGCAGAAGGCTATTACTACTGACTGAGCTGTGACGGCTGTCGACAAAATAATAGTTTTGGTGTCGGGAATCCATCTAAAGAAACTAAGCCTTGTAAGTATCCTAATTTTAAACGACATCAGTATTTTTTACATCCTATGTAAGAGTAATGCATAGTTACGAATGTAACCAAAGTACATATTTATGTATCATATCAGCTGCCTGATTTACAAAGTACAAGCTTTGATTAGATTGCTGCTGGATAGTGCTTGCTTTGTGAAATTTCCAATATATACGGAAATTATCCCATGAGCTTAGAGGACTCATTTAAATTTAACTAATAAGACCTATCCAAAGAAAATAATTTCATTTCAGACAGCGCTAAAAAATATATTTCTATGGCTGGAGCCCTGTATAAGTTTATATTATTTAATACCTAATTCGTTCCTAAGATTACAAATGAAAGCTGTGCCTAGTTTATACAATAACCAATGGTTTTACAATTTAAAAATACTTTTTACGGTTAACGCTAGATTTGACAATGATAAACCGGTAGATGGTGTTTCTAAACAACACAAGAGACATTGAGATGGCGAGGTGAATGCACGCACAAAGTGTGCCACGCGAAGAAACACTTCGGAATGGATACCGTTACCGGAACGCGGTCAAGCTGGCGGCGGTAGCGCGTTGTCTACCTTGCGACCGTATACGCCGCCATCGCATCACCTTTCAGAAATGCTTAAATGGTTTCATCTTACTCCTTCAAGTTCAAACTACAATCGTAATGGTTTTTTCTTTGTTTGAGGTTCTCAACCGATTCAGCCGGGGTATATTGCTTTGTAATTTTTATATTTAAGAATGACGCACTACCAAAACTTATTTGGACTGAAAAATTGCAATGGAAAAGCGCGGCGGGCGGCAGGGATTCTCCGTGGCAGAGAGTGTGGAAACCGGACCGTTTCTAATACTCACGCTTTGACTCGGTTTCACCGCACGCTTCTTGCCTTCGTTTCTATTTATTCGTTTTGCGAAATCGTTTGTAATATGATAACGTTAAGTCGATTGTAGAGTTGCTCTGGGTTCTCACTTCTCAGGAAACTTCACACAAACTTCTTACAGACGGTTCAGTTAGCTATTGAATTCAAGCAACTACGGTTACGGGTGTCGATTTACTCGAGAAAAAATATCGGCTTCATAGCGCCTCGTAGAGGTCTGTTAAATAAAGCGATTTTATTTGAACGTAAGTAAAGTTTAGGTGTATTTCAAGGGAATATCCCGCATTATGGTGATGAGGGTCTTTTAGGCGGACAAATGAATATTTTTCGCAATAATTTCAGTGGTTGCAGCAGGTAAGGCGCGAAGCGGCGCGGCGGCGGGTGCAGCGATTTGCATCACAAATACGGGTGGCGGTGGCGAGGGCGAGGGCGATGGCGCAGCGCGTCGTAGCTGCCCGCCCGCGGGCCCTCCCGCGCCGCAGACAATGTCACAATCAACATCGCGTGGATGCTTTTTAGCCACCGCGTAATTGCCGATTGTGGTGTACGCATCATAATCATCAAGAACGTTCTACTAACTCCTCGTGATTTAATCGCTACAACCATTCATTGATAAGCCTTTTTTGACGATTTAGATACACGATACACGTCATTACTATAATTACTATGCTGTACTTTAACACAAGAAAACTAGCACGGCCAGGTCTAGTTAGTTAGACTTCGGCGGAATGTAATTATAAGAGCCTTGATAAATAAGGAAAACATATAAAAGGCCTTGCCCACGTTAGTCAATTATAGACATTATAGTGTATACCTATAATATGACGACAGTCGTCGTGTTATCATTAAATCTGATGCCGTCAAAAACATAAATTGTAAAAAAAACCAAGCCTCGCAACTTAGTTCTTCTACCGTAAACAGTTGTGAAATCCATGTAATACCAAGTCTCCAATAAATAGATTGACTTGGCCATCGTATGAAAACACAAAGTATTTCACAAGTAATACAATACATATTCTATGAAATTAGATTGTTGTCACCAACCACGTGTTGTAATAAAAGGGATTCACAATGTTACCTGTTGTGTCTTTGTTATTACCCTAAACCACTATTTAACTAAAATTGACTCGTGGTATTGTTAGAAAAATATTAATAGTTAACAAAAATATAATAGTTAATAAAAATGCATATAATTGTAATTTCCCTAGAGTAATAATACTTACAACTCGGTTTAAGATTTGTGCATAAAAAATGACAACAATACAATAATAGCTTCTGTAGTTTAATATAGATTCACGTCATTTTTTGCTAAGCGTCAATCAGCCAAACACAACGTCAACCGGCAGCCGTCAATCATGATGTACAAGACAACTTGGCTATGAAATATAATATTTAAATAAAAATTCAGAGGCTTAGATACTCCAGTATAAAAATAATGGTCTTAAGCGGGCAAAACCTTCCAAGTTGAGAGGCGATGAATTAATAACTAACTTCTCCCGCGACGACGCGTGTTGACGGCCTACACGAGTAGCGCATTAGAAGTGAATAAGTTGGAAATTTTCAAAAAAAAAACCCGCTAATTGCCAGATATTTTCCCCTGGAATAAATTTTCTGTGAAATTATGTAAAAATAAAACATGAAACTCAACTTAAAAGATATTTTGTTTCTAATATTCGCTGCTTGAAATTAATAAGGTAGGTATGCGGTAGGTGGTGGTTAAGTCTTTTGTATAACATCCTGTTTAGTTCAACTTCTCCTTCCTATCTTAAAGATCGTTTTCAATTCCTCTATCTGTCTAATCCCCGGTCCTTACGCTCTTCTGAAACTCTCCAACTTAAGACGCCTGTACACTCTTCCTCTTATTACGACAACTCATTTACAGTGCAGGCTGCCCGTCTTTGGAACGCATTACCTGTAGCTATCAGACGTGCTAAATCTCCATCAATATTTAAATCAATGGTCAAAGAGCACTATTTGTCTTGTTGTCACTAAATTGCCCTTCTTGGTTCTTTTTTTATTATATTATATGTGTATATATATGATATAAATGTATATGTAAATATCATCATATTATAATATTTTATGAGCAATGTTTGCTATTCCATTCTTTCTTGTTACTTTTGTTTTGTTTAAAATTATATTATTGTGTAATTTTGCATTTAACTATCTATTCATTATTTATTTATTTTTTTATTGTTTGTATCTTCTATTACACAAAGCACCCCTTGTTAACTTCATTAGTCCATTTCATCCAAAGGTTGTCTGGCAGAGATCGCTGTTTAGCGATAAGACCGCCCATTGTATGTTAGCATTATGTTTAAGTTTTATGTATACTTGTTTATCCTTAAGTTGTGGTGTGCAATAAAGTATTTTCTATCTTCTATCTATCTATCTATGCCACAAAAGATGCCAATGAGATCTTCATAAAGAAACAAAGACATATTAGAAGAAAGTTTTTCGACAGATTACTTTGTGTAATGTCTCGATTGTCTGGTTTAAGATACTCGAAACTCTGCGACAATATGCAAGTAACAAATTGTTTGTATTTTTCAGTTACAGGCCAATACTAGGTTTTAGATTTTTGAACATGAAATCTTGTCTGTCCTTAGCGTTAGTTAGAACAATTTGCTCGGAAACTAACACAATGCTGAATTTTGCAAGAGTATTACATTTTTTTTCATGGTAAGTACATGTCTGACAAGCACCTTTAGGATTAGTTTCCATTTCTTTTTATTTTTTAACGGAATAAAGCCACTTGATATTGAGCGGACAGCTCTGCCTTTCAGAGCGCAAGACTTGTTTAAAACCTAGATCAAACTTTAACTCTAATAATACAAACAAATGCTAAGAGTAAAAATCGTCCCATAATTATCAGCGTTCGCAGCTTTGAGCTACAGACACACTAAAGTTCACTTACAACATCCGTATTTGTAGTGTGGCAAAAAAATAAAAACATGCAACAGAACCAAAGTAAGATGAGCTGAGCAGAAAGATAACGACGAAGAACTGTCCGCAACTGAAACAAATGGTATCAATTTATAAAATTCTAGGACGCAGGTTCCGCAATGAAATATGAGAACTATTTCGACTAAACGACGCAATCACTAGCGGATTTCAGAGATCTCATCGCACTGACATCGTTTTAACCTTTTCTTCTTTTAAACGATACCAAAAGTTTTTTTGTGAAGTTATCCTACACATAACACTAGCACTACTGCTAGAATTTAAATTCAAACATGAATATATATGAAACATGATACAGTACCGTAGCAGCAAGCAAAGGAGACACGTTCAATATTGAAATAAATCTCTAACGGAATGACTTTGTTCGAAATTAGTCGGGGTGGCGTATGGAGCGTTAGGTCGGAGGAACGGGCGGTAAACCGGCTCTTAATTAAATCAAGTGACACGTCTCTTCGCCAGTTACCTCAATCACACGACCCCAATAAACCTGCGTGCCGAACGGAAATGCTTTATTTTATGCCAAACTACCACTTAAAGACAGCTCAAGACGTTTTACGGAGCTTTTAATTGAAAATTAGCAGGAAGATATTCTCTCTCCTTACTTAAGATATGAGCAGACCAGACAAAGGGTGTACTATGGTATTCGATACAAACTGCGTTCCAGGTAGGTTAGGTATGTGTCTACAAGCTTGCAGTTTCTATAAACTAAACGTAATAAGCTCTTGTCTATGCGAAGCCACGGCGCCACTCTACATTGTATTTTACGTCTCCTTTGCCCAGTTACTGACAATTAAAGTATTATCAAATATGCGGAGATATAAGAATAGAAGTACAAATTATGGTTAATATATATGTACCTACACGTGGCACGTTACATAATAACTCATTTTAGGTTACTCGAATTTGCAAGGTAGAGTGGGAAGGTAAAAGGGTAACATTATAAGTTTAAGCCGCATGTGGCGTAGATTTTATTGGTTTCCGAAATATCAGGTATGATCAGTTATAAGTTTAGTGTGGTCACCATTAGAATGGGCGCCACTTGCTATAATGTTCTTTTATGATGTCTCGGCCAGCCGTAGCAAAAAAAGCATACGGGCTACCAGAATAAACAACACACTCATGAGCCTAATTTACTACATAAGGCTAATAAAGCTTAAAAACATCTAACGGTTTGTAACAGCAAAGACTTAACCAAACCCCTAAACCATAACAGTTAAAAAAGAGGCGGTTTTCAAAGTATAAGCGAGCATCCTTGAGAAAAGTTAATGAAACTCGTAAAATATCAGAAATCGAGGATAACAATAAAGCGAAGGGAGAGTTGTGCATGAAGCTGGCTTGGCTGGCTGGCTGGCTGGCTGGCTGGCGACGGCGGTTTTGTTGCGGTCGCGCTCATTATTTCCATAACGAGCTCGCGACGACCTCCGTGCGGCTCTCGGTTCCCGAGTCCTGGTCACGGCAATTAATTAACCGGCTAAACGATACCGTGTTTTACATTCTGATGTTTACGCAACTCTCCAGCGATAATGTCGCTGGGACTATCGGAATGACAGCGCTACCGTGCTCATATTAATTAATAAATTATTAACATGACCCATCGCACTAAAAAATTAAAGAGTTTCATTAACAGGTTCGTTATAGTTAGTGACGTTCTATGCATACAAATTGCTTATTTGAATAAAGGGAAAAGTAAGGAAATTTTAATGAATTATTCGGACAAGTAAGATTTTGTTTTGTCCACTAAGGGTTTTGTAGCCTTAAAAGCTATGAAAATGCATATTATGTAAGAATATTGCTGACATGATAAATATGTCACGGACACGGATTGTCAAGAAGTTACTTCTTTATCATATAACATTTATATGATGATGAATTCACAAGAGAATAATAAAACAAAGTTATATAAATTTACCGTTTTAAGGGCACATGAACCAACGTGCTTGTTATTTGAAAGGAAAAGTGAGTGTGTACATAGAACATAAAAGAGTAACAAGATCGATCGTCAAAAAAATATAGGGCGATTATTAGATGGAATTAAACGATCTTATGGTAAGTTACTACTCATCACAATGTTGTAATAGCTGGCAGTGGCTGTTACTTAAATTAGTTAACAATGACACATTTCGCTGGCAAACAAACAGAGAGGACTCCCAAATAGACCACATGCTATTCTTGATCTGCCGTCGTCACACCGGCACGGCACCGCACCGGTGTGCGAGCGTGCCGTCTGCTGATTCACGCACACCTCAAGGTGATGTCGATCGACCCGAATGCATGACACATTGCGAAATCATCAAATTACTAGTACGTGCAGACACAAAAAACAATAAATAAATTCTGCATTAGCGTGGACGAAGTCAGTGTGAGAAACGCTGATCTTTCAGGAAAAGGGTATTTCTCTAGCCTTTAAAAAGTTAACTCTCTCACATCCACGTTTATTTACACACATTAATATATGGTGCAAAATTTTAAGCAAACAGCTCAACAATTTCAGTCAACAGTAAGTCAAACAGACGAGGTGGAGGCTTACGAACGACTCACGAGGCCTTGTAAATCGCGAAATACGTATATGAACGTCGTCTGATTGCATAACCACGACCGTCACTAAGTCAGATAGGACATTGATCTCGTGCTTGAACTTGTATTGGCTGGATACCATCGTATAACAATCACATTTTAAGAATGATGACCATTCATTATACAAAACACCAAAATATATTCAACCTGAAAATAACAGTAACCATTTAAGAACAGATAAAAACTACCTGGCTGGGAAACCCATCAGATTTACATGAAAATAATTTTCCAACTCATCAATGTACCAAAAGCTGGCCGGAAATTGTAGGAAATTGCGAGAGAAAATGAATCCTGCCGTTTGAGAGGTCAGACTTGGAAAGGCATTTAAGCTTACACACGTTCATAGCATTGCATACGTGCTGATTCGGATGGATACTACTAAGGTTACATTAATTACTCATTTTTGATCTTGATTATATTTTATTATGAATTTGGTTACCGATATATAAGATAATCGTAGAGGTTATTGGAAAATATTCTGGTAAAAAATTTAATGATAATTGTGATGTACTCGTGATTATAATGTACTACTAATATAGCATACTAGTTCATTTTCGCGACTTTGTCCACATGATTACAGATTGATTAACGGTAATCATGAAATAACGCATTTTTTTTTGTTTTAATTTATCATCATCATCTTGAGCACACCTCGACATAGGTCTCCACCATACACTTCCAAAATAATCTTCCAAAATAGTCTTGGGTTTATTTTATCCACTGGCTTCCCACGATCTTTACAATACCGTTGGTCAAACAGGCATCCTACGCTTGAAATTGATGTATATTATGTACTCACAACTATATTATAAATCAAAACGTTACAAGCTGGTAGCCATCATCTAAAAAAATATCTAACACGGTCTATAATACTCCTAATACGTGCAAGAAACATGTCATTCTTTTCTATGTTGACAATTGAATTTTATTTGATAAAACTGTATCACGTATTGTTTATGCATAAACATAATATTTGCAGAAAAGAACAGTAAAAATAAAGTGCTCTCCATCAATCACACGAACAGAGTCGGCGCTTCCGGGCGCGGTCTGGCCGAGCGAAACATTTCTTTGAATAATGAATGTAGGTAGGTATCGTGCCCCGTAACTGGACGTGATATACGCCGTCGTCGGCCGCATGCATAATTTCACTTATTTTATGTGGTTAATTGTCGAAAATGACCGCTAGTGAAATATATTACGGGCGTTCCGAGGCCGAACCCGGCGGTGGTGGCTAATGTATGCCGCAGTCACTAAACCCGCCCGCCCTCGACTCCATGTAGCTTAGACGAGGTCTTATACCGAAGCAACAGAACGGTATTATATTTTAATAAACTATATTATAGTTACTATAAAGTATCACATCGACGGTTCACCACCGTAACATGTTCGGCTTGGTAAACCATAAATCTGGAAATGCTCAGTCAGTAGTACATATTTACGGCGGCGTGCACAATCGCAGCAACTCGTCTGTACAATGCCGCTGCATTACAATTTTTCAAAGCAGACAGAGGCGACAGAGCGTAACAAAAGAGCTAGGAAGTCGCAAATATAAACGAGCGCTGCGGCAAACGAAGGTGCACGCACATAGCCTCTACAGTACGCAGATATACCTAGTGGCTCCTCCTCAGCCGCATGTATTTCGTTATAATCATAAACTGTACCCGTAGAAAGATAATCAAACCAATCTTTCTGAATCTAAACCAAAATAAGACGTACCTCATGCAATACGTGGATGAATAGCGAAGAAACTAGATACGTGAATGGGTAGATAAGATACATCCTAGAAACTGCTATGAATGAACTAGAGGTACAAAGGCTCGATCCAATTTGTTTAATGTAACTTTTGGAGGATGAATGTAAAACTCTCAAAAAGCAGGAAGGTAAGTTGGCTGTAAGGACTATCGCTACATTTAGCGCTTTCCGGAGGCAGTAGTGAATACAGGGAGATTGGGCGGCGCGATAAGTTGGCGGGCGGGCGGCCGCAACGGGCTGCATGGCGGCGGTGGCGGTCCGCGAGCGGACGTACCCCAACCGACCTACAGACTACAAAATATTCCACACACACACATCGAAAAAAATATATTACAAATCAGTTTTTTAGTTACTTTTAAGATTGCATTAAATTATTATAAAAATAATATACAAAAATTATGATTTCCTAAATAAAAATTTCTAATAGCAACAGAAATTTCCCCGCGTTAGACTCAAGGGCAATCAAGCAAGTAAAGACTGGTATGAGTGCTTTAATTTTAAAAACATAAATAAACAAAACAAACTAGTGTTATAACCCGCAACTTCGCTCCCACCAATGAATCAATTAAAAAAAATTTAGGCGGTCTCAGATTGCAACAGAAAATATGAAGAGGTTTTCAGTGTATAAGAAAAAAGTATCCTATTACCGTCTCCAAAATGCAAGTTATCACTGTACCAAATTTCATCGAGATTTTTGACATATTTTTTTGCTGTATTTGTGAAAGCGTAACAAACACACACACTTTCAGATTTACAAATGGTATATAAAATATGATTTACTTATGGCATCATTCATAACTAAAAATGATTATACTTAATGATTAAACTTCATTATCCGACTGAGTAAAGTAGTAGCCCACATCTCCCTACATACCATTAATTATTTCATGATTAAATCATGATGCCACTTAACCAGCGTGTGATAAATAATGGCATTAAAGAAACTAGACACAATCATTAAAAGCATGTACTTTTCTATTAAGTATTTCTCAAGCGTTTGTGATAAACACATAACGCGTTTTAATACTTTTAGCTGTTGTACAGCGCATTCGCATATAAATTGTTTTATTTATATATGGCTACACTCAGTCTTAGCCCCAAGAGGCTCTCTGGGACAAAATTCCAAATTTATTGGTATGGTCGATCATTGAAATGATAATATATTCCATAAATTGAATTAAAATGATAAATTCGCCATTGATCGACTTAAGATTAAAAGTCAAACTATGACATGGTTTTACTCGGTTAACTAAAGGCTATAGCCGTGTAAGGGAACAAAATATGCCCCTGACGTTATCAGCCAATGAATACGTGCTATGTATTGGTAATAATACTAGTTATTATTCTGCCAAGTTTTATGTCATAATTATTGACAGTTTCCGTGCAATGTCACTTGAAAGTTTTTTTTATTTTTCTTAATATCTTAAAAACTACTAGTCCGTTTCTTTTGTGATTAACGTATGTTGTTAATGGCTTAAAGAGGAATAAATTCGCAAAAAACAAGACTTCTCTAGGTCAACATAAACTTGGCCATTTTTGATGTCAAATATTTCAAACTTTTTTTTTTGACACTTGTGACTCAGCGACACCCTCCATTTTTTTTACACTGATGTGACATCTCTTTCCGTACAAATATATATTGGTCTGAAATCAATCGGCTTGGAGCAACATGGTGATTTTTTAATAAACTTTAGATGCCTAATCATAATAAGAGCAGTATTGAAAGAAGTTTCAACAAAAATATGACTGGTAGATTATTGAAAGAGGTTTGTTGCCTGTACCTTTGATGAATTAATGCTGGCAGGTTATTACAATACCTTGAAATCCCGAGAATTTTTTTTTTATTTTCTCCACAATTGATAGAAACTGAATTGAAAGTGTTATTTACAGGAACATATCAATTCGGACAGGCTATTTGCTATTTAGGGGAGGTTCTCAATGAAGACGGTACCTTAAACATGGATTACGTTAAGGAACAAACCTCTATTTTAAAAGTACAGATACGTTCTTGACATATATCTAAAAAGGTGTATAAATGTTTTATAAAATATAACCCACAGGTTTTAGGAATAAACAGTATAGAACAGTATTGTTGTGAATGTGCAAATGGTCTAAGAACAGTAGGTTGCTGTTCTCACGTAGCAGCTGTTATATACTATTTATCATTATGGTAGGTACTTGTCGAAAATACCTCGGCCCAATGAAAAGTTGAGCTTACTTTTTCTAAATGACACAAATGTCACAATAAACGAAGATAGTGACGAAGATTAGAATTTATTTTATGTTATAGTATGTTTATGTATGAATATATAATATGTTTCCATTTTTTCACCTTATATATGACTGATGAGGGTGGATAGGTCTATCTTATTAGAGGTTTTACGTTTGTTTTGTATTGTTGGTTAATAAATACAACATTTTCATTTTAAATTGACTTTTAATGTAGATTCAAGATAGTCAATCCCTAAAATGTACTCCATAAAGGACCTATAGTCCGCTTAAATAATCTGTAGAATAATGAAGATTTATATAAAATATCAATTATACTCGTAGTACGTGTATACCTTGGTAATGTACTAGGCACCGGCCTAGTACATTACCAAGGTATACTCAAAATTAAAAAATCACCATGTTGCTCCAAGCCGATTGAATTCAGATCAATATATTTTTGTACGGAAAGAGATGTCACATCAGTGTAAAAAAAAATGGAGGGTGTCGCTGAGTCGCAAGTGTCAAAAAAAAAAGCTTGAAATATTTGACATCAAAAATGACCAAGTTAATGTTGACCTAGAGACGTCTTGTTTTTTGCGAATTTATTTCTCTTCAAGCCATTAATAACATACGTTAATCACAAAAGAAACGGACCTGTAGTTTTCAAGATATTTAGAAAAATAAAAAAACTTTCAAGTGACATTGCACGGAAACTGTCAATAATTATGACATAAAACTTGGCAGATTAATAACTAGTATTATTACCAATACATAGCATGTATTCATTGGCTGATAACGTCAGGGGCATATTTTGTTCCCTTACACGGCTATAGCCTTTGTGGAAATGAGCAGAATGTAAAGAGCATAGACGTGTAGAATAAAAACCAGTTCTATTGCGAATTACTTACATTCGAAATCTTGACTTTTTGGGTACGTTACATATGCATACATACATATGCATACATGCGTATGCAACATGCAAATTACATTTTGTATAAAATTAAATAAATTAAATATTTGCTATCATAAATATTACACATAAAATTAAATATTTGTAGACATTTTAACATAACGTCATCTAGTCCCAAACGAACACTAATGTTAACCCTAAGTTATGATAAAGTCATAATTGAGGGGTGACTTGCAAATTTAGGTTAACATTTAGGTTTGGTACCTCTGAAACAAAATCAAATAATAATAATATTGTCAAAATAATTATGTATATTATTCTGTAAATACACAAAACACAATAAGACGGAACCTTTAGTTAGACTTTGCTTCTTCTTCGATTTCTACCAGAATCTGAATGAGATACAGCCATATCATATACCATATTATAACCTATCTTGATGTAAGATATTTAAGTAGAATCGTTGTGTATTTTATACAATAACTAATAAATATGTTAAATGGAAGTTGAATACCTAACAGTAATAAGTCCTGTACCTACTCTTCATATAAAGTTTACCAGATATATGATTCAAACTATATATATAACCGTACTATTGTGCTATCACTATCATTAAAAGCTTTACTTATCTGCATTATCATACCAACCACTTTTCTCTAGGTACCGAGTATGGACGTGCCTAACTATATGAAAAGTACATTATCATTAATCTAATTGAAGTGTCGATGTTGGGGTCAAGAAGCGAATGTTTTATGACAATGCTAATGACAAATAGTTAAAAGTATACCATGAAGTTGCAATTATAATTCGTTGATTTAAATAAAATATGAATAGTTAATTACATTATAAAGTTTAGTTTTCAGCTAGTTACTACATAAAAAGTATTATTATTGCGTTAATTGCCGAATTCCACAATCGCACTACGCGCCGCAAAATCAAGTTCCATCCGCACCACCTGGATGGCTGGTTTTCCACAACTACTCGTTTTTTACGGTCTTTTTTACCGCGCACGAGTAAGTTGTGGAATGACCTGCCATCTTCGGTCTTCCCGCAGAGCTACAACTTGAAATTCTTTAAGAAACGGGTTAATCTTCTCCTTAAAGGTCGGCAGCGCATCGGCATCGCCTCTGGTGTTGCAGGTGTCCATGGGCGACGGTGACCACTTTCCATCAGGTGGCCCGTCTGCTCGTCTGCCTGCTATGGCATAAAAAAAAAAAAAAAAAAAAAATTGGGAATAAGATGTTCAGTTATCAGCTTTATAGTACAATTTCTGGCCTGTATAGTTGCTCGCAGATCATAATATTTCACTATTCACCACTTTTTACTTTATAAGCAAAAAAAACATATTTTTTTTTAATATTAAAAAAGTCTAAGCATAAGTACTAAAACCAGAACGCAAAATATTTGGATGTAAGTGCAAATGTAATTTATTCAGTCTTAGTTAGTCCATGCGGATGAAGGTTTTATCTATACTGACGAGAACTTTAAATGATGAATAAATTATTTTATGGTCGGAAAGAGTAATACTATTGTAACAGCACAGTATTCAAAACATAGATATTTGCTCCTATTATTGGTTACACTGACATTTATTTAATAAGTGATCGAATCAGGTTCGAGCGTAAGTAAACGCGAATAACTGGTTATTTCTATTAACGGCAGATTATCATTATTCTATATATATAATTGAATTATACTTTTCACCTCTCGAATTAAAGTTGAATCCGACTGTACACATAAAATTAACCAAACAAGGGCGAGCACGACTATTTTATATATCTATTATAATACTTTAGATACGGAATAAATTATTTCTAATACTAAAACTTCTTATTTAAAAATTATTAGAGGTCTTATCCGTGGGTATTTATTTAATACATCTTTATATGATATTAGTCTTAGTCGTTCCTCTCAAAAAAGATTTATTAACTTATGATAGAAGAACAAAAAAGTAATTGTAACTATACGTTTTTTCCTGCTGCGGTACAGAACCTTAAAAGTAAAAATTATTCGTACTATGAAATGTACATAACATCCTACTTTTTCAAACTGTCTGTTTTATAAGTTTTAGTTGTAAGGTAATCTTAATTTGTTGATATGGTAATTTTATTTAAATAATTAGCTAAACAGCCATAATTTCATTTTGCATCGTAGATCGTTCGTGCTTGTTTTTATATTGCATACCAACACTTATTAAAACTATTAACAATGATATTAAAAAAATAATGAGAGCACTGGTGGAGTAGTGGGAACGACCTCGCCTTCTGATCCTTAGGTTATGGGTTCAAATCCGGTCAAGCACCAATATTTTTCTGGTTGAAAAAATTATGTGCCCAACGCCAGTGATCACAAACGGTAAAAGAAACATCGTGAAAAACCAGTTGGTATTCTTACAGCTATACAGCTTGCAACTTGTCACGTATGTGGGTAATATGCCAACTGTAATATTTGGATGTACCTCCGACTACTTCTTTTAGACATAGTTAATTGATAGGTCATAAGAGATCTGATCTATCGTGTCTGTATATTAAAGTCGTGAGGCTATTTTTGTAAAATCCTTTTTTGCAAAGTTGTCGACCAATCAAATACTTTGAATACATTCATAACTTTTTGAACGTTTACAAGAACTTGCCCTTCTTTTTTCTATCAAAAGACATGAACGAGTTCAACTGACGACGCATGGAAAACTTGTTTTGTGAAAGTTCCTAAATCAGAGGTATCTAGCTCCGAGTATAAAATACACTGCAGCGCAAGTTGACCAAGTGCGGGGAAATCCGTACTTTCTAAATACGCAGCATCGATAAAGTAAACAAAAACATCAACAGATACTTGTGAAGTACACCAGCTCTTACAATTTGTAACTTGAGATCCTTTCCAGCAGCGGAGGCTGCGGTGACCGAAGTCGTCACCGGAGATAACCACTGGTGCAGATTAATGTACCGTTTAGGTAAAAGTTTGAGTGAAACGTCAGCTTGTGCATAGGCCCGTTCGAGGCAGGCAGCGGTCGCGCCATCGAGTGCCAGCGCCGGCTCGAGCAGGGCGCCGCCGCCCTCAAGCACCACCATTGTCTCAACAAATAGTTCACAGTTCAGGAAACAGTACAAAACACAGCGCGTATCACTAGAGCGGCGACGGAGTCGGAGCTACATGTCTGACGTACGACGGCGTGGCATTCGCGCGGCGATGGTCGCGGAACTGGCGGCGCGGCACACCTGCCGGCAACCGCGCCGCCCCCGCCCGCACCCCGCCGCCCACAGCCTCGTCAACAAACACCGTTGCAGCAGCGGTCGCCCTGCATCCACAAAGCTGTGCAGACCACTTTCGTCCCACTTTCAGAACTCTCCATTCCATTCCGAACCATCACAAGTCGGCCGGTTTTATAAAACTAGGTTGCGCATTATGTTATTAATTAATAGTATAGAACAGAAACAGCCTCACGACCTTAATCCTAGGCACGGTAGATATCCCCTTAAACCTATAAGAAACTATCAAGTAAAGCCAACTGAGGATTATTCAAGGATGGCCAAGGAGGTGGGGTCAGAGGTATGCTCTAATATTGCAGCACATACCCACATTTTCCATATGTGACAGGTCGCAAGCCCATCGCCGCTGCCAGAATACTAACTATTTCCTTACAATGTTTTCCTTCACCGTTATAGAACACAGACAAACTCTTAACTCTGTAGAGTAGGTACACTGTTATTTAAATGAAAACCGTGACATTCCATTTCAATTAGTTGCCTCTTGGATATTCCATTGTATGGTATCTGAAAATTGGCTTGGTCAGACAATAGGTCTTTAATAAATAGAAATGGAGAAATTGGTTATCGAAGTTTGAAATAAGCATCGCCGTTTGCCACGTGACTAATTCTGCAGGTTCAGCCCTCTTTCAAACATTACGCCTCACAACAGAAAACGAACTTTAGAACAATTAACGAACTCTCAATAATTAACGACCCATGACTTGGTCCTGAACTTTCAGAAGCGATTCGCAAAACTTAAGTTATATTCATATTATTTTTATGTAAACTTGTCTCAATCTCTACTCATATATAACTGAAATATGTGATTCAAACTTTGATCCAATCCGGGAAAATGTCCCCTAGAGAAATATGCCAAAACAATGAAAAAACTTGTGATAAAATTCGATTGCCAACTTTTTCAAACAACACGGCCCGTTTCTTAGATACTTTACCGATACATACATATTAGTAAAATAATAATCTTCTCCGATAGATCTGCTAAGAATAGAAACGGAGCTGGTTGCTCACCTTCTTACGCGTGGACAATGTTTTACCCGTGGTACAGTTAATCAGAATTTGATGATTTTTTAAAATTTCGATATTGTTCATCGTCATTGGCTCTAAGTCTAACCTAAGTTTTTATCGTATCACTTTCAAAATATAGTTTCTACTTTTCAATCAAAGTTTGAAAGAACCCTTTTGAAACCGTGACCGATACTTTTAGTGCTGGCTGTACTAAGACATTAATATTTTGAACAAACACTTTTGGTTGTGGCGTTCTCTAAATATGTTGAAAATCAGTCATTTTGAATCTTTTAGATAGATTAACAATCCTTAGTTTTAGTGGTTAGCCGTGCGTGACCATTTAAACAACATATTTTTTGAAGTGTGTAAATAACCATACCGTTTTGCATTTATTTTCGTTTATTTTCTAATCTAAACCTTTTTTTCATGCTCCACGTGCGAAAGAAAGATATAAAACAGATAAATAGTGAATGTGACTAAACCGCAGAAATTAATTTACCATAAACACCGGTATTAATAGACGCGAGACAATAAGCCACCCCCCGCGAACTAGTCGCGGCATAATGCCTCGCGGCACGCGACCGCTCCGCGCCGCCGCCGCTCCCCTCGGAGCCCCGACCTCGAACCCGTTGCTCTTCATTTGCATACATACAACCACTATGAACGAGATGTGTTACAACCTACAATAGCTACAAATGAGACTTGTTAAAATCTAGTTGCTTGACAAATGGAAACAGACCACTTACTCAAGACATAAGTTGTTTTTTTCCGATGGACTATTTTGAGACCTCGGCTTCGGTTGCTGTTGCTAGAGGGAGTTTAAACTAGAACTGGCGCCTAGATTCGTCTAGTTTGTAAAACATTTCAAAGTTCTTTTTTTTGAATGGACTAAAATACTGGTATAATCGCCTGGCGATTTCTAACAACGTTATCGGGCATATTTCAATGTGATCCTTGTGATTTTATTTAACCTTTCGACTTTGATGTGGACCGATGTACACTTAGTGTATGAGCCAAACTCACTACTTGAAACTACTTTGGTAGAGTGAAACACTTAATGCATGAGTTAGAAAATCGCACTTAGCTGGTCCTGAAACAAAATTGTAAAATGGAACCCTTATGGTCTCACTTCCGTCCTTGCTTCGACCGACTGTCCGTTCGTGCGTTCGTGCGTCTGTCTGTCTGTCAGGATTAATTATTTCAGGAACTACTACAGTGGTCGACAAGGTCTTATAGAATACTAGTCAGCCGACAGTAAAATATATTGAGAGTACCTAATACAATTATTTTGCTAGAATTTTTATTTATCAACAGCAATGTATTCTGTATAGCGGTCAATGACCGCGCGGTGGCGGCGACCGTCAGGGCAACGCACCGGGTCAGATGATCGCGATTTCTTTTAGATTGCTGTTTTTGGTGTTTTGTCGTTTTTAAATAAGATAGCTACCTGTGTTTTTTTATGATGTATTGTCGACAGTGATGCTGAAAACACGGAAAAACGGGCAATGTCGAATTTTTTTACGTTTTCAACTTTTTTTTGTAATCATGGTCTGAATGCTTAGTTTCAGTTTGCGGAATTAGTCATATTACACCCGGTATACTGTACGTGTTAGAGCTTTAACATCAGGTATTTATACGGACAAATCCATTCTTCATTCATTCGAAAACCAAACTTAAACCAAAAAAACAAAAACTCATCAATTATTTTTCAATTCTAAGGATTTTAAGCTGACTCCGACTCTACCTGTCATTCCAAAGGACATAATTAACCTTATTTTCCTCGATGTCGAATAAGGGTAATAAATGAACTTTGTAATTATTTCGTTCAAGTTTTCAGAAAATAGAAGCATCTAATGAATGTCAGGAAACTGCCGAACTTGTTTGTCGAAGAGAAGAAGCAGCATGATAATAAAAAATTCAAAGTTAACACAATAAAGTTGCTCAGACACTGGTTTTGCAAATGAACCTATCTCACTCCTTCTCTTCTTCATATATATCCGTCTGGTCGCCACTTTCCAAGGTATAGGTAGGCAAATATTTAATAACAAAAACTTATTCTTGAAAATTTCTGCCAACTGAGATCATTATGACAAAATTAATATTTCGTCGGTTAAAATTCAGTAGTTCAGTAGATAGATAGAAAATACTTTATTGCACAGAAACATAACAGTACAAAGGCGAACTTAACGCTATGAAGCATTATCTGACAGATACCTTTGGGTATTGTGGAAAAAAGGTTGTGTCGGTAGTGCTCAAAGGAAGAACTAAAAAGAATAGTTACTTAGACGCTGGTTGGTAAAATACTTCTTCTTCTTCAATTCTATATTGCTCATTCATTCAACAAAGTGGTGATTATGGGTACGAGCTGAAGGATCTCAATTGAAGAAGCTTCACGGTAGGCAAGGGGAAAGTGGTTCCAGAGACGCGTTGCAGTTGTCGTGAAGGAATTCGTGTAAGCATTCGTTTTATGCTGTGGAGTTAGTAACTGTAAACTCTGGCAAGAGTGTAAGTTAAGCACAAACTTGTTTGCACAAATGTACAGACAATCAACAACGCAGTGTGCTGGACATCAGCTGTTGTCGTTGGTGACACAACAAGAATGAAGAATTTAAAAAAGGATGTAGAGTTTGTCTCGGTATGTGAGACTAGTCAGTCGTATGGCAATAGCAACAGAGACAGAGCGGCGATCCGACACTCGGCCGCGTATCGGCTCAATTATTCACACGATTCGCCCCACCCGCCGCATCATCCGCTTGCTGCCAAATTAAAAGTAAATAACGAAATGAAAACAAGCGGGCCGGAGCCACGAGGGACTCGCAAACCTTTTACCACTGTCAAGTAAACAACTACTATCAGCTAAACACACTTCATCATCCTATCGTCTATCTATATGCAGATGCAAATAAAATCGCTGAATCGAGCTGCACATTGTATCGAATAAACAATGCTACAAAAAAGGCTAACACAACTAAGTAACTGATTGTCTGTTTATTTATACGGGATGCCTTGTCAGTATAGATGAAAAGGTTTTCAATTTACGCTTGTTCATGTCTCTTGATTCTACTATAATATTTTAAAAAGCCGTACAGTAAACAAAGTTTAGCATTTCAGCTTCGAAAAGTGAATACAGAACAAAACGAAGGCTACACAACACAGCTAGACCCAAAAGCACTATTCTCAGCGGAGAGCAATTTTGAAGAACAATGAACTGGGATGAATAGCGGCACCGAAGTAAAAAGTCTATTTACATCATATGCACATTTCCTATAAAAACAGTAGATAGTGTTGTTGTGTGTGAACACGCAGCGAGGTAATTAGTTGCCCAAGCATAAGAGACGCTACAAAATTCAAGCCATAAAACAAAGGCTACTAATTAGAAAGTATAAAAATGTTTTCTTATATTTTCATAATATTTAATTTAAACTGGATTTCATAAAGTATATGCCATGTGTAAAAACACCTTTGCAAAATAGTGAAATCATTAGCGGTAACAACAGGTTCGGGTAAGGGCAGCAAGACATGTGAGACAGTAACGAGCGGGCGCAGTCTCATCGCGGGACATGAGAGCTGCCCCTTGTGGTGAAAATTGTCACAGAGCAAACTATGTCACGGGCCGTATCATTATGTGGACAGGGAGGAACACATGTAAGTGACATTTGCCATTCGTGTACGGTTTCAACAACTGTAGATAAATATCAAAAAGACTAACTATGTACTTAAGAAAACTCGAGCGAATGGTTATAATATGCCTAAAAGAATAGATACTTAGCTTTATACGTCTTTTGGCAAATACCCTGTACTATTACAACACCTTATGTTGGTAAATTGGAAAATTATATCCACAGAAGTGCTATTATTTATTTTATAAGACTAGCAATGCTTATTCTATTTCTTTCCAATATAAATAACTATGCTAATATTACAAAGAGAAAAGATTTGTTTGTTTGTTTGCATTGGATAGGCTCCAAAACTGCTGGATTGAAAAATTCTTTCACCGTTGGGAAGCTACACTGTCCCCGGGTGACATAGGCTATATAATACTTTCAATAAAAAATAGGGATCCTTACTAAAACCCGGGACGAGCCACTAGTCATACTATTTACATTTGGTCTTTGAATGATTAAAATTGGACGTTTGGTTTTGAAGTTATGGCGAAATTAAAATATTACGATTTCTGCTGCAAGGCCCGTTGCGAAGTGAGCGTCACCAAGGTGGGGGTGCGCGTGCGGGAGGGGAGTTTAGATCTATGAGTAAGGTACCTGCGCTGCTTTAACGTCAAATGTTGTTTATAGAGAAGCTCTACAATAATCGCTTTAGTTATCTATCTTAAAACAACGGGTTGCACTCAGGAAAATTTAGTATTGAAGACATAATTTTGACATTTCATATCCTACTATAAAATTATAAAGCCGAATGTTTGTGAGTGTGGATGTGTGGTGTGGATGTTTGTTCCTCTTTCACTCAAAAACTACTGGATGGATTTTAATAAAATTTGGTACACAGGTAGCTTATAACCTGGAATAACACATAGGATACTTTTTGTAGCGATAACCGACATAGACGCGGGCGGAGCCGCGGGCAACTACTAGTATTTAATAAAATCAGAACAATCCCTTAGAAACATTTTACTATGAGAAGCAGATAACTGATAAAATATGTTACTACTAGCTTATAAATAAATATAATCAAAAATAACTAATAAAAACCTAATAAGTTCTGTCACTATTTTGTCATTCATTTTTAAAACAAATTATAAAAAGAGGATGGTTCCGTGTTCGACTAATTGAGGTAATCCCCAATAACCCTCATACTTACAAACTTTACTTCAACGTTAGATCACTATTTATCAAATTTTTTTTAAAGAAATTAAAAAAAATGGCTTCACTACTTAATCCGTAGGTACGGTCAATATCCCTACAGATCTCTTAGTACCACGTACTTACTCGAGATTCCTTGGAGGATGTCTAAGGGGGTATTAGTCAGAGGTACGTCCATTGGTTACATATCTCAATTTTGTAGTAGTTGCCATTCTGTACGTGACCGGTTGCAAGCCCATCGCCGCTGCTAGAATACTAACTGGTTTCCTAACTATGTTTTTCGTCAGTACTGCGTGCGTATCTGAGCACTGGCTTTGCGCATATACCATCCATAAAAAAAATCATACGTGATCAGAAGGCGGGGTCACCTCCAGTGCTTTTAAATAGTTACATAAATAATATCAAGAATCAAAAATATGAAATCATAATGATAAGAGTGCATTCTACAGGTAGGCAGGTATGTAGGAAGTGACGGTTGTCGAGCAGCAGGCAAGCAGCAAGTCTAGCACGACATCGAGTTGAACGGCCGCGCATCGGAGCATGGCGCTCACGGCTTCGCACCTCAAACATATCTATTTTATTCAATCTGAGACATTAGCATCAAGTTTAGCTAAGCACAATACACATTTTGTGAAACGTACTTTTAGAAATAAACATATTTAGATGAGCTCGTTTTATTTCAATGTTCCGTTTCTTAACCGTAACAAAAGATCATTCAAACAAAGAGAATTATAATGGCTACAAAGATGACTCTTAACATTTATAAACAATTTTAATATTTCGCTAATGAATTGGATTAGCAACAATGAAACAAGGTCTTCAACGGCTATAAAGCAGAGCGACTTAGCTTATGTGACAAAGCATTTTATCAACAACAAAACCACTGAATCGAAGGAACAATTACGCGACTCAAAGCAGGTATCTCGGAAAAGAGCGGTGAGATATTATAACAAATCGCTATCGTAACAAAAGAGGCTTTCTCGCGACCATTACGAAGGGATATACAAAGAAAAGCAAGGCGCGAGTACGGCGCAAGGGCGGACGAAATACGCGGTCTGCGAACCTGCGATTAGCGTATGCGGCACAGAAGAAGCTCGCCGCATTCTGGTAACTCTAGTACCTGGGGACCGGCCCAATTTACGATTTCCGCAAAGAATACCTTTGACGTGGCATTTTTGCGAGCCGCCAGTGGCCAGTAAGCCGTTCGATCGTCTGCGAGAACAAGCTGTGGTTTCTTTGTTTAGATTTGTTTATCTTAAACAGTTGAATTAATAAAATTTCTTGTAGAGTACGGAACGGAAGCAAGACTACAGGTCGGTGTGGGAACCGTAATAAGGGCTACCATAAAACGTTACATTAGGTAACGGCGGCTTCTGGGGCGGCTATAAATATCTCCGTTCGGAAGTACGGCCAGTGTCCCGTGGGAGCATGACACGTCGCGAGATGCCGTCGGTGGACGTGTCGCACGAATAAAAACAACTCTAACGCTTGGCTTGCGATAAGCATGCGACCTCACCTCAGCCAATCAATATCACTTAGCAATACTGCGACCTCTCTCATATTATGTATGTGACCGTTATCTTTAAGAGCGTCGTCGTACCTTTACCGAAACTGTATTACGATTGCTACAACTGCGGTATAATCAAAAATTGATGTAAGCTTAGATTATTCATATAAATATTATATTTAAAAGCAATGGCATTTTTTTGTACGGAAATGGTTAAAATCAAAAACCTGTACTTTCCTATAGGTAACCTAGCAATCCGAGATTGAGAACGCTGCTTTATGACAAAAAAATTAAAAATGTATTTAATTGAGAAACTCGAGTTTTTAACCTTAAAATAGGGCAGTGAAGTGTAGCAAAGAGACCCACAAAAGGGCTCTAACGATTTTGAAATAATATACATATAAAGATGTTTTTGCGGTCAAGAAATAATATCTAGCCGAGTTAGGGGGCCGATTTTAGCTTGACTTGTCCATTGAATTTCACTTTAAATAAAAGTAAATTAAACACTGTGTCTTAGCTGCATTAGGGATCATCATCATTTACAATCTATGGATGAATAGGTAAGACAGGTTACGTCGCTTTCGCGGGAGAAACTATCTTAGTTTCACTCGGTCACTATTGCTAGTGAAATCTACGTTAGTAAAACAAGAGCAATAAAACCACATAGCGAGAGTTAAAAGAAAATTTTACGGACGTACCACAGGAATAGCAGATAATGTAGCTTAACATTAAAAATATTATATACATTAAGAATTTCAGTATTGATTTAGCACTAACCTTGTTAAGTAAAATGACAATAATTTCTCTACCTACTGCTAATGTTACAAAAGAGCAACGTTTTAGAAATGTTACCGCGAATAATTTTGTCTACTATAACACGACCCGACCAGTTAAATAAGTCAAAATCATCAAATCACCTGCGCAAGGCAAGAGCGCAAACAGAGGGGAGACCCAAATTGCTTGCGTTATTAAGTGGACCTTAAAAGTTTAGGGCGGACTTAGTTTACAGAGGTAAGCACGAGGTTAACCTAGGTGAGTTTGTTTTTGCAGAAATGTCAACAGAACATGACCAAGTACCGGACCGTCGTCGTCGCCACAATGAATTAATTGGAAACCACAATACGTATCTGAATTATTAAATAAACTAGTTGGTACTCGCAATTTCGTCCTAAACCAATCGTGTAGTAGTGATATTGCGGCCTAAGAATGAATCAATAAGAAAATGTAACAGCATTGGAAAATTGTTTTTTTTTTAAAGTTTAAATCAGATAAATAATTTAAGTACCCTATCACATTCTCAGAGGTACAAATTCAAATTTTAAATGTAAGCTTTACTCGTATCACATTTCATCGAGATTGGTTCGGCGGTTGGGTCGTGAAAGCGTAACAGACAGACAGACAAACACACTTTCGCATTTACAAGTGTTACGGATATGAGATGAAAATTTGTACGCCGGATTTAATACGTTACAAATATACAGTGTTATCGACGTATTTGTATTGAACTAAATATTGTGTTATGTTTAAAATGAAGGAAACATCCGATAGTTACAAAATAGTCCCAGGGCCCGATGCATGCAGTACAGTGCAAAACAGCTCGGTGTATGTCCATCAAATGTCACAATCAATTACCACGACAGCTCGCTCACACCCTCGGGCCTCGGGTCGCTCGCCTTAGGGTAATTAAACTGTCGTGTCGAACTCAACCGACATATGTTCACTAATTAACTTTACTACGTATTCGTGGTATAAAATATCATAATCAGATGTCACTCAGATTTAAACTCTGTTTCATTTATACAGCGCGTCCCGTAGTGTCAAGTCGAAGTCTAAGGTGGAGCAGGTATCACACGATGGAGTAAAGTAAACATACCCCCAATGGATTTACTCACCAGTAAGCTCATTAGTGCTGTCTGGTAAGAAAACGGCTATCGCCAAATTTTCCTAAACCCGCGCTCGTAATACTAAGTGCTTTGACGATATATAGCCCGTCATGTGTGTGATGATACCCGCCTTAGACCCTGGCAGAATAGTAAACACCAGTGTTGTGACCCGTGTTACAGATACTGAGCCAGGCAACTAATTGACCCTAACCACCAACCACAAATTAATGTATAGTGGACCAACCTAAATAGCTTCACCTCTAGGCGCAGCAGATATTTCCTTGGATCCTTCGATCTAGGTTATTTGAGGATGTCTAAAAAAAGTTACCATAACAGTGTTATTGCGAATATCAGAATCCGCATCGATTGATGCTGATGTTCGTGTCGCGATTTGATCGCAGGAGGCGGAGTGTATCGTATCGGTGATCTAGATGCAAAACTTTTGTCTCATTTTGACTTAACAAGTGATCGATTGAAATATAATGATTCTTGCAATTGTGACAATTTATCCATGCATACATTTTTACATTTTTACATTATTAATTTTTAAATACAAGCCTGTGTTCTCTTCTGAGCTCATTAAGACAACCTTTGACTGTAATAGAATTTTAAATAAGGAAATCTGTAGGTGATAGGTAAGGAAATAAGGATCTCAAGGTCAACAGCGACTGGCTCGCAGAATCAGCAAACTGAAGTAGCAATGGGCAGGCCAGCTCGTAGCACCGAAATCGACTTTACAAATATTTATATACTGAATATTTTTGGTTTGATTAAAATCGGTTACTTTTAACCTAAATTAGAAATAATAATAAAATAAAGCACTTATGTATATTGTATAGTTTATATTTATATTTCTCTGACATCAAATAACGTAGGCGATGGCTTTTAAAGAAAATTGTACTATTTTTTATTGTTTATTACTACAGTCACTATAACCACACAGGTTTTAAAAATAGGATAAAATAATAATAAATTATGAACTATGTAGTTAAAAAAAAGGATTATCAAAAAGGCAGCGTGGTAACTCAAGTACCCTCTGCGAGGTTACCACTCCTTCGACTTTAGAATGTTACTACTCATGTATTGAGACATCATGTATTTAGGACAGGAGCAACATTTTAACGTCTCTTCCAGATAACTCGTTCAATGTTATTCGAAAACAGTATAATAAATAGAAGTCCTACTAGTATTATAAACGCGAAAGTTTGTAAGTATGGATGGATGGATGTTTGTTACTCTTTCACGCTCTAACCAGTAGACCAATTTGGAATAAACATAGATTATAACTTGGATTAACATATAGGCTTTTAATCCCAGAAAAATAACTATAACGGGAAAAAAACTGCCACGCGGGCGAAGCTGCGAGCGGCCGCTAGTAAGTCATTATGTATAAAAAAAACTGTTTCACAAACAATTTTTATCATTTTGGAAACCAACCAAATTCAAATCCAATCGAATAAATGTAAGTAACTAAGAAAATTATTAACTAATTTAGCACTTGTAATGTCTGGAATAACTCGAAGAAATAACAATCTGCGAACCGGGGTAAGTGAATTTTAAATAATAGAGCGAAACCTGGCGAGTCCCCCCTTGGTCGAGACGGCCGTAAGTTTTGTCATTGTTTCCATATTGCGCGGGGCAATTAAAGCAACTCGGACGCGCGTCGACTTCCCGGTCGTCCGCCCGCTTCGCTCTCGCCAATCAAATTACAAAAATACTCACTCTTTCCAAACTTAACAAACCTCGCAATATCGACACTTCCACTAACGATCAACAACCAATAAATTGGATATTTTAACAACTTTTTTTGGAGGCATTTCTTTGATGGGACGTACTGAGCTGGTCTTCTTTCGGAATCGCGCCGTTAATGCCGAAAGTTACATAACGGGCATCCTACAACCTCATGTCATGCCATACACTGGGTATGTATAATGGAGACGAGTTTCAATTAATACATAAGAACGCAAGACCTTACGTAGCTAGAATTGTCACTCAATACCTTCATGTGGTTAGGATTCAAGTTATGCATTAGCCGGCTAATAGCCCTGACTGGAATCCCATAGAGCACCTCTGGCACTAGCCAAAAAGGAAGGTTAGAGCCCGTAATCCTATTCCAGAAACATTAGATCAGCTGGAAAAATTACAGACATTTTTTTAGCGGCCAGTATATTTTTGTTAAATCGTTTCCTCAGTACTCTTTGACAACCTAACCTTACAAATAACTGCTAGTTGGTGGGTAAAGTGACTAGTTGAAAGGAGGGGGGGCAGAAGTGCCTGTAAGGGCATAACTCTTAGCTCTAGCGTTGCGCTTGCATGTATATTCTTCTATACGAATTACTAATAGTTGGTTGGTGTATATGCTGGAGACGCGACCGGCGACATCGCTGGCGCACACGGGCGTAGTAATTACCACGGTCGATGGGGCAGGGGGTGCGGACGATCTCCTGTCAGAAGGATCGCGTGCCAAGCGGCGGACGCCCGTATTAAACGCTAGCGAAGAACCCGTGCCCCATCAGATAACATGCAATCAATTTCGCGATCTACATGCCTCTACGTCGGCACCGCCTCTGGACTGACGTCACGCCGATAAGCACACAGTGCCAGCTATCCACTTGGTACCACTTGCCCTAGTATTTCTCAGAATTCAAGAAACTTTGATGCTACATTCGTCAATCGCTACTCTATTACAGTCAAATCAAAACCAGGAACTCTTTCACGGCCTTAAAATTCAGGGGTGTTTTTCATTTTTACTTTTTGCGGCGGCTTCTCGACTAATCAAGGTATTCGCATCGGAGACGCTATGGTGTTAAGCCCAGTCACGCGATCGTTTTATCGCACACCTTTCTGTTTTATAGACAGATAAAGTTTGTTTAAAAAGCTTGCATGTCTTCACAACATCGACGTCCTTGTCGTGACAAGTGGTGTAACCCTCGACATCCTAATATGAGCAAAATGAGGGTCTAAGAATAGACGCTATTTTAATGAAGTTTGAACTATTATTTGTTTTTACAAAATAAGAGACCTTATTGTAGAAAATCAAACATTTTAGTAAAACTATTCTTTTTGTAGGTCATGATGTTGTTTTGTTTAACACGCTTCGACTAGACAATTCTCGTACAAATACTTGTATCTGTGTCGTGCTTCTCGAGTACAGACACACGAAGGCTTTCCTGAAATGAACAAGTCAATTTCAGCGTCCAGGGAGATCTGTAGCGTGGTAAAACCAAAGTCCGCAACAATCCCCAAGTCAATTAGGTATCATGAAGTAATGGAGAGTAACGGACATGATTTATTCGACGCAGTAGCTCTGTTGGCGGCGGCGGCTGAGGCGGCTCGGTGCGAGGTATCCGCGCTAAAGCACAATTATCGGCCCGCGGGCGCGCTCAATTACGGAGAGGCGCGCCCGTGGGAACTCCTCCGGCACGAACGGACCCAACCACAAATCTTTTAGCCTTACTGTCTTACGCCCAACCCAACAAGTTGCAAATGGATGAGGTTCGTGCCCAATTTGCAACATATAAAAAGGATTTTCTCGTGTAAGACAAAAAGGTTACGTCTTTTTGTTCTACCGAAATGTGTGTGTATAAGTAAGTAAGAAGTCAAGTAGAGATTAAAAGTTTTGGTATTGGATTATTTCGATAAAACGATTTGTAGTTAGAGGACCGCGCGATGAATTCGAGTGTCGCGTTTTAATTTGCGCGGCGACACACGAGTGGAGTCGCTGCCGCGTCGAGAGCCCTGCACCCGCTAATTGCAGCACGGCCGCGCCGGCTACACCGACACCATCCACGTCTATCCCTTGCATCCTCCAATACGCCACTTACATACATATTCACACTTCACAACTGTGCCTACATCGCTCCTCTCTAAACTTATTTACGTTATCTAACGAGTAAATTAACGCATAGATCGCCATCGAAATAAATAAGGTATATTATTTGTGTTCTGCGGCAAGGCATTTCCCAGTGGACCACCCAGATAAGCTCACACCGAGCCGCAATAAACATTATATCCGCGTGAACATTAATTACTTGATTTGACACTGTGAGTACGACAACAATCATAAGTAATTACTTCTAAAATTATTACTTGAGTCGGCATCGGCTGTAGCATCAGGATTCGGGGTATACGAGGCGCCCGAAGATGGGCTAAGGGTAAAGTAATTTCTGAAGAACAAATGAAACTGCTCCCCTCGCGTAAGAAAACGCTTTACAAACCGCGCGGCCCATGTAATCGGATAATAAAAAGGGCAAACGCGGTAAATATAAGATGAGGAAGACAGTTTTACGAGCTTCACCTAATTAAGTGGTGAACCAAACAAAACGAAGAAAGCGTTTACAGTTAAATAAATATTGTATGATGGCGTTTCATGAGCTCACTTTAATTATTATTTAGTAGCAAACAACAGTTATAGCAGTACGATTTATTGTTCTGAAAAACTATATTTAGCAAAATGTATAGTGGTCTAGTATATTTATGCAACCTTAGTATTACATGTAGAAACCAAAAACAAAAAGTTATCATGAAAGCCAGAAAATATTAGTGCAAATAGTGAGTGCCCAAAATAAAATGAGAGGAGCGTGCGGGCGGGCGGGCGGGCGCGGCGGTGTGCGTATTTCTGGCGCGCAGGTAGGGCGGCCAGCAGCGGAATGCGACCTCACCTGAAGTCTGATTCACACATGCTATAACAGTGACTCACTCAACTCAACATCACTATTACACATCACCTACTTTTGGATTCACATAGAAACATCTGCAGTATATTCTTCAATAATGTTCTTGACGTGAGAAACCTCAGTACCTACTAATAATGCTTAATCGTAATACATTTTACATCTTTCATCTCTCTCTCTGCATCTTAATCTAAAGACAAGAGTTTAGTCTCAAGTTTAAAAAAACAGAAACCTCATGATATATTTTCAACCAGTATGGTCTTCTCTCAGACTGTCACCGAAAAAGCAAAACTACTGAAGCTTGAAAATATTACTTTTTACAATGTAATATCTATCGCGTCGTCAAGATGTTTCTATCTTTATTTATGAATATAAAATAAATTATCTACCATATTGAGCTTCATAAAAGTAAGTTCAGATGGATATTTCAGCCCACTTATCAAATCAAGTATCAAATAAAGAAAAATCTAAAAAATACAGAATTCAAGTTATTAAATCAAATTGTAAGTTCATTAATTATAAATATTTTTTACTGAGTTAGTTATCGTCTCCTTAATTTGCTACGATACATGAAGATTTGCAACGTTTTTATTTCGATAAATCAGTTTCAACAAGACCTTATCTGTCTGGTTCAAACAACACGTGATGATTAACGGTTTATTTGCGGGATTGTAACCATTTAAGGGAGTAAACGTTTAATCGGGCGGGCGGATACGACTATGGGTAAGTGTGGGTGTAGACATGGGTCCAGCTCCGGGCGATTCATTAGCTCAACCGAGTCAGAGCAAACAAATTAGCGCGATGGGTATGTTTTACACGGTGATAAAAGGGCGCGAGGGCCACGGGCACCGCGCCAGCTGCGTGCGGCCGCGCGATAAATCTCGGCCACACAGCTCAGGCGGCCGCCGCACCGTTGTACCAAGCGCCCAGCAACGACGCGGACCAGACGGAGCCCAGACCAGACACCGCCAGGAAACAGATTACTACACACTAAACGTCTAAAAAATTACGTATGCAAACAATGTTAGGGCGTTTCAGCTGCATTGCTACGTTTACTTTATGTCTTTTATACAAAATATAATACGTGGACTTTCTTTATATACCAAAAAATATAATGTCGTTGGCAATAGCCAGGTGCTAAAGATATATAACTCTCAGTTGACATAGCTGGTACATCAAACTATAGGAAGACTGAACTAGAAGTCAGTAAAAATACTAGAATAATTGATACCGAAAGGTATTTAAAGCCATATCATAGCGTTCGGTAAGTTCGCACGCACTGCTGATGTCAGCGTGAGTGAGTGGTGTCGGTGACCGATGCCCTATTATGGCGCACAGGATCAAAATAAGGGCGCGCTGATGTCGCGACACACGGGTGCCACGCACAGCGCCCCCTGCGTGTAAATGGCTTCAGTTAATTAAGTTTAATCAGTGCCTTTATGACTGTGTAGTACGGAGTACAGACGAGACATCTGCTTGTTGTTATACGCCCACAGATACTGTTACAAAAACGCACCGAGCGCATTTCACAGTTCGTTAATGAAACATTACACCACAGGGACATTTGAGATGCAAATGAGTTGAAATCAAAGTATTTAAATATTTTTTTATGAAAGTAGTCGAATGCTATCATCAGATATAGTTATTGTCTACACTGTGTTTATCAAATTAGTTCCCCACTTATCGAAACAAAACAATAGTTTCTTCAAACAAAGGATATACACATACAGCTGAATAGACACTTTTTATTTTGTTATATTCTCTCTTTGTAGATCTAAACGAATATATTCAGATTTAGTATTGCGGTAACTGTTTAAATTTAAGTTTACCTCATAATGATGTTTATTCGTTCGATTTCAGAAAATGATAGGTAAATTCATGGTTTGCGTAGTTTATGCTATACTCTAAATTCAAAGACATTCTTGGGCGGTTTTATGCCGAATCGATAGTTAAAACGAGGATAGTAGTGCAAGCAGATAGTCAAGTGTGGCGTGCTTCGCGTCCATTAACGCAACGTGACGAATCGTCCGATAGTTTGGCTTGGGGAATCAGCCAGGGTTGTCTTAATTAACTTACAAAAGGCTTCAAATTCCTTTGCAAAGTCGAGTGAAAATGCGGCCGTTTTTTGTTTTCAATAAAAAACAGCTTTCTTTCATTTTGCCAGCTTGCAGCAGTATTGCTACAGCATAGCGACAGACACGCGTTGGATCGCTGCTTCAAAACGCAGTATGTAATCGCTCCTTATCATGCTCTACGTTAGCCATAAAAAGACCTCTAATAGAAAAATACAAAGAGCGTGTCGGACCACGTATAGTAAAAGCTTGCGAAGTCAGTAAAACGGCTCTATGAAGGGAGAAAACAATACATAGCTAAATAAAAGTAGTACTTTGGAACCTAAAAAGCCAACCGAACCCATCTAATTCATGTTTGAAAGATAAACTGTAACTTTCTCAAAAATCTGGCATCCCTAAGCCGGTGGCGGCGGGTGGAGCGAAGCGGCGCGGTGGAGCGTACCCGCCTCTCACGCGATCTTATCGCGCCTTCCGTGAACATCGCATCGCACTGCCCGCTCGAGTCTATTCCGTGACTGGTTTGCCCTATCCACCTTACTTTACTCATAAATTAAATTTAGACTTTCACAAAACTTTAATTCGAACCGTCAGCGTCAGTTCTGTTGAGGGATCAGTTAGTTAAAAGCGCAGAGACAGTTTCAGGTTGACCGAGGGGGTCCGCATCGCACGTAATGAGCGGCGAGTCCTTTGACCGGCTGCACGGCAGAAGCGCTCTCTGCTAATTAGGCGACGTGAAATCGCAGATTTGGATCCGCGACTGAATTAGCGCAATTGTGTGGCTTAACCGACTGTAATGAGCTTCTGCTAAGCCTAGCTAACAAGTGTTAAATGTTACATTTTATGTATGGTAAAATCCACTGAACTTATGCTAAAAAAGAACGACTATACTATGCTCTACAATACCGTCACGGATCGGCAAGGGACACCATACCCCTTGCAAATATCACCGTGAACTTTAAATGTCACTATCGGTGATACGAAACGAGGTCGTTTGAAAGAATTATTTGCTACTTCAATAATGTTTCACATTCTATGTTAAAAGATTTCACGTCGCGAAACATTTCAATATCTGTGGACATTTTTACACAACATTATCTAGCCCCAAGCTAAGCAGCTCTTAGTTTATTTGTTTTTATAGTGCTTACCTAAGGAAATCACAAAGATTTTTATATTATCCCAAAAATTATTTTCCTCGAGTGGAAAATCTTTGTAAGCAGCTCTTGTCATAGTCAAGATATGAAATACTACTACCAGATAACTGATAGAATAAGTATGTAAGTATATACTTTTTTTTAAATCCATACTACAATACAATACCCAGACAGAGAAGAAACATCTATGTTCACCATACAAATATTTGTCCTCAATAGGGATCGAACCAACAACCTACAGCCCAAAGGCAGCCCAAAGCTACTACTTACTGAGCCACTGAATTTGAGTTTCGTTATTGAAAATGTTTTTCAGTTGATTATTTTAACGAGCGATAATATAAACCTTGGCATTATAGAGTATCGAAACCTTGTATTTCAGCCAACACCTAAACAATTAGGTACCTCTATTCGAAAGTGAAATGTTACTTCCTACGTGCCTATTGTAAACTTTCCACCCAATTCAATCCGGGAGTTTACCCAGTTCAAATAGCTACAAACAGAAAAGGGTAAGTTTCATTTGTAACAAACGGCAACGTGTTATATGGCTTCGAATTAAGAACTTAAAATCCTACGTGAGTTAGATATATAGATTGAATAAGCGTGTACGTGAATGGAAACCCCAAGAAAAGCAAAGAAGTCGATCGATCCCTGACTATAACTATTGATCGAACCCTGTAACTGAAATCGTAACAGAAAGTCATTCATAAAACGAAGTGGTTAATGCTTGGCTTTCCGGTGAACAAACCAGGCTCATCTCATTAATCTCGGCGTCTGCTTTAAGCCGGGATGTGCCAATGGCGACAAGGAAAATCCTCGAGGAGCCGCGGGTCGGACGCGACAAATCCTTTTGTATATCCGCGGCAAATATAAAGAGGCTCGTAGGCTTGTCCATATTGGTACGATTGAGACGCAAACAGTCACGTTCGACTGCTTTTACCTGATTTTACGTTTGTTCTTTTGTTAGGAGGATTACATTATTAAATTTATTTTTATTTATTTGTAACATTTTTGTGTTACTAGTTATTTCTAAGTCGCCTTCGAATCAGATTATTTACGTTAGTAAACAAAGAGATAAAACGGTATAAAACCGGGACGCTAGCGCTGTTGGAAATTTAATCTTGCTTCTGGTCTCTACATCATAGAGCAATTGCTAACGTATGTGGTGCGGAGCTACACAAGAGCACAACACAACAGAGGTGAGCAAACAGAGTGGCCATTGTGCGTGTCGGCGCCTAGCCCGAGTCGCCAATGTTTCACCGGCCAGAGTTTGCGACTCAACCTGAGTCAACAACCCGTGTTGTAAGACTACGTTGTAGATATTAATTATTGCCGTTACTAACGTGTAAACACCTATTACTAGCCAACTTAGATAATAATGTTCTCAATTTAAAACTGAAATAACCGCATTAAAAGTGTAGAAAACATGGGAGTAGAACAATAGATAACGGAGACCGTGCAAGTCAGTCGCGTGACTGTCTCGCGAGCGTTTAAATGACTTCCTTTGTTTCTACACATAGAGCTGACTACGCACACTTTCAAAGCTAAACATAAATTATAACTTTCGTAAGCTAGTGATTTACCAGTGTGAACAATAGGCATCACAATCACACGTGAGTTCATAAAAAGATGAAAATAGCAGCAGAAAATTTCATCACTCCCGTTTATTGAGGCCTGAGATACAAGTGACTGTCGACTGAAATAATATCGACAACGATCTACTACAACCTACTGTCGCTAGTAGGCCAACGACAAAAAAGTATTACGTATTATGTATGTACATTTTACATTTTGCCTAACAATATAAATAAAAAAATAATGTTAGACAATCCAAATAGCATCACCTAGTCCCAAGCTAAGCAGAGCTGGTGTTATGGGTAACTAGATGACTGATATACTTAATACAATACATACATAGATATTTTTTAATGTTTTTATATAGAAAATACCCAGAACACCCGGAATAAATATTTGCAGATCGTACAAACATTTATCCCATGGTGGAAATCGAATTCGTAACCTACTGCATCGCAGGCGGACATTCGCCCGCCGCGCCATATCGGTCGTCAATATAAACCATTATAGTTGTTTCCCTCGAAGTAGTATTACATGCCGTCGAATTGTAATGAAAATCAATCGATAAATAAAAAAATACTATGAAATCCAAATGGATTTTTATAAATGAGATACCATTTGACACTTTGACAGTCGTCACAGCTCAGTTGGTAGTAGCTCTGGGCTGTAGGTTGTGGGTTCCATCCCCACTGAGAACAAACATTTGTGATGAACATAGATGTGTGTTCTCTACCTGGATGTTATATTACAGTGTATGAATTTAGAAATTTTATTGGTGACTAGCTGACCGGTGCCCACTTCGTTGGGCGGTAAACATGTTTACTTACAAATCTTAACTGAAGTAGTACTCGATGTCACCAACAGATGGCGTTAATACGGCATAAAATAGCGGCCGTTCGCAGTTTCGCCAGCGTGGCAGTTTATATCAGTTCCCGTTATTTTTTCGGGATAAAAAGTAGCCTAAGTTACTCCTTGTTACATTAGCTATCTGCCAGTGAAAGTCCCGTCGAAATCGGTCCAGCCGTTCCAGAGATTACACGGAACAAACAGACAGACAGACAGACAAAAATTTAAAAAAATGCTATTTTGGTATATGTATCGTATATACATTCCTATGCATGTAGTAAAAAGCGTTATTTTAATATTACAAACAGACACTTAAATTTTATTTATTTGTATAGATTTTGTCATAAAACTATATTACATTATGAATTAATGTCCTTTTTATAAAACACCTGCGTAGGGAGCCGACCTCGCGTCGGAGCCGCGCGGGTACCTAACTCATAGATCTAAACTACTCCCCTGCACGCGCACTCCCAACTTGGTGACGCTCACTTCGCAACGGGCCGTGCAGCAGAAAACGTAATATTTTAATTTCGCCATAACTTCAAAACCAAACGTCCAATTCTAATCATTTACAGACCAAATATTAGCTACATGAACTGTACTTAGTGATAAAATAATTTATTTCGATAAGGATTAATAGTATGAGTAAAATAAATGCGTTTAAATGTAGTCCAAAAAAAATTGAAGATTTTTAAATAAAAAAATGGTTGTTGTGCCTCACTCGACATAGATAGGTATAGTGTGTCGCTGACTTTTTTGTAGATATTTATAAGATCTACAATTATTTAGAACATTTTATGGTTCTATCTTTTATAGTTTAGGCAGCGTACGCAAAATAAATAACTTTTCTGGTTGATTTTTTACACCTTGTGTCTGAAAAACCCAAATATTTTACGGAACGCTATTTTTTTCCAAAATAAAATATAGCCTATGTTACTCAGTGATAATGTAGCTTTCTAATGAAAAAAGAATTATTAAAATCGGTCCAGTACTTTTTGAGTTTATTCATAACATACAAAAATACAAAGCTTTCCTCTTTATAATATTAGTGTAGATGTAGATATAGCTCTTGTTAAATTGGTTGCCGAATAATGGTTAGTTTTAAAGGTTTCCAATGTCGTCATGTCTGTCTGTCTGTTTTTAGTCAGAGTTTTATGATTATAGAGTTCTATTTCATGTAAGAAGTTATTGTTAGAGTCATTACATTAGTTATTTTACTAGAAACATTGTCTAGCAAGTTTTACTTGGTCAATAATTTTTTTTTGTTTGTGGAGTTTTTTTTGCGACCTGTATAATGGATTAAGAGAATCGTTAACTCTGTAAGTGCTCAAATACACCGCACAAAGTGTGGGGATGCACAAACAATTTTAAACAGGCGATTAGACGAGATTAGAATCGCGCAAAACTAAAATAAAAGTAGTTTAAGTCTGCGTAGAGAAACTTTTTATTCCAAGATAAATAGTTGAACAAGCGAGGCCTGGCAAACGATTAATCTAAGTTTAGAGTAAACAAGAAGGTGAAGTGATCAGCGGGAGCGTTGTTGAAGTTTAATAAGCGTTAGTTAGCGGCGGCGGAGGCGCGGTGGCGCCGGCAATAAGGCGGCAGTTATCTCCGGTGCAGCGACATGCCGCCGAGTCGCGGCGCGATTCTGAAGCGCTGGGCCTGAACCAATTACAGCCCAAGCGCCTCTCACCCATCACTAATATTCCCTCGCTGTCTACTACTACAACAATTTCATTCATTTTCAGTCCGCAAATATTAACACACAGTTTAGAGTTTAAAGTTTCATTGTGGGAAATAAATACAATAGGTAGTCGTATTGTTAGTAAAGTGAAAATAGGAAGAAAGACTAATCAATCGTACGGCAATAGTAAACATAATTCAAACGACATAGGAAGTAGAGCAATAATTAAAACTGATTCCCGATTTCCTTTGTACTCTAGTTCAACTGCATGCATGTGGTATGCATGCATACATCATGCTTGAAATGAAAAATATGTAGGAACTGAGATACATAAACCTTTGTTCCTGGCATAAACATCAAGCAAGACACTAATAGGCAATTAGGAGGATTTTAAATGTAAGAGAGGCGGGTGGAACCTAAAAGCGCAACGCGGTGCATGTCGAGCACAGGCGAGGCAGCCGTCAAAGCGAGAATAATCTCATAACAGCGGCCCGGACGACACGGCCAGCTTATGCTAAGCGCCCTCGGGCTTACCGAGATCTTTCTTTGAGCAAACGCTACAAGTCGCGCCATGAACAACAAAGCGAGAGATCTTTATTAACTTTTAGAACAAGCATTTAGGCCGCAGTACTCGCGTCTATCGAAATTAGCGTTGCGATGAATTCCCAGCCATTTTCAGTGCCGAGAGGGCGCAGGACAATTAAGCAGCGAAAAGTTTCACAAGTGGTTACCGGTTACTTCCCTGTACTGAGACAGATATTCTAGCGGTCCGTGTAGTTCAATTTCTCCACAGTCGGTGATGCGTAGCCGTGTAATCGGGCGCGGCTGAGCGATTCCTATCCAATTCGAACCAGTCTCAATTCGGCCGCAGTTGCAAAATTGAAATACGTGCGCTTTCAGTTTAGTTTAGACTAAGGCAATTGAAAATTTGCAATCGATGTCGTCATAATAGCTATAACGTAGATTTCATTTATCACGGAAGCGATTAGTAATTTTTATATCGAGCATTAATTTTAACAGCCCAAGATTAGCTAACACTCGTGAAACTAAAAGAATTGAGATTAGATGGAAAGAGACTATATAGAATATAGGATATATTAGATACTAATTATAACAAGCGGTATTAAACTTTACGAATGGTTTCCCCTGCGTCGCTCTGCCACCGCGTCGCTTCTTGGCTCGCTCGCCTCAAGGCCATCGGTACAGTCGTCTCAAAATTTGAATTTCACGTTTTCCGTGGATTGTACGTACGTTAGTTGCGACAATATTTAGATAGTATCTAGCCTATACATGTAAGAACTAGGAAAATCGTTTTTTTAAGTTTGGTAATATTGAAACCCATGTAACATACATAGTGAACCAAAAAATTTTTTGAAAAATATATAAGAAAGAAGTTATTTTTTTTTTAAATATTTACACGTTGTTTTGTTTATGAATGTCATTTTATTTATAAGTTTGTAGGTAGTAAAAATATTTTATGTTCTTTTGTAATGTTAGATTGTAATAAATAGCTGTATTTACTGTGATTTTATTCGACAAATAAATATTTTAAAACGATTAAGTATTTTGATTTTGAAGGCTGAGTTTACTTTTGCTATTAGCGACGCCGAGGCAATAATTAGCATAATTTTAAATTAGCATAACAATAGTTATTCATGAGCGACGCGGTGGCGGAGCGACGCAGGGGAAACCATTCAACTTTACGTAGTCGTATGGTAAAGTTGCCCAAGTTGTAGTGTCACGCAACTAGCCGTATCCAAACGGAACAACGAGCATGTGGTCATCGAGTACGGTGACAAGGGGGGACCTCCGAGTACCACACTGATTACGGTTCCATATTTAATGAACCACTCACGTGGGCCCGCTACTCGCAACGAGCCCGCAAACTAATTTCAATACATGCTTAAATATTTAAGAGCCACGTGTGCTCAGTTTGAGAAAAAACACTTGTGCATTAAAAATAACAATCTACACAACAACTACTTTTTAACTGGTAGATCGATCATGCAGAAATGCTTGCAATTGCTGCAAGCAGTTTATTCTGAGAGTAGAAAAATCGGGAAATCTGTGAGAGAAAGTGTTCATATGTGAAGACGGGGGGAAGTGAGGTGAGGGGGCGGCGGCGGGTGGCAGAAGACGGCCGCGCACAGTTTAATTTCCCACGAGGTCGATCTCAGCGCCGCGGAGCTCCGCTCGCGGGAATTAATTGCCAGTAATGAATAGTCAAGTGTACGTCCGTTTATTATACACGTACCAAATTATTCTAAACTTTAACTAATACCATAAAAACAAAGTGCGATGGATAGTACATGATAGCAGACTCCGAAGCTTAGAATCTAATTTCCATCAAGATAAGACATCAACTCAGCATAGTTTTCGCATACACACACTTGCATGAAAGTTACGTTGGTGTGTCATGCTAACGTGATTGTTCACATGGGATTGCGGGGAACAATAAAAAACGTGTGGGTACACACGGTTCAAAAACCTATAACCTACTTGGAGACGAACTCTTACAACAGTATCGTTTACAGAGTAGGAGAACCATGATATGGAGTAAACTTACGGATAGTGCCTGGTAGAATTATTAATGAACTATACGTATATACCTAAGTAGTCATGTACAGTTGTATATAATGTTGGATGGGTTTTTAATTCATTGATTACATGATAAAAATTACAAAATGTTATGCAAAAGCTAATCAAGCATTGTAGAACCTTACATGAATTGGATTCCCAATCCAAACATTCATAAGCATGTGATAGGTGTGATATTGGTTTAAAAGGATGGATGAACATAAAATAAATCTCTTGCCATTTCATTTTCAATTCAGCATGCAGAACGCACGCGTCGCACGCAGAAACAATAAAGAGTGCCATCATAGAGACGATCTACGAAAGGTTGAACAAAAAATACATAAAAGCACACTATCGAGGTAGCGCACGGTTATGATAGGACTCTCCTGACAACATGCCAATTCGATAAGGCGTTATTGACACATCGCTGTGTCACGAAGCGATGGGTTTTCGCGATGTCTTCATAGATTATATCTATAGCACATGTTTGCCGTTACAATCGGTAATGGTGTGTGCAGTTAAGGTGTAGGTTTATTACTTCCTAGTGGCGCGGCGGCGGCGGGCGTGAGAACAGGGCCGGAGATAGTCGCTCGTTAGCGGGGCACGCGTCGTCCTCAACTTATTATATTCTTCACTTTTCGTACATTCTTTTAACTAGAATACGATGACGTTAGGACTCTCAATATGGCCCTTTTTTATCGTAATGATCCAGGATCTGTTTCTCTAGCTTAGAGAGTTGTATGAAATTTCAAGCCCAGAAATGGACCTAACATATCGTTTAAAGTATTGCAGCAGTTATTGAACTACTTTGTTCTAAAAATCAAGATAAAATAGCGATTTATTCGCATCAATATTCATTTAGTAGTTTTTTCGTGATGAGTGTGCAAACAAACATGTTTTTAAGTTGATTGCGTCGAAGATTACGTCAATATCTTTAATGTACAGACTTTTCGACATCTACAGTTCTATTCATCACATCATCTTCCTGCCCTTATCCCACACTAAGTGGGGTCGGCACAGCTGGTTTTTTTTCCACTCTCTCCTATCAGTCGTCATCTCAGTGTTCACTCCTTATATAATCTTCCACGCAATGCATTCATATTTCCGTTTTAGACGAAAATATAGATAGTAAACAAATATGCGAACCAAAATTGTAGGAAATTTAATTCTAAACTACTTAAAATTTAGTCATTCAATAAACAAAAATTAACCCTTAAAATCAAAATGGCGGCTCGAATACCAAGCAAAACTAAACTTGGAATGCCAATGACCCCCCTCAACGAATTCCGAAGGGAAAATCATTCTACTACTTCATTTTTTTCCAGGTTTGCCCCTTTTTTGAGCTAATTTTACTGGGCTATACTGACAGCAAAGAACACAAAACAGTGTTTATTCTAATGCTAAACTCCTTGTCGAAAATGTAGACCAATCAAATCTCGAGGAGTTATTTGCGCAAGGAGTTTGTATGTCGAGTATTCTTTACACCGAGTATTTTTTGCGAAAGGAGGTTGTATAGCATTGAGATGGATGTCGAATTATATTGGTGTATTCTAAATTCAAACACCAAAATAGTGATTAAAAGCTTTTTATTCACTATTTTCAGTAAATAAAAAAAGAGCTTTTTAGAGTGGGAATAGTATAAAAGAAATAATTATTTATTAGTATGGCGCTAAATAGTTACAAAAATTTGCCCACAATATAGATAACTCAATAGAGACTGACAATATAGATTTGTAAATATACATATATCAGATCTTTTTTAAACACGATAGAGTTCAAACAACACTAGATTTAGTTTCTGTGACAAGTAGATGAAGTTGAAATTTGCCTAGAATAAATCACGTACAAAAAGCAGAAAGATTTCTGGGACAAGTAAAATTGTACCGAATAAAAAATGAGTTACAAATGAGAAATAGAGATATGACTGATATTACGTAACCAATGCGTAAATGTATGCAATGCCTAGTTACAGATGGAATGTTATATTTACAAGCGCACCTAAAACATATTATTTACATAATTTTTTGGTAAAATATATAATATTTATATTAGTGACCTAGCCTTATAACGAAATAATCTGTGTACCATGAAGTCAATGCATTGCGTGCTCAGTTAAAACTAGTAAATTGGCTAGTAGTTAGACATTTCAGACCTTGCGTAAAGTACATTTTTGGGTTATTCTATTGTAGGCTGTTTTTCACCTCGTTAAACACCGTGGTGAAAATATTACTATATGCAGTTATTTACATACAGTACAATGGTACGTATTTTATATCATTCCATGTAAATTTATTTCACACAAACCTCAACCCCCACTGAACTCTTATAGGGGTTGAATTTAGGATTTCCTTAGTAGAACCTTACACACCAAGAATAACCAACCCTGAAAGATTAAAGTCTCTACGTCCAGCAATTTAGGATGTGCATTGTCTATATACCAATCAATTAGTCAGTCAATCAGTCAGTCAATCCGAGCAAAGCAGCGTGTCTTACGTACTCAGACACAATAGTTTAAAAACCGTGATATAATGCAATTATCACATACAGTAATAATACCGATAATTGTATTATTTCGTAGAGCATGTGGGGGTGAGTGACGGCTGAGAGTTCATTCGCTCTCCAATACGGCAGTGTGTTGTTGGAATGTCGCAAAACGAGGTGTCACTTTTTCCAACAGCACGCATGAGCGTGTTTTGTTTCGTATAACGAACGCAAGTGTGCACAGAGATAATCTACACTACTCGTAGAAAGCATAAAAAAGTACCTAGTTCATTAAATTATAATGTAGCGATTGATCTAAAAATATGGGTTGAATGGATATTTAATAAGCACCTTCATTTCATTTTGGTAAAACGCACTAGGTTCGCGTTAAGTCACTTTCATGTAAACATCAATCTCCGTTGCAAACTTTTAGGGTTAAATTTCAAGAATTCTTTTCTCAGTACACCCCTACGCATTAAGACAAACATACCTTTGAAGTATCTCTGACCAGTTTATTACACTGGGGGTTGTTAGCAATGTCAGGACATAGATTCTTACTCATAGGTATATAGATCTTTTGATAAATCTATACTAAAGAGTGACTGATGATTACTAACAGTATAAGAAGATTAGGTACTCTGTGAAAGCTAACAAGGATCGATTTGAACTCTGTCCTTCAGTGCATGGTCAAGACTACGCTCAAGCATCTACTCAGATTGCTTTGAATCACATAAGAATTAAACTCATGTAACGATTTCGTCTAATTGACGTTACTGAATAAGAAATTACTCGGATGAACTGCGTTCAAGCAATGTATTTTGAACAAAGAACTCGATTCAAAACGACGACTATCTCTGAGTACGGACGGGCCTTAGCGACAGTATCGACTACTACAGCTCGCGCTCGCTTAAAATGACGAAACTTATATTAAGTGTTAGTAGACGGATGGCCGAACATGTAAAACGAACGCAAGTTAAAATTAAAGATTGTGGATGGACACTTCCTCGTGTTGCTCTGTCTCGCCAGATCTCGTCACCTCACTTGACTTCAACTAAATATCCCGGAGGGTAAAAAAGAAAGGCAGATGCACAACTGAACAGTTAAAGGGGGTGGTAAAGGTGGTTCTGTAGGTAAGTAAGTAATAATTTATTTCGTACAAAATTGGTCGCCACTCAGTATTATGCCTTTTCCACTGCTCTGCCAATGAATTAAGAATACTTACCTACGTACGTATGCAGTTATCCATGGTTATTCAGATTAAACTCCAACACGCGAAGGTAGAATGCTTGGCACTCCTCCGATCGTGTAAAGTTAAAATTGATTATCACACCTAGTGCAGTTTGAATCCGCAGTTAAATCGGTCATTGACACGAGGGTAGGTTATATACAGCTGTCAAAAATATGAACCATGAACACAACCATACATAGCGCGGATTAAACCGCGCTAGCTATGGCGTACTAAGTATTTATTACAACTAACCCTACGTCTAAATAAACCCAATGTGTGACGTTTTGTCTAGTAGCTGGAAATATACGAAGAAAGCAAACGCAAAATGACTAATGCAACATTTACCTCAGATACCTATATGTTGTATTATATATCTTATATCTTTAAATAAGCAATTGTTGTATATATACCAATTACTGTAAAATGTGGGTAAGTACCAAATATACTATCTGGACGTACCTCTGACCACCCAGTTAGAGTGGAAGCCCACTCTTAAAGGGTGAAGCATCCAGCTAAGAAACCATTTTAAAAAAAATCGTACTTTTATATTAAAGTTATTAAAGTTAGTATGGCAAACAGCGTCACTCCAACGAAGCTGCTCGTGACTTTATACACGATCTTATACACCCCTAAACCGGGTACGAAAGCAGATTGCGACATCTTTAGACAGACAATAGATATTGCTGAAAACTTTGCACTACAAAAATGCGCACTTTCTGCAATCCGACGGAACTGAGGCGTCCTCTTTTAATTAATTTGTGGTTGGTTGGTTTGCTAATTTTAACGGTTTCTCTTTTTGTGAATGTCATACCATGCAAAAGCATTGATGATTGCACACTTAAGAATTGTTATGATGCGGTCAAATAAGCATATTATGCACGCAGTCGAAAAATGAGTTGAAACAAAATCAGGGGCATTTTTTTACATTTTACATTTTTTACATTTTTACATTTTTTGTCTGATTGTGGAATAGTACTGACTCGTTAAAAAAAAACATAATTTTTGGGAAATGCGATGAAACGTTTCAACGATCGCCTGTTTTGAACAGTATCGTGATGCCTGAACTAAATTACGTTTACAATCTAATGTATATATACTTTAGACTTTCAGTTACATTATATACAGTTTATTACACTTCAAAAACCTTCTCACATTGTTTCAGTTTTGTACTGAAAAGGACTACAAGGATACATAGGACTTATTTTGGAATCATCATCTGTAGAAAGTCTGTAGAAGTCCAATGCTGGACATACGCATCTCTTATACGTTGGCAAGACGAAGACGAGAAATAGTGCCGGTGAAATTACAGGCCTTACAAAAATACCTTGATAACATGACTAAATAATTAAAAAGTAATCCTGACATGCATGCCTCTCCGCCCTAAGGTATTACAAAGTTTGTAATGTATTTGGAAGGTGAGTCGTAGTCCAAAAGTAAAGTCAATGACATTTTAATAGTGAGGTAAATTTCTTTTTATTGGCGCTCTGAAATCTGCAAATTGGGCTTACACTTGATTGATAATAGGATCTTAATAGATATTTATTGTTTGCTTATTGAACACATTTGAAGAGTGTAAAGCGAGAGCGGTGTGGGAGGAACAAGTAGTGATGTTAAAAAGCTTTTAGATTTATAATCGACTCATGGCATGTCGAATCTATTTGACTTAGTAACTCGTCTTCGTAGTTCCACCTGTCTAGATCATCCTAGCGAGTGGTACTGTAAGCATAGCGCCGATCATAACGATTTTGAATGTCCACATAGGTTTAAACACATTAAGCGACATTTTTCGTTTAAGAGAACAGTTTAGTCATGTAGCTTCGATAGATTAGTACTCTAACTAGAAATCCAATGATTTCTCCTTTTTCTTTCCAGCTGACATGGTCCAATCAATAATAAATATTAAATAGATACCTGGACGTCGAAAGGTTGATGGTGCTGTGTGGAGTCCGGCGCTGACTGGACGACAGAGCCGCCGTTGACAAGGCTACCGGCCGCGCCCGCCACGCCGCCGACGCCAACGCCGCCGCTCGCGCCGCCCACGCCCGCAACGCCGCCACCGTACTAATAACAACACATTTTTTATTACAACTAGCCTTAGTAGGTATGGAAGTATACCGGCTAAGCGTAATAGTACCACGCACATAAGTGTTCCAAAGTCAGTAAAGATTAAAAATGGACTTGTATTAAGTAGAATCACAAGTAATCACTCAGGAACTAGGTAGTCATGAAAACTATGTAAATGGTGCCCGTTCTTCTACGCAACAAGGCGAATGAACTCTGAAAATACTGTCTCAACTACCAGTGGCTGTGCGTTGTCTATATGTCAATCAGTCAAAAGATTCTTATATAGATCGTAGCTCAATCATGCCATAATGTCAGAATTATGGCATGATCACACAATTATGGCCGTAAAAATATGTATGTTAAACCTTCAGAATTGGCGTCAAAACTAACACAGACTTAGAAAAGCCGATTTCATGTAGTTCCACAAATATTTACACAATCTGTTTCCAATCGTGCGCTGTGTAGTTTTCAATTAAAAGCCACTATTATACCGTCTTATACGGGACGCTGAGCCCGGGTTAAGACTAAGATAACATCTCCATGCAGTAATATACCTGCCTAGCATCCATCTGAAGCCTAGGATATAAATGGTCAAAACATACAAAGCTGACTAAGGGTATTGGTTTCCTCAGTGTTTTCATTCATTGTCTGACAAAACTGGTTGACTTTTTCCACAGACTAATGTTTTCTTTGACCTTAATAATAATAAAAAACGTCAATTGTTGTATTTATTTGATAACTAGCTGACCCCGCAAAATTTTTATTCTTATTAATATTTTATTACTTATTATCCTATCCCGAACCAAGATAATAAAAAGCAAAAGCACAAAATTCATAAAAATTGGTTCAGCCTTTCTTGAGTTATAAGTGGTGTAACTAATACGACTTTGTTTTATAAATATAGAATCCAGGAAAGGGAAGAGACACAAAATTGAACCAGTACCTGTTGTGTGCTTCCGAAACTGTTGTTGTCAAACTGTGGATGATCCTGCATTTGTAGTACTAGTTCAATGTGCTGATTCATGTCGTTCATCGCCATTCCTGTAAATTAATGAAAATATTTGTATTATATTGTCTTTAACGATGCTTTTGGAATTCAAATCACTACCTTATTTTATTGTATATATTCTATAATAGAATTTGACTTGAAAATGACATGTTTAAAAGACAACCGGTACAATTTTTTTGTCAGAACAAATGATTAAACAAACAGAGGATCGCCACTAGTGTTGCAGATCGCATTGTCACTCATGGACACATCGATGTTGCGTGAGGAGCGACGGTGAATACTTCCTATCAGGTGGCCCGTTTGCTTGTCTGCCAGCTTTGGCATAAAAATACGGCGGTGGCATCTAAACTTTCGTAATTTAATATCAGGTAGGATGGGTTAAAATATATAAATTTAGGTACCTGGATGTATTTGTGGATGTTGCGGATGTGGTAAGCCTTGTAACGGTGCTACTCCTAACATTCCTGGGTGGTGCTGTAATTGAGATAAGCATCATTATTTTAAATTAATAGATAAATTCTATATATTAAAAATTAAAACTAATAGATATGATGATTGCTTAAAAAATTTATAAATTAAATAATTAGAGGCAGTTCTCGAGAGATCTGTATCTCTAGTTTCATAAATTAGTAACTGATGATAACCTGAAGCCTCTTAAATAGTTTTTGTCACTACGCTACACTTTCTCGTGACTTAACAGGTTAAATACACCAATATCAAGTCGACAGAGAAGTCTGTCAGCTTAAAAACCGTTAATCCGACAGACTTTTTTCGTATGGAGGTCATGTGCTATGGGTAGACTTCTTCAAGCTGATGTGATGATGATCCTTGTTGATTGGCAATCGACATGTTAGGTGGTTAGATGGCGGTGTGTGTACCTGTGGGTGTGAGAGGTGCTGCAGATGGTGCAGCTGCTGGTGCGGCATATGCTGGTGCTGGAGTAGCGAGGGCGGGAAGGCGGGCGCGTCACCGCCGTTACGCACGGAGGGCGCGCCCGCAGTCACTCCTTGCTCCTCCTCCGCGGGCGACGGCTGCCGCGAGCCCGGCGTGCGGCTGCAACCAAACATACTGTTCTATGTAACAACTGTTGATCTTTCTAACTATTACATTCGTGGATACGCGTTGTCTTCATTCAACATGGCATTGTTCCTAGCATGGCTTGATTGCACATTTCTACTTAAGTTTTTTGGATAGTTAGATGAGAATTATAAGAATCTTTTGTCCTGATTGACTGACTGACATGTACAATGCACAGCCTAAAGCACTTTTAGTCCACACACCATCATCTAGCCCCAAGCTAAGCAGAGCTTATGTTATGGGTACTAGATGACCGACATACTTAACTTAATACATTACATACATTTTAGATAGAGGTGGGTGCTATGGGAACCAAATAACTAACTGATATACATACATGTATACTTTTTTTGTGAATGCATTCTTAGAATATAATATACCACCGAGACACAAAACAAACATCTATGTTTATCACACAAATGTTTGTTCTTCTTGGGGATTGATCCACAATATTGAGCAAAAGTCAAAGCTACTAACAACTGAGCTGTAGCAGCTGTCAGCCTAGTCGCTATGTATATTTCCAAAATAGAGGACATATACAAATAAATAAAGGAAATAAAACTTGTTTCCTTTTCCGTTTTACATGATTTGCTTGATATTTTTTTATGATGTGTAGAACCTACCCTTAGATTAAAAGTAACATCTTATGGGTAGGGCTCTTATGGCTATTAGGTTCTGCATTGCCCTTTGTTGTTAGACATGTGTATCAGTTGGCGTTAGGGTATGTGGTTGAGTTGCATGCATATATGCACATAGCTTTGAAAAAAAAACTTATTTACATTCATATTACCACACATCAAATTATAGTTACAGCAAGTCATACTGTAAAATAATAACTACATTCCTGAAATAGCAAAAAGTGCTAGTAAGTAGTTTTCTTATTTACAAATTTATGAGAGTATTGTGAACAAAGTGGATATTATTAATGGTCAAACTAACAGCTGTGTCATTATATTTGCGCTAAAGAATTTTCGATTGGCCAGTTGGCTTTAGGGCAGGTGTTGTTAGAGGGCAGGGCCGTAACAAAGGGCAAGGTTTATATTATAGGGGCAGCACACCTTTACTAAAATATCGTATGACTTGCTTCTCTACCCGCTATTCATTTTAACAGGTTTTCTGATCATACAAACGTTTTTTGGAGCATTTCATTATGTCCTGCCGTTTCTCGGATTTTCGTTCGAAATCAACATGAACTTGGAACGGTTTTGAAATAATTTGCTATAGCTGAATGCCGATCCAGCTATTAAATTCTAACTCTAATAATCAGCAAATCGTCAAATTGAAACAAGATAAAATCAAATTGAGCTCGTAAAGACTTTGATAGTTTGTATCAACGAAAACATTAAATCGCGGTTTACGTTACGCAAATTTTATAATTTTCGTGAATATTTTTTAAGCTTTTGAAGTCCGACGGGATACTATCAAGTTTCAAGTCTAGTCAAGTAAAATAAAATAAAAAGTCTGTTTGACTGTACTCTGAGTAGTAAAGTCAAACAGTGTACACTTTTATACTATGAGAACACGCAAAGAAAATATCGTTTTAGAAGTTAGTTTCTAGGGTGCTTTCCCTACAGGAAAGGTGAAATTAATTTATAATAATTATTATGTGGTGTGGCGATGGATAGGTCTCACAACAATAATAAGATTTCATAAACAATTTTTTTTTACGATCGGTGATCAGAAATCAATGCTATGCTACTTTGAAGCAGCTTTTGGTAAACAAAAATTAAATAAACTGATCCGAGCGTAAAAGTAAAGTAAAGGCTAACTAAAAGAATGAAGATGACTTCGCAAATGCCTAACGCCATCAAGGTCAACGCTATTCCTAAGCGTCTGTATTTCCGGATTACGTTTTGGATGGACGTTTTGTTTTAAAGATTATGTTCGCGCAGTCGTTGGTACGACGCGATAGAGCCGACGGAGGCGGCCGGTAGGAGTGTGGCATTGACAGAGGCCATGATCGTCGAGCGGTTATTGACTTATTGGCCGCGCAAAGCGTAAGGCGGAGCGGACGCGCGTAGTCTAGCAGGCGAGTAACCGGCGCAGCGGTGACAGTGAAACATTTGAGCACTAGTGACCTTCGTGGACATCTCTTCAGACGAATTTGGCGTCACATTACGTATTCTTTAAAGCAGCGTTGTGCCATAAAATTATTGTGAAACTTAGAGAATATACTATGATTCACTTATTTATAGACGGCAGCCAATAAAATTAAATATTTATGCTAAATATTACTTTAATCGAATGAATTAAACATTACAGAGGTCAACGAAGTAATTAAAACAAAGAGAAGTATTTCTGCTTAATAGTTTATTAACTTTTAAAACTAATTTTAAATCAATCATTTTGAATACCTCGTTTTTAAACCCTCGTCTACAAACAGAAAACAATATTGTCAGATTCAATCTGGATGAGTACAAGCAATTTGATAAAAGTGCCACAAAATATTGTTCTCTGCACTGTATTTTTTTTTATTTTATTGGACAAACTTTAAAAATACTTATCTGGATTTCACCCAAGTGGTCTCAGGGAAGTGGACGGTGGGTAACAACCTGTACTAAGACTTGGCTTGTGGCGTACTAATTTTTTTTTATCCATTTATTACCCATAAAAAATCACGAGGCTATATGTCTTACTATAACAGTTAAGTTACGGTAACCGTTTTTTAATTAGATGCATCATTTAGATCATGGGTCAAACTGAAAGATGTGATTACATTCGTTTAAAGATATAAACCCTTCAAAGTATTTTATTTTCATAATGAAGGTCAATTAAATTATGTACACATCAATTTATCTTAATTCTAATTGGACCTTTCGTATAAAAGTTACGGCGGATATAAAATTCCAACTCACAAGCCTAAAGCCTTGGTGACCTACACATTTTATTTTATAAAATCAATTATTTTATTAAATAATATTAAAAAACTAAACAGGCAAGAACATAGATTATATTAAAATTTTCAATATATTTAAAATTATAGAACCAATATAGGTATTCGTAGAAGTGTAATAGCACAGGTGGATATTTGTCATAATATGGACAAAGCTCGGCGATGCTATCTTACCGGCATGGATGTTGGCCGTAAGTCTTAGTAGGTTGTGGAACTTATACACGGACGAAGCCAGCTATAGCTAGCTATAGCGGACAGCTAGTCTATAATACACTAGCCAATTGAGAAAACGAGTGTAGACCATACCTAAAGAACACATTATTTAAACCTAATAAAAGCCTTGGCGACCATCCCGGCTTAGAATAGGACCCCTTCTACAGACGTCGTAAGAGGCGACTAAGGGAACGCATCAGGAGACGGGCAGTAGTATTTCTTGAGTACTAAACACCGACATTTCGGTCACCAATTCGCCTACCATACGTGGTGTTAATGCAAACCCCCCTTAATAATGGAGGAGGTCTATGTCCAGCAGTTGACTTATTTGTGCTGATGGCTTGACTTGATAAGCCTTGTGTGACACAGAAACGGACAGTGCATATCTAACGGGCTAAGTTCTAATGTACTAATATATATTCAGCGAAACCATAAAAACGCTTAAATTACAGGTAAGTGATAAATATAAAATGCAGAGTCAATAAAATCCGACATTCGATTCCGTATTTCGAAGTGTCGCATAGCAACATTAGCAACTTACTTGAATGCTTTGTCATCTTCTTGTCCATTATGCAGTCCGTTGGGCAGAGAGCCGTGTTCGTGCAATTCGTGCAGGTCTTTCTCAAAAGGCGACTGAGACTTGTCTTCGACACGTTCCTCCATAACCATTCCGCGTAGACCGGCTACCACGCCGGTGACCTTCTCACCGGCACCCGCGCCACCTCCTAAACACAAGTTACTAATGTAGTTACATTCTAAAAGATGATCAAAGACTGTCACGTGGGCACCAGCTCAAAATAGCCCGTGACCCTACTACCATACTTGCTGCCTATCACTTTCTAAGCAATAGAGTGGTGCATAACTGGAATGCACTGTCAGATGAAGTTGTGACTGCAACGTCGTCAATGCATTTAAAAACAAACTCGATAACTGGATGCTAACCAATAAATCACTGCTCAAAAAATTAACACAAATTAATCAAAAATCCAACACTGTGTGATATAGACACATCAGCCATAGTTGCTCGTCTATAAATAAATAAAAAAAATAAAAAAAATTCTAAGATCCTAGTAATATACATAATTATGAAAAGGAGATGTTAGAGGCAAATTACAAGCGTTCTTATATACGGCATGTTATAAACCTATCATCCTCTCTAGACAACGATTGACATACAAATCCATTACAAACATTTTTAATGATAGCTTACAATTTATCATGTATGCAGTGGTTTTTCAGGATGGGCGGTGATGGAAAAGTCCGAAACCACGCGAGTTTAAGAAAAGTTGTGTTGTATTGTTTTCTTATAAATCGAGGGCATGACTCCTTTCGCGACTTTTCTTTAACTCGCGTGGTTTCGGACTTGTCCATCACCTCCCTTCCCAAAAAAGCATCCTTTATGTGACTTTTTCACCAAATTGTTTAAACCAAACTTTCACCAGTTCATAAACAACTAAAAATATGTAGTGAACACGCTCCTCCTAATCAGAACTATGTTAAATCAAGAGTAATAAATACCTGTGGGTGATCCACCTAGCACATATTCCACCATTTTGACCCCGAGGCCGGCGGAGTCTCGCGGCGACAGGATGCTGCCTGCATCGCCACCTTGGAACGCAACGCCTCGACGCGTGCCCATCATGGGAACGTTCACGTTGTGTTCCACTCCTTAAATAATAATAAATATTTCAAAAATGACCATGTGCTTCCCTATTCTGACACCTTCAGACATAATGTCTGAGTGATGGACGCAGTGCAATTTTACATAGGGCAGGGCATTACAATTTTACCAGCATTCACTGTTTCCAATTATAAGTAATCAGCGACATATAAAGGTGACCCCACACTAAGTTTCTTTGCGCTGTATGCACTTCTGTACTAGTTTAATTAAATACCATGATAAAGTCGTATCTTAACCATAACAAAATATGACATGTAATTTAAGGAATTGTACTCGCATTTCTTGCAACTCTCAGTCAATCACCATGTATTATGGTGGTAAGCAACAACTGTTGAACAGCTTGTTACTATACACCTAATTTTGCTTGCTGGGATAAAATATAATAGCGATTGGCAATTTACGAAACACCTCACATTAGCACATTGGTGTGGAGTTGAAATCTCTAATATGTACTAGAATCTTTGCCGCACAGGCTAAATTGTTGGATGAATTGTAAAAAGTGGAGCTCTTAGTGAGGAGCTCGGCCGGGGAAGTATTTATTTCTACAATCAAGCACATTTGCTGAGTTCATGCTTGAAAGGTGTGAGTGCCGGTAAAATTATAAGCACATGAGGCTTAACACCTGTACGTCTCAAGTTGGTGGACGCAAAGCAGTACATCAAAGAGCACATTCATAACTAACGTAACTTGCAAGGCCGCCCTGATTGTTGTTATAGGTGATGGTTACTGTAATGTATGATCTGTGGTTGATTTATGATGATCAATCAATATGTCTAAAAGTCGATTGTTATCTATGGCGTCCCCTGAGTAAATGTGATTTCTGCGCAAATAATCTTTTATTATTAAATACCACCTGAAAACTTCATGAAACTAGGAAGATATAACAATGGCGACGAGTAAAATCGGATTGGCAACTGCGAACATCGCAAGTTTGGTATTACCTGGAAAATTCGAGCCCTACAAGGACAACTGGGAAAATTACCGGGAACAGTTGTTTTTTGCTTTGGATGCGGCAGGTCCAGTGGATGACGTGCAGAAACGAGCCTTATTCCTGTCACAGTGTGGTAAAGAAGCGTATGCGCTGGTGGTTTCATTGTTGGCACCAAGAAAACCAAGTGAAGTTCCATTCGAGGAGGTTATAAAAGTTCTGAACAAGTTTTTCGTTCCGAAACCGCACCCAATACTGGAGGTGGATAAGTTCTACAAGCGAAGACAGAAAGAAAACGAGTCGGTCACAAGTTTTATCGCCGCTTTACATGACATTTCTTCGCGTTGTTCTTTCAACCATATTGATCGCAGGATGATTGAACAAATCATATTGGGTGTGAGAGACGCTAGCTTGAGAAAGGAACTGCTCAAATTGAAACTAGAGGATGTGAACTACGACATCGTGGTGCAACGGACATTGAATCACGAAGCTATTCATAACGGATTAATGTCTGGTTTATCGTCATCGAATGATGGTGATGGCGGCGGCGGGACGAGGTCGGAGCCAATGACTGTAGATACAATCCAATCGCAGTGCAGTCACTGCGCGAAGCGGCATGGGAATTCTAAATGTAGATTCATTAATGCAACGTGTTATAAATGCCACAAGAAAGGGCACACGAGAGCCGCTTGCAAGATAAAAGATTCAAACAAGATACAATCTTGCGAAGATGAGAAACAAAGCTCCGATTGTGAAGACAGCTTCGGGGTGAGAGTACACGGAGTTTCTGGAAGCGAAGGCGCCGCCTCTTCTGAGCCAATGATGGTGGAAGTAATGGTGAATGGTGTACCTCTACATATGGAAATAGACTCTGGGTCGGCACGTACTATTATGCCATACAGTATTTACAAAAGTAATGTGCATGCCTTCCCTGGGCCATTACTGCCATTTGAAAAGAAGCTAATCACATGGACAAATAGTGAGCTGAAAGTTGTTGGAAGAGAGTTAGTGGATGTCCAGTATGGCGAGAGGAGAGCTAAACTTCCTATGGTGGTCAGCTATGGTAATGGGCCTCCGCTGCTGGGCCGCGCATGGTTTGACGCGCTAGGGATTTCAATACAGGGAGTCCACACAGTTGATCAAAAACTAACCAACTTTGCTGATAAGTTTCCACAATTATTTACTGAAAAACTGGATAAATACAAGGGACCGTTGGTACATATTGACTGTAAAGAAGGAGCCCAACCAGTATTTTTGCCTTCCCGGCCAGTTCCATTCTCTTTAAGAGAACAAGTGAATCTAGAATTGGAGAAAATGATTACAGACAATATTTTGACACCGGTGAAACATTCACACTGGGCTACACCATTAAGAATAGTTCCAAAACCTAATGGAACACTCCGGTTGTGTGGCGATTATAGGAGCACAGTAAATGCTGGATGCTTGGTCGACAATTACCCATTACCAACATCAAACGAAGCATTTTTCAATCTGTCTGGAGGTAAATACTTCTCAAAGATTGATCTCAAGCAAGCATATAACCAGTTGAAAGTGGATGAGGAAACAGCAGAGTTATTGACATTGAATACTCCATTAGGCTTAATGAAAATGAACAGATTAGCTTATGGTGTCAATGCTGCCCCAGCCATTTTTCAACGACTGATGGTGTCCTTGCTGGCCGGAATTGAAGGGGTAGCATGCCTGCTAGATGATATTGCGGTGTGTGGATTTACACTAGATGAGCATAATAGTAGAGTAGAAGCGGTATTGAAACGACTAGATGAAATGGGCTTGACTCTAAATAAAACAAAGTGTGAGTTTACAGTCAAGAAAGTGACATTTCTAGGTTTCGAAATAGATGAAGAAGGGGTGCATCCAACAAAGGAGAAGGTGGAAGAAATTGCTAACAAACCACCACCAAGAAATAAGACAGCCTTAAAAGCATTTTTAGGTCTTTACAATTTTTATGAAAGATTCCTCAAAGACAAAGCAACTACTTTGGAACCATTACATCGGTTGTTGAAGAATGATGCAGATTGGGAATGGGGCATTGACCAACAGTTAGCTTTTGAAAAAGCTAAGAAAATGCTAACTTCTGATCTGACCCTGACACATTATAGCTTGGACAAAGAACTACATATGATATGTGATGCCAGTAACTATGGGGTTGGAGCAGTACTGGTACACAAAATGGAGGATGGTACAGAAAAACCAGTTATAATGGGATCCAGGACATTACAAGTACATGAACGCAGATATGCACAAATTGATAAAGAGGCCTTAGCTATCATGTTTGGCTTAAAAAAATTTAGACAATACTTATTGGGCCGTAGGTTTGTAATATTTACTGATCACAAACCCCTACTGGGGATTTTCGGAAGAAACAAACCTATTCCAGAGTTGGTGTCACCCAGAATGTTGAGATGGGCAATGACCATGAACACATACAACTATGATCTAAGGTACCGACCAGGTAAAGACATGGGTGATGCAGACAGCCTTAGTAGATGGCCAACACAAAGTTGTGTGCAAACAAGTGAAGATGTCATGCTCATTGATCAAATAGATAGTAACAAAATTAATTCAAGACTGATTGCCAAGGAAACTGATAAAGATGAAATTTTAAAAAAAGTTAAGTTCTGCTTATTGAATGGTTGGCCAGAAAGAATAGAGAGTGCAGAACTGCTACCATATCACAGAAGAAGAGAATGTCTTTCACTCAACAAAGAGTGTGTAATGTGGTCTAACAGAGTGGTGATTCCTAAAAAATTACAAAATCAGGTGCTAAAGCTTTTACATGAAGGGCATAGTGGTATAGTACAAACTAAAATGATGGCTAGAAGCTACCTATGGTTTCCTACCTTAGATAAAGACATAGAGGAACTTGTCAGTGGCTGTGAGCTATGCCAGGTTGGACGCAACAACCCACCTACAACAGAACACACCTGGCAAGCAGCTAAAAAGCCCTGGTCTAGAGTACATGTGGATTTTATGGGACCATTTATGGGAAAGACATTTTTAGTTATGGTGGATTCCTATAGCAAGTGGCCAATTGTAGAAATGGTTCCTACAATGTCAAGCAAATCAGTAATTGAGATCCTAAGGAGAGCCTTTGCAGATAATGGGCTACCTGATATAATAGTCTCTGATAATGGCTTAGCTTTTACTTCAAGTGAATTTAAAGAGTTTACTGAGAAAAATTCTATCAGACATTTAACCGGCGCGCCTTATCACCCAGCAACAAATGGACAAGCAGAGAGAATGATTCAAACTATTAAAGCAAAGCTTAAAAAACAGTCTCCTAACATGCCTTGGGCAGAGCGAGTAGCGAAAATGCTATTTCAAATGCGAACTGCCCCAAGCACAGTAACAGGTAAGACACCGGCTGAGTTGCTAAATGGTCGGAAGCTGAGGACCTCTATCACACAAATCCATCCAGATGCTGACAGTGGTGCCGAGATAGAGGAAGAAGGAAGGAAGGATGTAGCTCAGAGACAAAAGAAAACATTTAATGAAGGTGATTATGTTTTAATGCGATTGTATAATACAGATAAGAAGTGGCAGAGGGGAAGGATAGTCTGCAGGCGGGAGCCGTCAGTGTATGAGGTGGAAGCTGAGAGTGGAGGTCGACATCGAAGGCATGCAGATCAGCTCTTGAGAACCAGACTACCCCATGCAGAAACAAGCTCTGAAAATGATAATGCCAATGAACACAGCAGTTATGATGACTATTCAGATGTAGTGATACCACCACCTGAAGAGTGGAATGAAATTATTGGTTGTTAATGATTAGAATAATTTTGTTAATTATGGATTGGTTAATTATAATTGTTTAAAGTTAGAGGGGAGGTGTAATGTATGATCTGTGGTTGATTTATGATGATCAATCAATATGTCTAAAAGTCGATTGTTATCTATGGCGTCCCCTGAGTAAATGTGATTTCTGCGCAAATAATCTTTTATTATTAAATACCACCTGAAAACTTCATGAAACTAGGAAGATATAACAGTTACCACTTAACAAGGGAGCCATTATGCTTTTTCCACCTGCACGCAGTATAAAATAAATTGAAAGCATATGAATTGTTCTGTGGCCTTTTCAGTCCATCTCTTTGTGTCACCTTGACATGTCATCCACATGATTTGCACAAAAAACATTTCCTAGAGGATTAAATTAGATTACGAAATTTAGGCATCCAGCCACCTGACATCTGTCAATTTAAAGATCCCTTATTATATTATAGCTAGGTTAAAATTACCACACCGTACATGAATCCAGGCCTCCTTCCCATATCAACTGTGAATGGAAGGATTATTAACCCTCCAACTATGAATTTCACTTGTAGGATGAATATTCCATAAGTCACATGGACTGTGCATAAGACAAGCCTTTATCCCATGTTAATTATAGATTACCAGTGTTGTGGGGGCTGTTGGACTCAATGTATTATGGTCTCAACAAGTTATTTTTACTAACATAGCCAATAAGTCTGTTGGCATCTCTTTTTATTAATGAAAGTGACAAGATGATTTTTAAGTGTTAGGGATTATGAATAACACTCTCTAGTGACCAGAAAGAGTGAAGAGTGGCGTAAAAAGGGGAGGCCCATTCTCATTAAACTATTCAACAATGAAATAAATAACCCAATAAAAATACCTGTCATATGAGGCAGCTATTAGCATTGTAGCTTCATGGATTGGTGCAAATTTTAATTTAAATACAGAAAATATAGATTTATGGATCTGTTTATTGAGTAATGTTACAAAAGCCTACCTTGCCCTGACCATGTTGGATCTCGCCACATTCCTTCAGGATTTAGTTGCAGTGGAGGTAAGTGAGTAGGTCCTTTGCTGTCACCACCTGCTCCTGGACCTTTATCCCATAATTTTTTTGCAGAGGGTGCAATCTAAAACAAACATACAAGATCAACATTTTGGAAGGAATACAGTAATCTTGTGCAAATGTGTGCAATGCAGTTGTGTGTTTAACGAAAATGTGTGTTGTCTGATTGAAAATGGTTAAAACACCAGACTAAATTGTTGCATATATTTATCTCATTACAAATGAGAAAATATGTAGAAGAATCAAGATCACTGACATAGCTTTCGGAATTAGTAAGTTAAGGCGTAATGACCAGGTCACATAGCTCATAGAACCGACAATCTCTGGGGAATAAAATGGCTATAACAAACTGGAAGATAAAGCAAAGAACACCATCCTGCCCCATCGAATGACAACAATGTTAGGTTCTGGAAAATTGGTGGATGGAAAGGTCTCAAAAGTGTTCTTCCTAGAAACATATTGGGGAGGCTTATGTCCAGCAGTAGACTACTACAAATGTTAATGATCTAATTATGTATGACAATTTCATGTTCAATTGACCAAGTTATAAATGCAGGGTACAGATAACTAAGCAAATAAATGTTTAATAATCCAAATTTACATTTACAAATAGTACATAAATAAGTGTGAAATTGTGTCTTGCAACCACAATGTAAGACTTCTGTTGTTTTTTGACTTATTTTTAGTGTTTGTTTGGTTAACTCAAGTGAGATATTTTTGATTGAATACTTTTATTGAAACCTATTTACCTACTACCAATTCAATTATCTAACAATATATGATAGGTATTTTAACTAACAATGTATATAAAGTACCCTACCTACCATTAGGGTGAACGATTCTTGTGATGATAATTACGAAATCTGATAAAATCAATACATTTTGTTTTACTAACAAAACACACGTAGGTAGGTACTGCCTTATTTTGGAGTGAATAAAACTACTGCAACAACATACGAATAAACGAAATTCGTAAAACGTCGAAAAGTGGTAAATGCAATCGTTGAAATCCGAGTTTGAGCCTAGCGAAATAAGCGTAACCGGTGAACAGACCTCCGTATCCAGAAATGGCGGACGCCGGTGTCAAGTAAACAAAACAAAAACGAACCTGTTGCGTAGAAAAACCAATAAATTGATGAATTCATGACTTAAAACTAATCCTAATTGTATTCATCTACAATTCCAAACGAAATAACTTACCATTTCAGGGCCCGTATTCCTTACATCAGTTTCGAAAAAGTAGTCGTTCAATGGTTTCATGCGTACAAACAATCGGACCGAAGCTCCTTCATGTACAAAAGTTATTTAGCGAAAATAGTACTTAGCCGGTAAACTATTTGTTTATCGTATATCTTTTTCCAGGAGTAACACAATCAAAACACATTTCTTTCACAAAAATGCTGGAAATTGCTAAAGTACTGCAAGTAAAATCCAAACTAAACAACGCAATGTTGATTTGTTTCGAACAAAGGACGTACGCCGCGCCGCCGACCAAAACCAAAGACCCAAAAGCGCCTGCGCTAAAAAATAAACCATCGAGTTGGTAATACAAACGACGAGACGACCGAACCAACCACGACCGACCTACAACCATAAAGTCCTACAACGGAGGCCGTTGCGATGGACTAGACGACTTAGCTTCGTTCGATGTTGCCCGATTGGTTTGCATGTTCGTTATATAGTTTAAACGGCAAAACATAGAGGGCGCCCTACACAAGTTTTTAACACAGATTAAAAAAGCAGTATCAAAATATACCCTACAGAGTACTATACTAACTATTAATTATCCTGTAACACAATTTAAAATAGGTACATTCACATCTACCTACGTACTTTTTTTTCCATACCAAACCGATAGACATGTAAACTATGCAAAGACAATTATCATAATCTTCCTACTTTTAGCCTAAATATGTGGGGTCCGACCGACCGAGTGAGCGAAGCGAGCGCAGCGTCTCAGTTTCGAGATTAGCCAAAATATGCTTTTGTTCAGTCTGTTTTCCCCTGCTGGTCGCATTTTTCAACCAATTTTGCAGAAAATTGATAGTTCCTTGATTTATTTTAACTTTTTACGATTAACGATTTATGATTGAGGAATAATAACAACTTCCCTAATGTGAATAGGGGGGAAGTTCCTGGAGCGGTATTTATCAGCAGATATCAATCAAATTTGAGAAGCATATTAAGGATTTCATTCTACACAAAATGTTGCGAAAAAAAATCAAGGGGGAGTTGACGGAAAACCTTTTTAAAGCGGAAAGTATCGATTTTTGCATGTTCTGTTCTCACAGAACCACTAGTAGGTACCTATATAATGTAATAAAATCATTCACTTGATAGGTACAATGTATCTATGAAAGTAGAACTGGTACATAATTAGCTAGGTTCGGGTGCAGGATGAAATGGCGACAGGTCTCAGGAACAACATGTGATCCACGCATGTTCCTTAAACTTAAGGGGAAAATATACAAGACGATCATAAGATTGTATTATATATTATCGTCCTTGACCTGTCGTACTGTATGGATCTGCGTGGTGGGCAATCAAAGGGACGTGTGTGAGAAGAGTACACGTAGCAGAAATGCGGATGGATAGAATAAGAAACTAGTATATTACAGGAAGTTTGAAAGTAGCGCCTGTGACGGACAAGTTGAGTAATCGGTTAGCGTGGAATGGGAAAGTCATATAACGCGAAGGGTGTTAGGTATGGATGTAGATGGTTACGAAAGTAGAGATATACCAATGAAAAGATGGATGGATTGTTAACTTAACGTGGGATAAGGACAGGAAGATGAAGAATTCGGGTAACTTTAGTATTGTGGTGTCTATTCGCGTTCAACGTCATGAGTAGTTTGGCCCAGCTGTTAGACCCTTACTCCGCACATTGGCTTCGCTGCTTGAGTGGTAATACGCTGGAAGATAACAACGCGTAGCCTTCTTACTAACGTTAACAGTCATGCACTACTTGTCCAACCAAGCTGATGGCCGTTTGAACTTTGCGAAGAAGTGAAGAATGTACTTGACTATCGACGTCCAAGAGCTAAATTCAAAGGACTTTTAATCCTTACTTCAGGGTCGTGATCGGGATGTCTTGCAAGGGGTGAACCTTTGCAGTATCTACCTCTCTAAACGGGTAAGCCACGGTGTAAGGACGTGTGTGATGAGTTTGTAACGATTCGACAATCCTTGCCTAGTTTTGGAATTAATTGTTCAACCCACGACCATTAATTTCCGTCCAGTACCTAATAACAAACACTGGTGTATAAATTTACCTTTCGTATTTTATAATCATGCTTTACTTTAACTGCTTATATAACTAATAGAACTATAACACGCTCTCTTTAAGCTAGTTGCGATGTTTTAAGTTTCTTTTATTAGACTTTATAACAAAAGGTTTCGTAGGATACTGAATTACCTAGCGACATCGTTTTATTTTACGTTCCGTTCTGCTGGCTCATGACGGTTTAATGCTGTTTAAATATAAAACTAAGCTTACTATAATTTTATGGTTCAAGATGAACTACACATACTTTCTTGGTGCATCGACACATTTTGCTGCTTGATCCTTTTCCTAATTGTATTTTTTACTATCTTGTCGTCTATGCGTCTGCAACCTCCTTCTCATAAATCAATGGTTCTAAACTAGTGATTCGCAAGCTACAAGTAGTCCCTGGAGGTAGTTAAAGTGGACAAAGTCACAATGAGTCGACGACGAGTCTGTGTGAACCACTTCTCTAGTATGTTTGATATACAAAACCCACATCGCAATAATGCGATTACGACCCGGTCCATCCTACACTGGTACGCCGCCGCCGGCGCCGGAACGGGCAGAAACTGACTGTGTATGGATGGTTTCCGTATGTTTTTGTCTGACTGGTGACTTGCGTGTAGGGCACTTGTGCTTTCATTATGGAAAATCAGAAATCCTTTGACGTGCATCGAGGCCTACTACTGGGGAGTGGTTTTAGCAAATCCACGAGTCCGTGCCTGCCTAAGCACCATACCTTAACATAATATTCAAATCACCGTGATCATTTTTCAGGTCAGTTTTTCGGTTTATTATTATTATTGTATATCGCACATATAATTACTTCTAGCACTCCATTGTTTAGTGCGAAATAGCGAAAGTTTTAAATAAATAAATAAATAATTATATTAATTTTTATACCTCGTATTTATTTCCCAACCAACGCCAACAAACAACCAACCCTGATACGCAGTCAGGGTTGGATGGTCAGACAAATTAGGTACCATCAGCACACACAGGGTAACTAGCATCTATAGTTGCTATTGTATTCGAAGAATACAAAAGAAAAAAAAAACACTGGCCCACGGTCCAGGTTTTTTAAATACCGGTCAAGTGCGATTTGTTGTTACAGCGACAACAGAAATACATCAGCTGTGAAAATTTCAACTCTCTAGCTATCACGGTTCATGAGCTTAGACGAATTAACCACATAGACAGACAGACAGACAGCGGAGTCTTTGTAATAGGGTTCCGTACCCAAAGAGTAACACGGGACCCTATTAAAAACAAAACACATTATATCTTTGCCCATCTGCCAACACTCAAATAAAACCAAGAGAGAAATGCGAAACAAGAGAGCCACATAAAAAATCGACTCATTAAGATAATTTTATTTCCGTTAGATTGTCTCGCTATTATCTTTAGATATTAGCCTCTATTTTTTTTTTAAATAGTTTAAGTAGTTAAGTGAGTATATCTCGGGAAGCGTAGAACGCCCTTCTACCCGATGGACTGACGACATTGTTAGGATCGCAGGAAGTTCATGCATGGAAAGGGCTCAAAATCGGTATTCCAGGAAATGTATGGGGATGGCCTATGACCAGCAGTATAATAAAATAGCCTAAGAAAATAAGTATAACTAAAAGGTAAACTAGTGGACCTACCCCGGCTATGGACGGAATTAGGTTTAAACTACAAACCTGATTAAAAACGTCTTAGTGGAATTTCAACTGCATTGTGTGTTGGTCGCCTTTTTATGAGTTTCTCTAGCGCTAGTGCAGCATGATACGAGCACGTCTGACACGGCGCCTCTTAGATTTTAAATGAATAAAAAGTGCGAAATACAGAGAGCCAACAAGCCTTGGGCAGACAAAGGCAAAAATCTTTTTATGTCCTTTCACGTCATGTATCTCTTCTGTTAGTGGGTTTCAGACTAGCAGCGTGCGTATTTTCAGCGCGTATATTCTAATATATTAGCGTGTGAAATAAGGCGAAATCTCATTTGTGCTGTCCCGCCGTTGTGGTTACGCGAGGGCAACGACTGTGCATGTGTGCACACTACACCCGCGTGAAGGGGCGCGGGTTTACGTTTTTAACAGATTTCAATTAAAAACCAGCCAAGTGCGATTCGGACTCGCGCACGAAGGGTTCCGTATCAACGTAAAACCGACAAAAAATTACGTGTGTTGTATGAGAGCCCCTTAAATATATATTTTATTGTTTTTTAGTATTTGTTGTTATAGTGGCAACTGAAATACATTGTCTGTGAAAATTTCAACTCTCTAACTATCACGGTTCATGAGATAAAGCCGGGTGACAGACGGACAGACAGCGGAGTCTTAGTAATAGGGTCCCGTTTTACCCTTTGGATACGGAACCCTAAAAAGGAGGAAATTCTCAATTCTTATTTATTATTTTTGTTTTGTTCTTTTTAATTTAAGTACAGAATAGTTCTGATGACCTGTATGATCATGTTTTCCTCCTACCTGAATACATAGCTTTAAAAAAAGGCACGTCAGAGCGGTGGGGTTTCTGACGCAGATCGAAATCAAGCGGTCTGCACGGGTTCAGTTCATACAAATAGTATGGAACCGATCAGCGACAGTCGGCGCGGGGGGGAGGTGCGGCCATAGGATAAATGTGTTTCCGTAGTGACGCGTGTATGCAAGCACCATTTGCGAGTTTAAATGCACCCAATATACTTCCAACCTTAAAAAGGCCTAGTCACGCATGTCACATGCGGCATGTGCCCTGTGAAAAGTTTTTTTACGAGTTTTTGTTCAGTTTGGCTGTTAGTTTCTTAGAGTTTATTTTCAACAACTTCACGATATTTTATATTGTTGATTGTGAGAGCACCGATGGTCTAGTGGGAGTGACCCCGCCTTCTAATCCTAAGGTCGTGGGTTCAAATTCGGTCGTGCACCATTGGAAAAAATTATGTGCAATGTCAGTGCACTCAAACGGTGAAAGAAAACATCGTGAGGAAACCAGTAAGTTTTCTAGCAACGGCGATGGATGCGCGTATGGATTCCATACGTGACAGGTTGCAAACCCAGTTTTGCAGCATTGCAGCCAGTATTCCATAGTGTATTCCATAGTATGGAAAACTATGGAATACTAACTACTGTAAAATGTAGGTATGTATCAAATGTACTATTTGGACGTACCTCTGACTACCAGCCCTTAGACATCCTCGAAGAATCTCGAGTACATAGTACTAAGAGATCGAATGGAATAGCTACCGTGCTTGGGGATTAAAGATGTGACGGTATTCTTTTTTTCGGTGGTCCCGACTTTGAATAGGCATCTCCTGTGTACTAAACACCGACACTGCGCCCATTAATCCGCCAATCAGGTATGATGAGGCTATGGCCCAACCTCCCAAATATGTAGTAGGCCTATGTTCAGTGCACATAGACCAACGGAATTTTGCGTTCGGAAAATCTATGTGCGCAATGCCAGTGCTCTCAAACGGTGAAGGAAAACATCGTAAAGAAACAATTTAATCTTCTAGCAGAGACGATGGGCCTGTCACTCATAGAATACTAATTACTGCAAAATATGCGTAACTACCACCAAATGTACTATTTGGACATACCTCTGACTATCCCCCCTTAGACATCCTCAAAGAATCTCGAGTAGGTACTTGTTACTAGGAGATCAGAGGGGATATCAGAAGGCAGAGCCACTACTAACTGAGCTTTCAGGTCAGTTGAAAAATATAAATATAAAAAAAAATAGCATCACGACTTTCTACCGTGCTTGAGGATTACCCTAACTGCCTTCTATGCTATAAGGTTGTGGGTTCGATTCCCACACAGAAAAAACATTTGTGTGATGAACCTAGGTTCAACAAACATCTACCTGGGTGTTATATTGTATTTTAAGTATGTATTTACAAAAAAAACGTAAATATAAAGTATGCTATCATACTTCTATCATCTGGTATCCACAGTTATAAGCTATGCTTAGTTTGGGGCTGGATTATATTAAAAAAATCCACAAATATTTATTTTATTTATAAGAGTAGAGGTAAAGAAAATATGGATGGATAGTGTAAAAGATACTTGAGAATAAATCTAAGAAACCTAAGGTAAGAAACGGATATGCCGAATTATAGAGAAAACGGAGAAACACGCACTTGTGTCGACCTCAGATATTGATTTGGAGTATACCGGGTGTAATAAGTCTACTTCACTGAAACTGCTCATTCAGAACATGTTTCTGATTAAAAATAAATAAAAAACCGCGACAAAGAATTCAACACTTTTAGTTAGTTTTTTTTTCGTGTTTTCAGCAACAATATCGAATAAACATTAAGTTCCTTATTATTTAAAAACGTGTAAAAACGACATGACACCAAAAACAGTAACCTAAATGAAACATGATCATCTGACCGGTACGTTAACTTGCTGCTGAGTAGCGGCGGGTCAATAAACGGCAGTGGCAAAGCCCTATACATTGATTGATAAATAAATTATAAATTGATAAATAATTCAGCAAAAAAATCGTATTTCTCTAAATCTATTTGACTATCAGCTAAGTAGTATTCTATGAGACTTTGTTGTAGATAACTTTATTTTCTTAGGACTTAATATTGATGCAAAATTATAGTGGGGTCCACACATCAACACTTGCTGGTAGACTGAGTTTGGCTGCATATGCAATTTGCACAATAAGATGGCTCACTGATGAAGCTACAGCTAGAGTACCTACAATATTTTAGTTATTTAGTGTAATATCATTATAGTATATTTCTTTGGGGGAAAGCTGCTGATTTACAAAATATATTTGTTTTGTGAAACTGGTCCATACAGGTCATTTAAAAAAAGAAATCACGTGATCAAGAGCTCTCTAAGGAAATTCATATTCTCACTGTAATTTCACAGTATATTTATGAAAATCCATTGAACACTTTGTGTGCACAGACAAAGTGATGTGCACAGAATTAACAGTAAGTATGGTATATAATAAATTATATATTCCAAAATTTCGACTGCAAAAGTTAAATGGGGCATTTATAAAAAGATCATCACATCACAAAAAAAGTGACCCGTGCCCACTTCGTTGGCTCGTAAACATTTTTACTTTTCATATCATTTTTACTCACAAATAACATGGCTTTCTTTAGGTAAAAAAAAATACAAAATCGGTTTGGTAGATCTAGAGATTACCCTCTAGGTACAGCAACACAAACTCCGACTTTTTCTTTTTAAAATATTTAGCATAAATAAATGCTTTTGACTAGAAAACCAATATAAAGTGAGTTCTCAATTGTTAACTTGTATATAAGCTAGATCTTAGTTGGAAATGAGCCACTAGAATAGTAAATAAGTCATAATATTGCCATGCACCAGGCACAAATGCTGCTTTGAAATTGACGCCTTATTTTTTATTAGCATGGCTTGGTGCTAGTTTCACCTAATTAAAAAGCAGCCCTAAGATAAAAACTATTAATATTCCATATTTCATTTGGGCAACAATGCCACCTACATCTTTACCAACTTCTGCATTTCAAGTAATTATATAAAAAAAGTAAATTTACCTGATTTCTGATGGCAGCAACAGGAGTCAACCCAATTTGACTTTGTCCTTGTTGCAAGAACTGGTTTGTGCCATGTGCAAGCATACCGGCTTGGCTCAAATACATCAAATGTTCAGCATTTTTCCCAATACCATTCATGGCTTGAATTGGATTACCATGATGTGTGTGAATGTCATAAATTCCTTGCTGCCCTAATTGTGGAGCATTTTGTAATCCTTGCAGGGGTGGTATCATCATAGCACTATTTTGAATAGTCAAATTATTTGTCATTGTATGATTTTGCATAGGTGCTAGCTGTGTATGTACCATATTGGTAGTTATATGAGCTGGATGAGTCCCAATCACTGAAGGGTTCATAGCCAAATTATTGATAGAGGAAGCAATTCCATGATTGATGTATTGTTGTGGATTTGATTGGGAATTTTTTAAATGAACATGGCCTTGGTGCATGTTATTCATGTTTCTTGGTGTTGCATTCTTCCATTTATCTTGACTCTGAAATGCAAAATAATATGTTATGCATTGTTTAATTAGTAAAATATTATTAATAATTTTGTTGAACCTAAAAATGACAGCTGTTGAGATCCACAATAGGTAGAATAAAATTAAACAATCTTGTTAGGTTATGTTTGTAAACAAAATGATAAGCATTTGTTTGTATTTTAAATAACTTGATGTATGGAGCTTGAGATGAAATGACGCCAAAACAAACTCTTACCTCTACAATCGCATCTTCGCCTACAGCCCAGCGTTGTTTATGAGCCAAAGACGGCAGTTCAGCTTCTTGAGGTTCTCGTTGGAAAACGTAATGTACTGTTGTATCATCTTGGCTACGAGCTTGCGGGACGCGAGAGTTTTGCAACCCTGCTTCACCCGCTTCTTCTTCCGCTCCCGTTCCCGGCCACTTCATTGGACTACCGTGAGGTTCTAGCATTCAGTTTCACTTCACTTCAATCCTTATTAGCCGTAAACACAAACACAGTCTCAGTAATTTTGTTTACACACAGAACAAAACTAATGGATGATTTGACATCTAAAAACCATCTTATATGGTCGCTATAAACCAACTACAGTCAACAGCGGTAAAAACTGACGCTATTTATCGGCATTGAGATACATTATTTTGCATTTATGTGCTGAAAGAACTTATAATATGACAGCCGCTTAGTGAAACCAAAATAGTGCTTCTGCAACGGTCTCCTTGACAAAGAAAGTCGATTTTTACAGTTTAAGTAGAGATCTTTATAAAGTTTGGACTGGTAATTTCCAGGAAATACAGTTTATTTGGCCCTTTTATTAGTATCACTCTGTGGTATACTTTATTTTTGTCGGCATTAAAACTGAACTGCATAAACACTTAAATAATATAGTACCGAGCCACAGCAAAATACAAGAACTATATGTACACAAAACTATTTACAAATTGTTTAAACATTTTTTTTTTAAGTTAATCCATTGGCTGTTAACGATATTTTCTGATTTAGGAAAAATTATAAACATTCTTCACTGCCTGTCCGCCATAATCGGTCCGGCAGCGGCGGTCCGTTCCGTTCAGTCACTCAGTTCGGTTATTAAAATGTATTCTGTTCGTTCGGTCCGGTCCAAGTCGGGCCATGTCGGTCACACACACGGTTTCTGTGACACAAATATACCTACGAATTAAAAAAAAATTCTCAACTTACCTTAGTTATTTATTTTAAAGTTATTATACTTAATAAATTAATCAGTAAAATCTATTACTCATAATATTATTCTAAATGTTCCGAGGTAGGTACTCTGTGCCATAGACCGATATAATAAGTAGGTACTTAGGTTCTACATGAAATAAAAATTCGATGCCAATGTTTTGAATAAAACATAATAAACTTATGAATGTTCGTAAACATAAGAAAGGGGCGTGGCCTAGATGTTTTCGAACAATGTTCTATTCAAAACTGGCGCAGCGGACCCCGCGGACCCGGCTTTATACAGCGTAGGCTTGCGCGCGCATAATAAGTATATATACAGCTGCATAAGTAGGTAAGGTACCAAATCTCTATGGCAGGAATAAAAACACTAATTCTATATGGCAAAACTCACGACCCTATAACTGGCAACCACAATTTACAGATTCCTGGTTAAGTTTTTCATGGTTGTGAAATCATTTGACCCTAATTTCAATTTTTACTTGTCTTTAGGTATTTACTCTGATGACTATTTTTTTACTTTACATCAAATTGACTTAATTATTTATTTAAAATTTATATAAGCCCAAGGTAAAATGAAATTAATTTTTTTTATCTACTAATTGCCTGATGTAGTGTTATCAATGGCTCCTCAATCACAATCAATCCAATCCCAATTGGTACCTGAGTGAGCCTCAAGTATTATAGTCATACTTAGATACCCGATAGGACATGATAGGAGCCAAACAAGTAGTTTTATTTAAGTAGCTTAATATAAAATGACTTGTTTAACTCAAAACAGAAACCTAAAAGGACTTGTGGCTTATAGTTTAACCTGTAGGTAAATATAATAAAAAATAATAGTAAAAAAACCATAAATTATACAAAAACTGTTTTAGTTTGCAAAAGGTACACATACACTTAATTACTTATGAAAGCTATATAGGCTTAATTTTAAAATGAAGACCGATTAGGGAAAACACTAGACACTTCAAATCTTGAACCAAGTAATAAAATCCACGAAGGCCTTCAGGATCACGTGATTGGTTGACATCCACAAGCGAGCCTGTTTTTGATGTAGTGAATGAGATATGCTCTTCACCAATTACTATTTCCAACTCCTGTAACGAAAAAATATATGTTATAAGTGTAGCAGTAGAGCAAAACATTTTATAAAACATTTAAGAAATAGTTTTCTATAATAAAATTAAATTTAGTCTTGTGATAATAAGAACAAAAAATATTTGGTAGCTATATACCTACCTAGTTAGCAAAAAATATATTCTATAAGCATACATTAGTAGCACTATGGATCATGGACTGTCAACATTTTAGAATCCCATCTCAGTTTTTATTATCGAATGCAATGAGAGATTCTCTCTCCGCCCTTTTTGTTCTAAGATTAGTAAACACTTGTGGCAACCCTCAGCCGCTGAAAAGCCATATAATAAAAGAAGAAGAGATTCTCTGACAGACTACAATGTCTAGTGGTAGGTACTACCTTGTAGAATGTTGGAACAAGGGAAAAGTTAGCAACCAGGTTAAAGTAAGGCTAACCATCTACCCACCTTGTTAGCATTCACTGTTGAGAGGAATCATCTCTTTCCTTTTAAACTTCACTTAATTAAAAATCTACAATTCTACCATTAAATGAGTTTTTTGATGAATATATCCAGAACTAAACTAACCTGTCTTCCAACGCGATCTGGTTGTGGCCATAGCCGGTCATCTTCGTGCATAATCTCAGAGTCAACAATGACTCTCTTTAGTTCCTCCATAACGCAGGGGTGCACATAGGCTTCCTTACGGATCATTGTGTCGTTTTTGTAATTGGAATTGTTAGCGTACCGAAGCTTGCCATCAGGGCGAAACTCGAACTCGAGGAATTCATGTCCAAACTTTCCTTTATGTCCGACGTAGTAACGTATGTAGAAGTCAGTAGACATTTTTTCTGTCACGTAATTACTTTATACGATAAATAAGCCAAATACTAACAAAACAAGCAGCGCCAATAATAATTCTGGCTTTCGATTCACAATTTAACAACTCACAGACCAAAGAATACTTTAAATCGGTCACAGACAGTACACCACAGAAGAATTAATACTTTCCAATGAAGCAAAGTGTATTCTGTCATTGATTGACCCACAGAGTGCTAATCTATAAATGTCAATTCGTAGCCGTCAATTCAAACAATTGTACATTCTAATCATAGAATAAGGAGTCCTAATTCTATAGTTCTAATAATAATCTAAATCTCCAAACAAGAGCCAATATTATAAAACTTTAAATTAAATTTTTGTACTGAATTCGCAACAAGGTTTACAGCGGATGTTCTAAAATTTTTGTCAAATTCTTGATAGTTGACAGTAACTTAACGGTTGGTATAGTCAGTGTCAATTCACTTCACTTGTTTGTTGCCAAACCATCAAATCAACCAATCTTCAACCTTTTCTTTTCCTGCCCAACCAAGATGGGTGAGTAGTCGGAAATTCGTGAAATTTAACTTTTATCCATCGAAATCAGAACTGTGTTAAACTGGTGCTAGTAATCTAATACGTTAATTCATTTATTATGGTCTACGGAATTGATTCACGACCTTATTTTATAAATTTTAAGCTAAAATTAATTTCAACGCAGGAAAATATTGTGTCAGGATGTAAAGTGTTGTGTGAAACCCATGTGTTTTATGATAACAGGTATCAGTCGTGATCACTGGCATAAGCGAAGGGCAACGGGTGGCAAGCGTGCGCCCATTCGTAAGAAGAGGAAGTACGAGTTAGGCCGCCCGGCTGCTAACACCAAAGTAAATACTTGCCTACATACATAACCTACTAACTACTAGTAGCTACCTCACGTAGAAGAGGAAAGAAGTAAGAAGAGGTTATCTTTATAACGTTTGCTATTAATGGGTTCTGATAATGGACCATTCCTTAGTAGTACGAAGCACTTCCTTGCTTTATTAATCTATCGCGTTGGTACGCAATAGTAATTAGTTTTTTTTTATTTTAGCTTGGAACACAGCGTATTCACTTGGTAAGATCTCGTGGTGGTAATACTAAGTTCCGTGCACTCCGTCTTGACACTGGCAACTTCTCCTGGGGCTCAGAATGTAAGTGATTGGTCATATTTGTCTAGCTAGAACAAAATAGTGAATTTTGGTAACCAACATTTGTTTATGTATTCTTTTTAATTTCAGGCTCCACTCGCAGGAGCCGTATCATTGATGTGGTGTACAATGCATCCAACAATGAGTTGGTGCGTACCAAAACACTGGTGAAGAATGCTATTGTGGTGGTAGATGCCACCCCTTTCAGGCAGTGGTATGAATCCCACTACCTTCTGCCTCTTGGCAGGAAGAAGGGAGCTAAACTGGTAAGTTGACTACTCATTATTTTTCACTGGCTTTACTAAGCTATTAGTAGGTAATTCTGTTAGTTGTGTTTGATCTTCAATGCACTAAAGAAGAAGAGGGTGTTGTATAGTACATACTATGTGTGTATTCTTTTGAATATAAATTTGAGTATTCCATCAGTTAATTGATTTCCATAGCACAAGTGTTGCTGAATTTTTCAAGCCTGCCTATATAACAATGATGATAACATGCGTGTCATATGAATGTATCTCATTTAATGATTATCTGGCTATACCTGAGTTTGTCTTACTCTTTCAATTAGTACATTTTTCATACAATAGTTTAATTTTGTAAATTTCCAGACAGAGGCAGAGGAAGCCATCATAAACAAGAAGCGAAGCAAGAAGACTGCCAAGAAGTATGTGTCCAGGCAGCGCCTCTCAAAGGTGGAGGCTGGCCTTGAGGAGCAATTCCACACTGGCCGTTTGTTAGGTAAATGCTTCTTTCCTTTTACTTTCCTATAACATTGGCCCTATTTATGATTATGTTCTTAGGTGCAGGAAATAATTAATAATAGACAATACATACCTACTGTAATAAAAGTTGCAAAATATTTTCTCATTATATTTGAGACTGCATCAAAATATTCTGCTAAATATTTGAAGCAAAATAGTTACATACACACCATCTGATGATGAAAAAAAAAGTTTGACGCTGCACTTCAGGCTGGAACCGTTTTGGGAACAGTCTAGTGGCTAAAATGATCTTTACTTGTCATAGTTACTCTGAGATTCCAGCCTGAAAGTTAATGCTGTGTCTGTGTTATCATCTAAAAGTAATGTAGTATTTTTGTTTCAGCATGTGTATCTAGCCGACCCGGTCAGTGCGGACGTGCCGACGGTTACGTATTAGAAGGCAAGGAATTAGAGTTCTATCTAAGAAAGATCAAGTCCAAGAGGGCAAAGTAAGGACTATGTAGAATAAACATCAAAAACTCAATAATCTGTTTCATTTGATACAGTTCTCCTTGGTAGTTCTTAGTAACTATAAACTCTTAATAATATTGAAGTTTGAAGACAACTTTATTACTAGCTACAAATATCTTGTTAGCCTTGATGCTACCTATTGTTGTAAGAATAAAGCTTAAGACTTTATTTTTTGGATATTATACTGATCACTTTTCTCACCCCTATTTGTACATACTAAGGTGTTCATATTGAGCTCCAGTACACAAGGTGTGGTAAAATTTGTATTTGGTAGGTACTTATTTATGTTAAAAGACAAACATGGCTTGCCATGATTAATTTACACAAACAAAGAAATAACCTTAACAATTTTATAATGTAGTATCAAGGTAGAAGTTTTTTTTAAAAGCACTTTACACGTATTCAGATTAATATGCCAATATTTAAGGATGAGTACCCAGATGGCTGGGGATAAGGGTTCTTAAATGGCGACCGCGAACCGGAAGACGCGACGTCCTACCCGATGGACTAACGGCATTGTTACATTGGGAAGTCGAATGATTGGAAAGGGTTGAGAATCGTTCTTTCTGGAACGTATGGGGGAGGCCTATGTCCAGCAGTGGACTTCTACAGGCTGTTACTGACCCAGGTATTTTTGACACTGACGGAATCCTAATGACGGGAACTGCTCGAAAAAGCTACAGAGGGTGGTGTGCTAGGTCATCTTAATAGACGCACAGTTTTTTTTAATACTCTGAGCGATTACCAAATTATATAATAGAAAGGTAAATCGAAAACTTAAATATCTTAGATCAATAAAAGTCAATAATGGCTTAAAATATTATAATATCCTAGAGTTAAGGGGGTCCACCATCTTTCCGGCCATCAGAGCGACGTGTATGCTGGCGTCCATCACAAAATACAAGAACGGATATGTTGCGTGGAAATTCACCTGCTCGCGGTTTTGCACGTATCCTGAGGACAATGAGATTCGTTTAAAATATTTTTATTATCCAACCTTGGACAAGTGGAAAAGCCGCTTATCATAACAAAATATCACACAAAATCGAAATAACCGAACTGTAGCAACAGGAAATAATCATCTAGCAATTCCAGCATTATTTCAGCTAAACTCATTTAGATAATTGAACCGGTGGAGTATCCGCGAATCATCATTTCGTGCTTGCGATTAGGTATTTAGGTCGCAGTAATGTGATGCAGCGATTTTCCCTAATTGTCGATAGCGTAGAGAGCAGCGTGCATCAATGGAGGCAAATGCGCGTGTCTCCGCGTTGCAACATCGCGCCAACAACGTCGAGACAATGGGGACCCCTCTCGCCACTTAGCACCTCGCCTCGGCTTTTGGCAACGATTATCTCACTCCCTGCGCCGGAAAACTAGGCCACTAAAGACAGCCTTCGCATGTAATTACCACCTTTTATGTTTCAAGAATGTCTGCGATGTCCCTCATCTCGAATTGTTGCGTCAATCTGTCTCACACCCATTTTATAAACCAACAACACGTAAAATACAGGCATATGAGGCTTAACTAACACCTGCATCGTGCATCGGGTCATCTACTTGTTCTATCGTCAAGTCGTAAAAAAAATGTTCAATCAAAACAACCGCTGCTCACACCACACGATACTTGATTATTATTATCAGCCCTCTGTGTCCCACTGCTGGGCAAAGGCCTCCCCCCATTCCCTCCACACATTCCGACCAGTCCCTATGAAAACAGTCGAGCTCGTCCCGCCATCTCCGTTTGGGTCAGCCGCGTCGCCTTCTCGCTGTGTCAGGAAGCCAATCGGTGGCTATCTTTGCCCACAGCTCACCTGGCATGCGGCAGACATGACCAGCCCAATCCCACTTCAGCTTGGCGGCTTTTGAAGCTACGTCTATGATCTGAGTCAGAGAGCGCAGTTTGGTGTTACGGATTTTATCCATTAACTTGACACCCAGAATTCTGCGCTCCATAGCACGTTGGCAAACCTGAAGCTTGGACTTTTGAAGTTGCGTCAATGACCAAGTTTGCGCACCATAGGCTAAGACGGGGATACTTAATACTTATTCAAAACGGATAATACTTTGTACTTATTCAAACTCGTAGGGTTTGCCGCTCGGTCGACTTCAGTAGTAATTAACTGGATCATGCCGTAACGGCTCGGCTGCTACCTAGCGTCCAGCTTCGTCACCTCATAAATGAGCTGAGAGCATTGTTACTCATGATGATAAAAAAGCGAATGTAAGTAATTAAGTACTTAACCGTGGGATAGTTTAACGAACTCACTATTTTTCTTATGGTCGTCGGGTCGGTACTTGCGTATGGCGACGGAAACTGCCTGCTCAATAGAGCGCACGTAGACTCCACTTTGACGGGTCATCAGCGTGAAGTCGCGCTGCCGGGGCTCGAAAACATCGCGGATGCCAAGCTGTAGATTTAAGATTTCAAGCTGGATGTTTGTTATTCCTATGCAGTCGTTAAACCTCTAAGTACCTATATACCTACAAAAGTCGTTCAGATTGGTTGTAAAATTCGATCTGTAGGTACCTACCTTACCTACCGTCAAACTGACAGAAAGCATGCCAGACTTGGACGCTTCTCTCACTCGGTCAAAAAAGCCAGTAGCGTGTCAGTAGGTACAATGCAAAGAATATGGACTTATTCTATGGTACAATGCCTTTGGTACTTCCAAAATGGTATCACATCATTGGGTAGGTAGAATAAACTTTACACAGCAAATACTATAAAGTTGTGAAATCAATTGATGTGTTCAAGCATTCATAAATTCTGAAAAGTATGCCAAAATTCGTCAAGAAGTCGTAAATAAATATTGGCATTTCATCCAGGCTCCTAGGTGCTACTAGCTTTCGACGTAGAACTAGTCTGTGCCTAGAGTATTAGTCAAATCTAATTACGATAAATTCCTGCAACAAATATTTTAAGCCTATCTAAACCAAATAAAAATCTATCTCATAAATATTACGATATATAAGGTCAAACCGCATAGGTAGGTAGAGGCACCTAGGTACTAAAATGTAGGACAAGGTGATAATTATGAACTCGTGTGAATTTCAATATGAATTCAGGTTTCTTCTAATCGAGGAAGCGCTATCTGTAGGTAGACATTGTTCGATGAATGGTGCAAAGCATTTACCGAAGATGACGTTTTTTAGGTGGCATTTAAGAGTGGCTTACTATTACTAATGAAGACCTATTATATTTTCATACGAAAGAAAAATAAGTAGGAATAAGCTGACGAATTATCACATCACAATGTTGTAACTTATATAAATAATGAAATCGTAGGTAAAAGAGAAAAATAACCCACCTTCTGCAAATCAGTAGTAAGCGTAACATGTCCTTTGACTATAAAACTGGGGACGGTTGCTCTGACGCGTCTTGGCCTCAGTGCTGCATACACATCCGCCAGATCCGATTCGCGCGCCATTCGACCCAGTAGCCTGCCCAACTCTGGAGAACCTCCACGGTTCGGGAGGACTACTAGCAGGTAATATCTGTCGCTGTCCAGCGGCAGGCGCAGCGCGGATGCATCCAAGTGCGGAAGGAACGCGTGCTCCAACACCGTATCGTAGCGCATATACGTTACCTGACCAAAATTAAATTAGTTTCACTTTTTGCCCACAACGAATCTCAATTACGGCACTATTGTCGATTTGCGATGATTGTGAAAAATTGGATGCAGACATCCTATTATCTGGTTTTGATGCGATGACTAGTAACATAATTGTAGGTTTTTTGGAATTCCGCCTGTTAATATTTTCAAACAAAGGACAACTCAATTCTCTCTGTTGTCCTCATCTCACCATCATCAAATGAGTTCACACCTGGACATAGGTCTCCCTATGAATATATACAGTACCCACTCAGAGGATTCTGCTGCCCATCCTCTGATGCGAACGCACCAGGGATCGCTTGTTATTACATCCATGTGAAGGGGTCCTATTCCAGGACGGGATCACCAGGGCTAATAGAAATTGAGAGAGCACACAACACTTACACGGTACCTGCTTACTTGCATGGAGGGTATGTGCCTAGGCATTTACTAAATGTATTAGTAAATTACTGACCTGAACATTTTTTAACCCATTTGCTAAGAACATTTGGTCGTCGAACCCTGAACCTGGAATTTCTGGCCCCACATTGAAAGATCTGTAATAAAAATAATCATCGACGTATGGTGGATTTGTGAATATGAAATCTACTATAGATTTCTTCCGTCTCTGGAGAGTTTCTAAAGCACTTTCTTCGACTGTTGTAGAATCTGCAGTTGTCATAGCATCGATCATAGATGTTTGATCTGCTGTTGCTTCTGAAATGGTGGTCATCGTACTTTCAGTCATCTCATTCATGCTAGCCGTAGACATTTCAGAAGTGGAATCGACGGCCATTCCCCCCATATCTATAGTAGATAAAACTATTTCATTTAAAGCTGTAGGTTCCTCGGTCAACGCTGACGTGGCTTGTGAAGTTTGCTGAGCGACAGTCTCTGCATCTGCTTCTGAGCTTTGAGCAATAACTATTGCAATGGTAGTGTCTGGTTCGGGAGTCGACGGTGTGTTGCTGGAAGACGCTGTTGATATCAGTATTGTCGTGGTTTCCGGAGGCGCAGATGTGGTAGTTTCGAGACGTGCTGGTGTTGTAACAAGTTCAATTGGGGTAACCGTGATTTCCGTGGTAGGCGCAGTAGTCATGACGATAGTACTTTCAGCGTTCGGTGCAGAAGATGGATTCATCGATGTAGCTTCTGTGGGCGATCGGATGTCAACATCAAGTGTTTCTGCGTTTGGATTATCGGTGGTCTCCTCTTTAGTCGAAGCAGTAGATGCGTCTGTTGTACCATCTATGCTCATTGCTACTGTAGTCATCGGAGTGGTTTCGGCACCAGTTTGACTTATTGCTGTCGTATTCGGACTATTGCTGGAACTATTCGATGGGGGAAGGGTTGGTAGGTGGTCGTTTTCTAAATCGAAACCGTAGAATCGCAAAATCTTTTTGTAGCCATCGTTAAATGTGACGTTTTCGTTGTTCAAAGCAAGGCCTGCGAGAAATCCCTCCTCTGGAACGAAATAAGTCTGGAAAATACAAGGTAAGTAGGTCCTACGTAACAAATATCAAGCACTAGGTCGGTAAGAATAACTATGTATGTAGGTACCTACCTACTTACCTATTACTTATTTTATAAGTGCTATTACTATACTAACTAGGGTTCCTATTAGTTTGACGACCGATGTGGCGCGGCGGGCGAATGTCCGCCTGCGACGCAGAGGTTGCGGGTTCGATTCCCGCCTTGGGATAAATGTTTGTACGATCTGCAAATATTTATTCCGGGTGTTCTGGGTATTTTCTATGTATAATAAAAAATATCTATGTATGTAATATAATATTGTATTAAGTATATCAGTCATCTAGTACCCATAACACAAGCTCTGCTTAGCTTGGGGCTAGATGATGCTGTGTGGATCGTCCGGCATTATTTATTTATTTATTTATTTATTATTTACTTACCTATCTAATCATCGATTGGTAAATAATACGAATCCCTACTCCTACATAATCAAATTACTGAGCACCCCAAGCTTTGTGCTTATTCTTAGAGGGTGTGTTTTCAAACAGTCACTTCCGAAATATTCCTCGCATTGTTGATTTGTAACTAGCTACCTACCTATTTAGTTTTAAAGTTCCTTGTTAAGCTTCAAAGTATCAGAGTTTGTAAATTTTTTTTGGTGAGGTTTTCAGCTAGTTTTATAATTCTTATGAATAAAATAACCAATTTGTTAGTTTTTATAGTGCTTAGGAAATAACAAAGATTTTATATCCCAAAAATTATCGTCAAGTATATAGATGGAGTCACAGTCGCTAAAGTACCGTATTAAAAAAACATCCCAAGGCTTATTTCGTCAGGTCCAAATGGCTCTCGCTAGCGCTGTTGGCTTGCGCATCTCCGTATCAAGGGGAGTGTCGTGGGTTCAACTCCCACTCGAGGGAATAATTTTTGGGAAAACATAAAATCAAAATAATCAATGTTGTATATAGAACTTTTGATCGAGTTTATATAAGTAAATTAAAAAAATACATATATTTCAGTGCACCTTAAGTGATCTAAACTTAGAACACCTTTTCTTTCAAAGAACTGTGCTTGAAAGTTGTTATTAGCCAAGGATCTTCAAGTTTAACCAAAATTAGTTACATATATTTAGATCCTAATTTAGGTTTTTAAAAAATGATTTATTAAAATTATCAAATGTTCATGAACTTCTGTTTCTGACTAATATAGGTACTTTCCTACTTAAAATACAGTACAGTAAATAAATGGTTTCCAATCATATCTACCTACCTACAAGTACTTACTTCAAGTCTTCAACAAGTAAGTACCTACCTACCGAGGTACTTGTTAAAACTTTCAACTAGAAAGTGCCTCTGATCCAAACAAAAGTGTAGTTACTATAACATCAGTTTAGGTCAGTATGTTGAAGGTATTCACGGACTGTTTACTAATGTCATCTGACCTAAAACCTTTTGTTTTGCTAATTACCTACTTTATTATGCTGCTGTTATAACGAGGTAGGTAAGTACCAGTCAGGTGGTAAGAGTAATGCAAAGCGTACTAGTATACCTACCTGCCTGCCTACCTACCTACCTGTCTTAGCGTACAATTACATAACATAAATAATCCTGTTTAAAATATATCGCACAAAAAACCATGGTAGGTACTCACTTTCAAAGTACGGTGTATATCCCTAAAGCCTATCCTCATAACGCTCCTATTCCACGGCAGTTGCATCCCTCTCTGAATTTGATAAGAGGACTCTCCATCCACACCCTCGTATAAAGCCACTATGATTCCCATCAACCCGTAGGGAGAAAAAGCAATGTTGTTATCGTTCAAAAAATTATGTTCTGCTAGCACTTTCAACCCGAATCCGTTAGTGACGTCAACCATGTGAGCCAATGGGGTCCGGCCGGTGTCCCACACTTTTATTTCTATGGGCACTCCATACTGTCTCCCCTCGGTGGACGAGATGAAGTAAACGCAAACGAGGAGTAGGCCCTCGAACGCGAACGCGCGTCTGCCTCCTCGCATAGTGGCCGCGCTTATGAATAGTCCGATAGTCCGATGTGACCGTGCTTCGCTGACCACGAGCTCGCTGCTGCTACGCTCGAGCTGTGACTCGGGCCTCGAGGCTAATCTTTGCTAATTAGCATCGAACGAGACCCCGAACTTTCGGTGAATGCCCTCTGCGAAAATAATACACAAAGTTTTGTGCGGTTTTGTCTTAGCGCGGTGCAAATTGTTACTTGATCGATCGCCCGTAGGCGGCAGCAGCGTGTTTGCGCAACGGTGATTTGGGCCTTTATTTAGTATTATGTATATTATTGCATACTTTGTACATTATATGTTTCGTACGTTTTTATGCTGAACTAGGTACTAACCTACCTACAGTCAGAAGCCGCCACAAAATAACGCTCTCCAAAGCACAAAAGCGCTCCGATGAAAATGCTACGGCACGGTTAGGCAGGTAGGTACCCATCCCAATGGTGAACGCTTAGGAATATAGGTACACCTACCTTACTAGCTACCTTAATGATTCACAATTTTAATTAATTCTTAGGATGCAAGAATAACAAAATACTTGACGACCGATGTGGCGCGGCGAGCGAATGTCCGCCTGCGACGTAGAAGGTTGCGGGTTCGATTCCTGTCTTGGGATAAATGCTTAGACGAGTAGGATAAATGTTTGTACGATCTGCAAATATTATTCCGGGTGTTCTGGGTATTTTCTATGTATAATCAAATAATATCTATGCATGTAATGTACCTATTGTATTAAGTATATCAGTTATCTAGTACCCATAACATACGCTCTGCTTAGCTTGGGGCTAGATGATGCTGTGTGGATAGTCCGGCATTATTATCATAATTATTATTATTACTTAACGATCGTACATAGGTAGCTCAATATGGTACCTATATACCTACCTGAGACTGGCCTCATAGCTCAGTTAGCTGAGTCTTCTGCGCTGTAGGTTGTGGGTTCATTTCCCATCGAAAAACAAACGTTTGTGTGATGAACATGTTTGTTCTCTGTCTGGGTGTTAAATTGTATTTTATCTGTCTACGTATTTTATGTATGTATTAAAAAAAAGAGTATGTAAGTAGGTAATCTATCATTCAGCATTGTTCTCATAATACAAGATAAGCTTTGTTTGCTGCTTTAGTCCATATTCTTTGGTTTGGGTACAGACTAAAGTTTTGGGCTAGGCTAGATAAAGTTACTCTATGGGCTAGATGGTGTCGTGTAAAATATCCACGAATATTTTTTTATTTACCTACTTATATAGTACCTACTATACGTATCGACCTGCCTATACTAAAAATTAGCATGTATTTTAAATAATTTATAAAATTACAATTAGATGATTTTTTTGCAAATGGCCTTAATAAAAATTTAATATTATAATCTATTTATCAAGTAAACCCTTTCATACAAACATAAGCTTGTATTAGTTGGCCATGATTCCATGATGGGATCAAAATTAAATGACACCTAACGCTTACATTTTTACATCGTTATCGTTAGCTATCCAATTTGATCGCGTGATAATGGTGTTTTGACAGTTTTGTTTGATGACACAAATTGGGATCGGCTCAGTACATTAGAGTGAATGAATCTGACTTGGCAAAAAGAATAGTATCCAGCGCCCGAGAAAAAAAGGAAAAATGGCGTGTAAGATTGCCTTTCCTTGCCTCGTTGTTTGACAGATTTGGATTCGATCGATTGTGATCGTAGAATTTTTGGTGAATATGTGGTGCATGTAAAAGCGTCACCCGCTGTCATTTTTAGAATTTTCAGCTTCAGAGTTGTATATCTTACATAATTAATCCAGTTACTCTATCGATGCCGTGTTGTGCTCGTAAACTGTGTTTCGAAGTTCGTCTCGTTTCTTTCACCAATTTTTCAGGTCAGTAAACCCTCAATCACACTAGTTCCAACCTTCCTTTTTTACTACTTTCAACTTTAAGTAAAAGTTTTAAGAAAATGAAACGTCCTGAACCACTTGGAATAGGTATTGTGCCTAGAATTCGGTAGAAAATAACAGCGTTCGTAGTGATGTAAGTAGGTACTGCCGTTTTTGAGTTTTGACCTTTAGAAATTCAAGTATTATGTTAGATATTTTCGAGGATAATAAATAGTGTTTAGTATAAAATTATCCGCCGGCGCAGTTACTACGAAATAACGACTTATGTCAAGACTCGGCTTGGTGAAACTCTTGTTTTTAAGTAGGTAGTTACACAAAGAAAAAATATTCATTATTATAATCAAATTACAAAATATTCGTCAAGAGGCTGAACAAAAGCTCGTTAAAAATTTTTAAATGGTCACACCCAAGCTCCTATTTCAATAGATAACTATGCATGTATAAATGTAAACTCGGTTTTTTTGATTTTGTAATATGTAGAAAGGTATATTAAACAAAGTATTAGGTAGGTAGTTTCATACTGTTATTACTTATGTAAAGTTCAATAAACCGTTATAATTAAGTATGCAAATAACATTTAAACTAATAAATAAATTTATTGGCCAGAAAAAGAGCACAGAATGGTATTACCATTAGTAGATGAATTGATTATCTATTATGATATAATCATATTCTGTGCTCTAGTGTTAATTGTGTTTAAAAAAATATATTTTTTCTACCTGCCTAATGATATAGCTTAATTTGCCTAGGGTAAAACTATAGATATCCGGTACCTTGATATAGGGGTGGAAAAGTTTGGCGTTAGTAGTTAGTTACGTTAGTAGTCCCCCTTTGAACCCTTGCCTCCTGAAGATATTAAGTTTTTTAGATGTGCTACTACTGGGAGTGGTTGTCCAAGAGTATGTTAGGTTACAACTAAAAAAACTTAACATTTGGAGCAAAGGGTTTATAAAGGGACCTATCTACCGTTCCCTTAAGTGACATCACCACATCTGCCTGGATATAATAATAATAATAATGTTGGACAATACACACAGCATCATCTAGCCCCAAGCTAAGCAGATCTTGTGTTAAAGTCAAAGTCAAAAATCATTTATTCAGTAATATTCGCAGGGATCATCTTGAAATTATGGGCACTAGATGACTGATATGCTTAATACAATACATTACATACATTAATATTTTTAATTATACCTAGAAAATACCCAGAACGTCGGGAATAAATATTTGCAGATCGTACAAACAGATTTATCCCAAGGCGGGAATCGAACCCGCAACCTGCGTTGCAGGCGGACATTCGCCCGCCGCGCTACATCGGCCGTCGCTGAATGAAGTCATTGCTGGTAATAGATTTCAGAAGAAAAGTAGTTAGGTACTGGATGTCTATAGCTAATCCAAGGGAAAAAGTGTGGTAGTATCTATGAAGCAAATAAAAAAGTCTACATAGGTAACTGCATCATGCATGATTGTACTTGCGTTTGGGCAAGAAAAAATAATCTGTCCAAATTAGTATTCCACAACTTTTTTTACAATTTCAATAAAAAATATTTACGTAGATACGTTACGTACGATATGCAACATCAATGCTAATCTCTGAAAAAAGTGTTCCAATGTCTATTTGGACAACTTTTTCAAAAGATTTGTGCATTTAGGACCTGATATTTTCATGTGTAAGTATACCAACTGACGGTGGAGCCTGCAAGTAAGTTAAAATTTATTTGTAATAAATATATTTTTATCATGTTTGCATTAGCATATTTTGATATTTAATGGTTTACTTTACAGTTTTGTTGGGGTCTGATCACCATCAGAAGAAAGAAGAAAGTGCATTCTACGATTCAGCATTAGTGTGAGAAGTTTATGATCAGTTTTATGGTCATAAACAATCAAGTGTAGTGCTTCAAAATGGACCTTCCCGACTGCCCCCCGGGGGCTGAGGGGTATCAAGACTCTGTGGTGGAAATGCCCAAGAAGCCTGAAGGCGATGAACCAAATTGCACTAAGGTAAATATGATTTTCAATTTAAAAAAAAAGAACAGAAAATGTGAATACAGTGAAAGTATAGAAATCCTTAAAATCAAAGTAAAAAGATTATTATTTAAAATTTACTATTTAACCCATCTAGGATGTTCTTAAAACTACCTGCTTATACTTCATTGGTGATTATTTGTTTACACCTAAGATATCAATACACATAAATTTTACTAGGCTAGGTTTTTTCCTTTCATTTTCTGACTAATCAATAAAATTAAATTGTGTATTCTACTAACTATTTGAAGTATCTATCCAGTATATATCCAATAACCATATTATAAGAAAATAATACCGTGATAACAATAGTTACCTAAGTTTAAGGCAGGCTGTTATTAGATATTTTGAATTTTTTATCTTAGAAATATTGTTTGGTTATTATTGTGTAAATGGAATGAAGTAAACGTGTTTTCCGTGACTTCTACTTCTACTTCCGTGGTTTCGATTTCTCCGTACTACAAAGATATTATACTGCGCTAAAATGTAATCCTATTCTAGTCCTAGTCTCCAAAATGAGTCTCAGTGCCAAGATTTATTGAAATCCTTTCAGCATTTTAGCCGTTTAAAGGTTTTAGACGAGAGTTACACTTGGATTAATAATACCACCGATTTGCTTTGACAGTCGACAGTGATCTCGCGATTTAAGTAAATTATCAGTGATTATAACGATTTACTAGTAGATTAGACTAGTAGATTCAGTAGTAACCCATACTCCGTGTGAAGGGCTCTACCAGGGAAGTACTACCATTACCATGTATTTCTGCCGCTAAGCCGCATTGGTGTTTTTTTTATAATGATGCTGGACAATCCACACAGTATCATCTAGCCCCAAGCTAAGCAGAGCTTGTGTTATGGGTACTAGATGACTGATATATTTAATACAATGCATTACATACATAGATATTTTTTATTATACATAGAAAATACGCAAATCACCCGAAATAAATATTTGCAGATCGTACAAACATTTATCCTAAGGCGGGAATCGAACCCGCAACCTCCTGCGTCGCAGGCGGACACTCGCCCGCCGCGCCACATCGGTCGTCAACCTAAAAAGTTCTGCTGGACAACATGTGTTTCTGTATTGTTGCAACATATGAGCTGGGCTTCAGTCATTTCAAAAATGAGCGTTATTATATTAAGTTATTCCGTGCCGCAATTAATACACCTTCAAGAGAGTGCAGTTTAACACTGCTTCTTACTTATTTTGAGGGGTTTGCCATAATCACCACCCTTTGGTGACTATGGCAGGCGGATTAGTGGCCGCAGTGTCGGTGTTTAGGTACTTAGGAAACCCATCCCCTGGCGTTCCCTTAGTTGTCTCTTACGACATTTATGGAAAGGGTTCTGTTTTACGCCACGGATGGTTAAAAACAAATAATAATTTATTTGTTTAATTACCAATCCATTTCTGATGATTAAATAGTTGAACTATATTAAAATGTTTACTATTTTAGCATTTAAGAAATTTAAAAACTGCTTAGCCTAGGGCCTAGAGGGTGCATTATCCTCAAACTTTATAGTACAGTGGTACAACCTGTCGATCTATCAAGTTCTATGCATGCCGGATGAATGGTTTGAAAGTTACACATGCATAGACAAATATACGTACACAACACACAAATATTAGCGTTGAACTCTCCACTGTGTATAAGAAATCAATGTACTTACTTTGTGTATGAGTAATAATCACGTCATGCATTAGTAGGTTATTAAAATTATATCTAGTGTAAGTTAGATTTGTTGTGCTTATTCTAAAATGCTCAAACAAAAAAAAACATTAAGTTTACCTATTATAGAATAGAATAGACTAATGCTGTTGGCTTTATTGAACAGTTTTTGCGATTAAACGATGTGTGATTAATGAGCGTGTTTAGTCAAATCAATTTAGATTATTTATTAACTCGATGAAAATTTATAAAAAAAATTGGTATCTTGGTCTATTTTTGCATTGGTTCTATCTAACTCTATTTTTATCCGACTTTAAAAGGAGTTACTTTTTGTTGGTGTATCAGGTGGTCCCATATAAATTTCATCAAAATCAGTTCGGTTATTTGGTTTTTAAATTAAACTAACTGAAAAAAATTCACCTGAAATAATGTTATCCAAGTTAATGTTGATGTCGGTTTTACAAGTTTTTTAAACTTTATTATTTATCAGTATGACGAGTATTTAACCTATGCGTAGACGAATTAGCCATGGTTTATTCGTCTAAGAACCTACGTCATATTCACCACCAACCCTCACCATCTCAACCTGCTCGCATAGAATGTGCCATACTGTGGCCATGTAGGTGTTATAATACTACTATCACACTGACGTATTGATTATGTAACTACAGTATTTAGGCTTTATCCACACATTTGGCAGAACATCTCAAAGTGCCCGAAGAAATTACAGGCATGTCAGACTTGAAGTGCATACATATCAGTTTGATCCTGTTTCTATTTATAAGGCGTCATTTTTACTGGAATATCCCGGTATCAAACCTGGTATTATCTTAGTATTATATATAATACTGGTCTGATATATCAGACCACGTTTTGTATTATTGGTAAACCCACTAAAACCCAAAGGCAAAAAACACCTTTCGAGTAAACCGTGGCAAGTATGTTTGTGCGGTACGGCTGCGAGCGTCCCGATTGAAGCGGTTCTTAATCACTTATAATTATTATGAGATATCTGTTTTATTTGTTAATGAAACAATTTCTCGATTCTTATAATTTGTTTTCCATGCACAAGAAATGTAGTAGTCTAAGATCATGGGTTCGAATCGTAACATTTTTTAATTCAAAAAAACATGTTCGCAAAGCAAGTACTCTCAAATTGTCAGAAGACATCGTGAGAAACTTGGACTTAGTCAGTTCTGCACGCATTGACTATGTGTTTCCTGTGGATATGGTCGACTAGACCCTACGGTCATACCACCATATGACGGTACTATCTCTACGACGGTATAGGCGTTGGGCAAGCTTACTTCATCTATTAAATAATGGGTCAGACGTCCAGTAAATAGAAGGATACGTATCAATCATAAAGAGATGCAAATTCCTACTTATTCTTCGGATCTACATTTGTCAGGTATGAAATAGGATTAGTAGCTAAAATATTATAAATTTAATCATATTTACGAAACGAAATACCAACATTTTTGACCTTTTTGACGATGCTTAACGCGAAGTGTTTTTGTTCTTTAGGCTCCATATGCATACAATTTTACACACTAAACTAAATATTTATGTGTAAAATTACAAATATTTACGAGATAATAATAACATTTGGTAAGTACGATTCCGAAAGCGAGTATGTAACGGTAAATAAATAAAATATTTGTATAATGTTGTCTATTTTATTGAACTATCCCACAATAGTGTAACTATAATATGTGTAAGTACTAGGCAAGCTAGATTGTGAATGGGTGAAAGAATTGCTTAGAACGAATAGTAATACCTGTGTACGCTTACAGGCAGAGCAAGAGTTCCATAACCATCTCGGGAGTTTGAAAATCCGGCTTGAAAATGGCGAGACTCGGCCTATGGTGGAGCGACGAGGGCGGGACATATCGGGGAAGTGGATTTATCTTTGCTACCCATGTGCGGCCGTCTGCAGTGGCGAACTCACTCTCCAGGTAAAGTTTTACCTTCAAATATTTTAATCAATAAAATACTGGTGTTGGATGGAACTGAGAGTAATCGCTAACTATTGGTCTCATACACAAGCTCAAAGTTGCACAACGGGCTATGGAGAGAGCTATGCTGGGAGTTTCACTAGGACAAAATCAGAAAATAAGAAATCCGTAGAAGAATCAAGGTCACGGACACAGCTCTCAGAATCTGCAAGTTGAAGTGACAATGGGCAGGCCATATAGCTCGTAGGACCGCTGAGGAATAAAGGTTCTAGAAAGGTTCTGCGCCACGAACCGGAAGAATAAGCGTTGGACGCCCTCCTAGCCGATGGGCTGATGACATTGTTAGAATAGCGGGATGTCGTTGGATGAAAAGGGCTCAAAATCGTTCTTCCTGGAAACGTATGGGGAAGGCCTATGTCCAGCAGTTGACCTTTACAGGCTGATTATGATGATGATGTTGACGATGTCTGTCGTATCTGTGAATATCGGAATCTGGGGTTTGGATGATTCTATTGTATAGCTAAGAAAGCACTAGTGATAACGAATTAGTATTCTCATAATATTGTCTATTACAAAACTGTTGTTTTTCATTTATAAAGAGAACGAAAATTATTTTCTTGCGTTAGTCGAATTCAAATTATTTTTTGTTTCTAGGGTCACATATCGGGGAGAAAGCATAAGACCAAGTTGAGCATGCGTAACACTTGGCCGGTTAGCATCTTCGACGATCATCCTTTCAACCAGTGCCAGAAAGGAGTAGATAAGGAGAAGTCAGTTGGTACGTTTTGGAATCATATAAGACACTATAGCGAATTAACCAAAATGTAAACATTGCTTAAACTTAGCCTTGTCACTGTTTGTCAGTATCTATTCGTAAGAGATGGCAATAGTTTAATCATTGTTTATGTTTTGACAGATTTTTAATGCCATAAAAATGAAAAAAAAAACAATAAATTAAACCTCAAAGAAATCCTTCATCAACTGGAAAAGAGCCGATGACCTTCGAACGGCTGAACAGATTTTCTTGTATCAGTCTAAAAAACATACGACTCACCTGTCACCTTTCAAACAAGCCATGTTATTGTTATTACTTAACCAAACTCATAATCACAGTAATTTATAACTGTCAAATATGTAATGGCTAAAAAAAAAGTTAAAATATTTCAGATACCGCAGCGCGCGCTGTGACGTTCAAACATATTTTTTTAAATTAAACTCACAATCATGTATTACAGTTATACATGTCATAGCTAAAACAATACAGTTAAAAAAATTCAGCTACCGCAGCAGTCTCCGCCACGTTTGAAGATACTCAATGACATAAAAACAAACTTCTAACCACGCAGTCATTTTACTGTATTTATGTCACGTTTAATAAGCACTGTTACATTTTTCGGCTACTGTAGCACCTGCCAACACATTTAAACATACTCAAAACAACCACGCGGAGGTAGTCACGGGTTACAGCTACATAAGATGTTGCGAAAAAATATAAAAAGGGGGAGTTGAGAGAGAAAAAGGCGGGGGGAATTTGATTAAACGTTATATATAGACTGATTTCAATTTTGGGAAGGGGGAATGTGTCGGTTACTGTATGGTTATAAGGGCTCGCGAGGTCTACTGTTCTCACAGAGCCACTAGTATAGATTATTATTAATCCCGCAGCGCCGAGTGTCCTTAAGAAGATGAAAGAAGAAGTAGAACTCCACAACAAGAAAGCTGAAGATTTTGACGAGTTCTCAAAGTGTCGTCAGGTCACTTGCCACATCCAATATTCTATTGATGCCATCAAGTAAGTGTGCCTAGAGTTAGCACCTTCACACAGAACATTGAAATCAAGTACTGACATGAAGACTTTCATGTGCTATTGTTATAATGTCCGCTCCGAGAGTTGCCAAGTTTTTAAATGGAATTTCATTTTCATTAAATTAAAACAAAATATTATAAATTAAGCAAAAGTCCTGCTTCGAAGAATGCAAAAGTTGGTGAACAATTAATTCATTATAGTAGGTTGGTAGGTTTGGTTCTGTAGCTGCTTGCACAACAATTTGTACAGCGAAGGAAAATGTTTTAGCGTCTATGCATGTAACTGTAGTAATTTTGTTTACATCCTCTTTCTTTTTTTTTTGTGTTATTTTAGTTTCTTATAAATTTATGCTTCAGAGAAGACTAGGTATACTTGTTATTATTTTGTGGAAATATTTATTGTCAGTTCGAAAGTTTATTATTTTCGTTTTTTTCTAAAGTATATTTTATTGTTGATTGCAATACTTAAATGTTCCCCCCCCCTTCCTGTTTAAAGTATAACGTATTGGAAATTTTTTGTAATGTTGTACTAATCTTTACATGGTATAAAATGAAGTCTCTTCTGCTGTCTGTTCGCTTAGATCTTTTAAACTTCTCAACGGAAAGTACAGCAAAGCCAAAAAATTCAAAGATTTGTACCGTCCAACGAAGTGAGCATGAGTCAGCTAGTGATTAATACATTGAAATCAGTCTCGGTGCTATTATTATAGTATTCGTGAAGTACGTACCCAGTGGTGTATATGCATAATATTTTGTTGCAGATCACCAATGATCGGTATAGAATACCTGGTGGAACACCCTCCGGAAGAGGAGCATTACGAGCCATCATATATCTGCACACTCTGCACCAAGCAAGGCCATCCGCGTACCATCATTAACCATATGACCTGCTTCTGGCATCGTTACAACTACATTGTAAGTAATAATGCTTAGAGATGAGAAAAAGTGCTATGTGCCACCTAGTAGATGTTCTACAAGCTAATTTTTTATTTTTATCTATATAGAAAAAAAGAAAAAGATTTTTTTATCTATAATCCCTGTGATATCTCTAGTATACAGATATCTCATAAACCTCAAAATAGAGGTATCTCAAGGATACTGGTATTCTGTAGCACAGGTTTTTCATAAACCTGTTTCAGCTATGTTCTAAAACGCAACTTTCTATAAGTAGGCATATCGTTGACAAAAAGTCCACAAATCAATATACTTTATAGTAAAAGAATCTTTGTCCAGACTGATTACCATATAGACAATGCACAGTCTAAACCGTTGGTCGTACTTGCTTTAAATTTTCAGGGTATATCTATATTGGTGAACTAAGAAACGAATTTCCGATATTCAACAAGTTTGTATTAAAATAACGTTTCAGCAGTATTAATATTGTTTGTATCTCCAGAACCGTCACTTCCCGAAGGCGTCGCAGCGTCTGAAGCCGATAATGGCGATGCAGAAGTACCGCGACGGCATCAGCATTATCCTGAACCGACTCGCGCAGCGCATCGAGGACAAGTACGGCCGTCTGCGTCCCATTCACATCGACAAAGATATATACGACAAGGAGAAGTGAGCACTACTTTTTGTACTTGTACTTTTGAATCTTGAGTGATATATCATGTTTTTTTTGTGATGGTGGTATAGGCTGATGTTAAGTGGTAAACATCAACTGTAACAAAGCATTGCCTTGTAGGTGACACACGTTCACAACACCGTTGATTATAAAGGTATTTTTCCAAAGATAGTTGTCTAACACTGTCGTATTTATTTCAGGGACAAACTAATGCAATGGATCTACAAGGGGGAGCATCTTACGGAGACCGAAAGCGTCACTTTCGAGGAGGTGGTGGACGTGGATTTGATTGAGAGCCTTCATACACCCCGTAAGAGGAACCTAATTTTAACATTGGCAACGTACTTAGAACCTATAACCGATGTTAGAACCTATAACCATAGTTCAGAGTGCAAGTGAACTATTTTTAACATTTTACATAACAAACACCCGCTTGGTACCTACTCTATGTGTATTACAAGTTTCATCCACATCCAATACCATGCCAATGTCTGGCATCAGGCAGCTTCCATGATCGTTCTGCATCAAGCAAAGTGATCAGTTTGATTCTATCAAATAAATACCGTTCGATGTTGCTATGTTCCGGTTTGAAGGTTGTGGGTCCCGGTGAAATTACAGGCACACGAGGCTTAACACCTGTATGTCTCAGGTTGTCACACGTTCCTAAAAAACTTAAACTGCGACATCCTGCGTCTATCAACCTGAGGCATCGCATGCAGGTGTTAAATGTCATTTACTTGTAATTTCATCCACAAAACCGGATTAAAACAACGCAACTTGGCGGCAGAAATAGGCATGATGGTAGTATATGGTGTACAATCCCTTCACGAAGATCTACTAACTATTATGCCCATCAAAGGACTTTTTTAGGTTGACAAAATATTATAAATTATATGCTTTTTTCAGATGAAATTAGACTGGCTACTACTGCTGCTATTATAAAGTAAGTCATATTTTATACTAGAATGTAACCATGTACGATTATAAATGTAAGGTTAGAGTATGCCTCTGACTATCCCCTCAAAAGATCGTAGGCAGGTACGATAAGGCAGGCTAAGATACAATTCGTAAGTTATAAAACGGTGTCACAGTGGATCTTTCCGCTGAATATGATCATAAATAACTAATACCAAGTTAGAAACAAGTTAGGCGGTGTAGAGGTAACATGGCATATATGGAGATACATTGACCCACCTCAAATCCAGTGAGACAGTGGTACCCTACACTGGTCATCACATCCTCACCACCCTGCTTTCATACTGTCCGACCAAAACAAAGGAGGACTTAGGTTTGGGTATATCATTATTAAATAAAGAAAAATATAGGAAAGTTGTATTTTCACTTCACGAGCTACTGGAAATATAAGCGGACAGATTTTTTTATTTTAGAGGTTTTGCTGCGTAAGAGATTATTGTAGTGCTGTATACCATTTTGTAATTTATGAAATGTATGCATGTTAGTGCTGCGGAGACTACTTACCTTTTTTTTAATAATAATTGCTGATAGAACAAACATATGGCCCACCATTGCTTATAACAAAGCATTACATTGCAATTTCGAACGTGCCCTACAATGCACTGCTCTGCGTTCATCAACCTGAGGCATACAGGTGTTAAGCCTCATGTGCCTGTAATTACACCGGCACCCACACCCTTAAAACCGGAACACAGCAAGCTGCGGTAGCGGTAGAAATTTACTTCCCCTGATAAGCCCTTCATTGAGAGCACTGAATTATAATAATAATTATATAAATAATCATAATATATAATAAATTTACTTGGTTTTTTTGTTTTAGGAATAAAAATGACCCTTCACCACCTCGTGTCGCGGCACCTAAATTTCAGAAGTCTCAGAACACAGTGAGTATTTATTACTTTACTTTTATCTATCTGTATATTTATAACTTGGGATAATATAAAATCTTAGTGATTTTCTTATGCACGAAAGTACTATAAAGTCACGGCCTTTGAATTTTACGTGTGTTTTTAGCTTTTGCCCGTGACAATGTTTGCTAGATATCCGGATAAAAAGCCTTATTACTCGTAGTAGTCTTCTCCTAAAATTTTACAACCCTCCTCGGTAGTCCTTTCTTACCAAAGTAATTTTCCAATCAATGGTTTTTGTTTCAGCGTTCTCTTCGCGTTAGTGAACGTCGCTTGTCTATGGATCTGTCGGATATCAGTGACGACGAAATAAAGCGCAACACTAAAGACGATCCTAAAAGCAGGTGAGTCTGGTTTTTCGTTTTGTTTTTAGCATTTAACACTTATACGACGCACAGCAAATTACTTTACTGACTGATAAGAAGTGGGGCGTGCATTTTTAGACTGGATTATGTACTTATGTAGTTAGAGATAAACCAGTTTAAAAATGACTCCCTAAAACATTTTACCGGTTTTATTAAATATTTTTGTTACTCTCACTTTTATGTCAACATAAGCATCAGATTTATCGGCTATTTTAGCTACACTGTTAGAAAAAAAGCTATAATATTACATCGTTTCGAGGGTAACTCTCGTTGCCCTCACTTTGATGTAAATTTACATGTTTAGGTAATTTTTCATTAGCATATTGAACATATTAACCCACTATAGTGGGTCCTGTAGCGGCTAATATGCACAAAAAATGTATAACCATGCTTCATGTAGTACCAACTTATTTATTTTTAAATATGTGCGCTATGCCAGCGCTCTCGACCAGTAAAATAAAATATCGTGAGAAAACCAGTTAACATTCTAGCAGCGGTGATGGGTTTGTCACCTAAGGAATATCAACTACTGCAAAATGTGGGTATGTACCTACTAAATATAATATTTGAACTTATCTCTAACTCACTGATCGTTTGAAGATCCCAAAAAAGATACCCTTTCTCCCGATGAAACGACAAAATGGGTAGGATTACGGGAAATCGGTAGATGGGAAAAGCTCAAAATCGTTCTTCCTGGAAACGTATAGGGGCCTATGTATGTACCTGTGACTACCCATGGTACTCACATTAGACATTTTCATCAATCTTGAGTCTGTACTTGGTACTAAGAAATCTTAAAGGATATCTACTGTGCCTGGTAATTAAGTCGTAAAGTATTTTTTTCTTTCTTTCTTAGTCGGTGGCAGTATTTATTCTGTGTCTACAACGTTATTTGATTTTCCAGAGTTGAATCTCACAAACCTCGCTGGGAGCCGTACCAACCGAAGCGCAATGATATAACCGATTTCAAGTCACGATACTCGCTTAAAACACCCCCTGTTGCTAAAAGCACAGACGAGAAGGTAAATATGAAATAAAAAATATCTATGCATGTAATGTATTGTATTAAGTACATATATCAGTCATCTAGTACCCATAACACAAGCTCTGCTTAGCTTGGGGCTAGATGACACTGTGTGGATTGTCCAGCATTATTATTATTATTATTATAAGTAACAAATAAAAATAACTATAAGCTCACCCCAAGCCCCAAACTTAGAGTTATTTGCTCTGAGAGATCTGAAGTTCAAATTGAGCCATTGCATAAAAATATTAAATTCTTAGTTTGTTAGTGTTATAGTGGATTACCAAATTTTACAATTTTTATTGTATCTTTGAATCTATATAACTCATGATCAAAATTAAAAATTTCACTTGACACCCGCTTTATATGCTAAAAGAAGTGTTTCGCCCTTTAAAACCATTTTAACAATCTTTTGTCCAATTTGATTCCTCTAGAAAATTTCGCAACAATCACCTACCAAATTTCATGCGAATCGGATCAGCAATGGTTCGAAAGTTATGGTCGAACAAACATAAATCAAGTTGCCGCAGAGATCTTAAACCGCTTCAGCCTCTTGATCGAATATTAGCAGACACCTTCTAGCCCCAAAATAATAAATCACACGGTCTGTCCTAGTTGGGAATTGAACCCAGAACGCAGGAGGTAGAGCTACTACCAACCGAGCTGTGAGGCTAATCCGAGCAACACATACAAACAAATAATAGAGCAACACACTCTTACTAGATAGCTACTCTGGTACCCCAAGAATGGAGGTATCGATAGATAAAATAACCACGCGCACGAAGTCGCGGGCAACAGCTAGTTTAGAATATTTTCCGAAAGAACTTAACAACAATTGAAATACAATTTCAGGCGCCACGGCCACCAAACTACGAGTACAAACTGAAGTTATCTAGCGAGAAGCGGCAGGCTGCTGAAGATGCAGCTAAGAAGATGCTGGCGTACCACGAGAAGAATCCGGAGAAGCACCCCCTCTACCCCGAGGAGTGGAAGAAGTTCTGGAACCGCCGTTACAAGGAGATCCAAGCTGGTGAGATCATTTATCTCAAAAAACCGTTCATAATCTAGTGTTTCTAATCATTATCATTATCAGTCTGAAGAAGTCCACTTGTGGACATAATCTATACAAATAAATAAAATTGAAGTGTCTGTTTGTAATATTAAAATAACCGCTTTTTACTACATGCATATGAATGTATATGCGATACATATTCCAAAATAGCATTTTTAAAATTTTTGTCTGTCTGTCTGTCTGTCTGTCCATTTGTTCCGGGTAATCTCTGGAACGGCTAGACCGATTTCGACGGGACTTTCACTGGCAGATAGCTGATGTAACAGGGAGTAACTTAGGCTACTTTTTATCCCGAAAAAATAACGGGAACGGGAAAAAACTGCCACGCGGGCGATACTGCGAACAACCGCTATTTTATGCCGTATTAACGCCATCTGTTGGCAACATCGAGTACTACTTAGTTAAGATTTGTAAGTAAAAATGTTTACCGCCCAACGAAGTGGGCACGGGTCAGCTAGTATAATAGAGGGCGTGTTGTAAATGTCTTGTCAATATTTATTATTTATCTAAAATTCTAAGTTAAATGAACACTGGCATACATTGTTTACAGAGGGTAAAGACCCATCAAAACACGACTTCAAGCCTGAATGGATTACCTTCTGGACCATGCGCATGAAAGAATTACACGATGAAGAGTTACGTATATCTGTCATCGAGATATACCGCAAGATGAATATATCTCCACCGGATATGAGCAAGAAGGAATCGGCTTCTGAAAAGGATCGTAGGCGATCCCCGGATGCGTTAGAAAAGGAACGAAGACGCCGAGAGCCTGAGTATAAAAAATACCCAGATCTTAGAAGAATGCCTGAGTATAGGAGGTAAGTTTCAACTTGGTGCGGAAACAAAATACATTTAGAAAAGATCAATGGAAAGTTTGTATATGAGGTATAGCAGCAGGAGAGCACCGGTGGTCTAGTGGGCGTGACCCTGCCTTCTGAACCTAAGGTTAGGTAACCAGTAAGTATTCTAGCAACGGCAATCGGCTTACAACCTGTCATGTATGGAATACTTAAAATGTGGGTATATACCAAATGTACTATCTGGACTGGCACATAGCCATATTTTGCAGTAGTCTCATACGTAACAGGTTGTAAGCCCATCGCCCACACCCGTGGTAGGTGCTATTAATAAAATGTTGTTTAACTTTTCGCATGTTTGTTGATAGGTCGTCGCCGGAGCAACGTCGCCGCTCGCCTGGCAGACGGTCCCGCGAGCCGAGAGATACGAGACGCGAGATCGAACGGAGGCGGTCTCCTGAACGTCGTCGCTCGTCTGAAAGACGTCGCTCGTCTGAAAGACGTCGCTCGTCTGAACGTCGTCGTTCAGACGAACGACGTCGCTCGTCTGAACGACGTCGCTCGCAGGACAGATCCGCCATGCCCGACTATAGGATAGGCCGCAGGTATCGTCAAACCGACAAGCGCAGCGTAGAACGTCTCCCGACTAGGTGTTATTGACTGGAGTATCGATTGTACGTTTTTCGATCGACCAAAATAGGTAGCGAGCTGTCAAACGTAAATTAATATAATCTATTGTAGCACAGCACGTTATGGTTTTACAGTCACAACACAATAGTAAATCAAAAAAGCTTTATTTAATCTATACAACAATTTCACATATGTATATAATATAAACTGATTATTAGTTTGTCCTTTGTATGAATCGAATTCACTAGCTATGTGATCTAGTGGAAGTGACCCCGCCTTCTGATCTTAAGGTCGTGGGTTCGAATCCAGTCGTGCACTAATGGATATTTCTGTTCGAAAAAATGTATGTGTGCAATGCCTGTGCTCTCAAACGCGGTAGAAAAACATCGTAAGGAAACCAGTTAGTATTGTAGCAGCGGCGATGGGCTTGCAACCTGTCACGTATGGAATACCAACTACTTTAAAATGTGGGTTTGTACCCATTGTCTCTTCAAGAAATTCTTATTATTAAATTATTCTTCGTCCGGGGAAGTACTTCCACCATGCCGCTGAGCAGCTTGCTGCGTTACGGTTTGAAAAGTGTGGGTGCCGGTGTAATTACAGGCACATGAGCCCTAACACCTGTATGCCTCAGGCTGATGGACGCAGAGTACAGAGTACCCACGAGATAGTACTTTGTACTAAGAGATCTGAAGGGATATCTAAGGTGCCTGGGTATTAAAGTCGTGATGCTATTTCTTTTTTTTTTATTTAACTGTTACGATTTATCAGGTCTCCGCCGTTCCGTCCAATCCCAGAAGTACGTAAGTCGCCGCCGCGACGCCGCTCGCCTTCGCCTACTCACGCTCGCTCGCGCAGTCCTCTCTCCAGGTATATAAAGAATAACTGTACGATCTGCAAATATTTATTCCAGGTGTTCTGGGTATTTTCTATGTATAATAGAAATATCTATGTAAGTATGTAAAGTATTGTATTAAGTATATCAGTGATCTAGTACCCATAACACAAGCTCTGCTCACTTAAACGTCAGAACTTGGTGAATTTATAAATAAATATAATATTTGTGGACATTTTCTACACAACATCATCTAGCTCCAAACTAAGCATAGCTTGTACTATAGGAACCAGATGACTGCTAGAATACTTATATACTCTTTTTTTGTAAATACATACTAAGAATACAATATAACACCCAGACAGAGTTATCTATACCAATTGTAAGAATTTTGTCCTGACTGACTGACATAGGCAACGCACGGCCTAAACCACTGGTCGTTGACACTCAAATGCAACCCTGCCGGGCTAAGATGTGCAACGTGAGATATGTCGCGCTTGACATGAGATACTATTATTGATGGACATTTTAGAAATTATAGGTAAAAGACCCACTGATAGGCTAAACTTAGCATTAAGTCTTCATTTGACAGAACGAGATAGATTTTTGACACTGTCACAGCACAGGAAGATGAAAAGAGATATCTTTATTTTGTACAAGAAAACGAGTAGACAAAATTTTGTCACGTTCCATATCTTTGCCGAGCGGAACGGGTATAGCCCGCGACGAAGCCGCGCGCGATTCGATATCTTTTATTATATTAGTATTCTTGTGTTAATAGGCGCAGTCCGGCCCACACTAACATAGTTCTGGAGTCGATGGAACGCAGTCGCAGTCCGTTGTCTAGAAGAAACGCGTCGCTTCCGCTGCGCAACCGCAGCCCAGTCCCCGCGGTGCGCGATCCGCCGCCCTCCTTGCAGACCGTGCTCGTCTCTGACGAAGAGTTCAAACCGTGAGTCTACTCTATTACAACACTGTGGAGGACAAGGTCTTCCACCGAGCGACCTTTGGCTCTAGGCCTAAGATCAACAGATGGTCAAAAGATTCGCGTTTTTTTTATTTTTTTTTGTAATCAGTATCATGGTCTGAATGCGCAGTTTCAGTTTTGGAAAATAGTCTTATTACCCCCGGTATAGACAATCTCCGTGAAAATTTCGTAAGCGCAATTCAGGATAGTTCTTATCGGGCTTGCTAGATGGCGCTACATCACTTTTATTATGTAGCTAGCTAGATTGGATGGCACTACAACATAGTTTGTGACAAATAACTTTCTTACAATGAGACACACTTGGCGATTTTACTTCAATGTGCTTAATCTGTTTCAGTGACGACGGCGGCCTATCTCCGTGGAACAGTGACAATGATATCGAGTCAGTATGCTCCATTGCCGACATGCGCTCCGTGGCCGGCAGCGCTGTGTCGCGCAGCTCGCGGCGACGAGACGCGCACATGTCCCGCGCACCCGACCCGCTCGAAGTGGGACCCGTCGAGAATGTCATAGCAACGTTGAGGATGCTGGTTGCCCTGGAGGACTATCTCGGCAGTATCGGTCCGAAGATCATGGATCTATTGACCGAGGCACTGAAGATGGAAAAGGTTAGTTAGATAATGTTCCGTTGAGTCGGAAGTGGTTCGGATTTCAGATTTTTAGTAGTTGTGAAGCTCTTATTGAAGGGCTCGTCCGGGGAAGTACTACCATGCCTATTTCTGCCGCCAAGCAGCTAGCTGTGTTCCTGTTTGAAAGGGAGTCAGTATGCCTCTGATTGATGGGCGCGGAGTAGTGCATCGTAGGGCATATTCCTGGCAAGCGTGACCTGTGAGGAGTTAATAATAATAATTTGTATTAGGAGAAGGCGAACTCGTCTGAGGAGCTGCTGGTGCGTGATTCGGCCGTGGTGCTGGTGGAGACTGCGAAGGAGAAGCTGAAAGGCGCGTCGCAGGCAGGCCTGGTGGCCGCGGCCGCCGCTCCCGCCGTGCGCGCCGCCATCGTGCGCGCCGCCGCCACGCTGCACGAGGCCGACACGCGCATCAAGCGCGCACACGAGACTGCCAAGGTACTCGCACACGACAGTGCCAAAGGTACTATCGGAAAATCTGCAAAAGGGATTTGCTACACTTGTTCATGCCGCCGTAAACTTTTTTATTGCTCCTTGTTCGACTTACCACTGAATCTGATTTTACCTTGCTTCTTCTCTTCCAGAAAAACGCCGCTAATGTAAAGAAAACAGAACAGATGCAGGTTACGGGTGTCGGCGATGTCGATCGCGCTCAGATCGCGCAGCAAATGGCCGCCGCACTTATCGCCCAGGGCAAAACTGACGTCACGAGCTCTGAACTAGCCCAACTCGTGGACGCTGTCGTCGGCATGGCAGAGGCGAAAAAGAAGGAATCCGAGGCAAAAAAAATTGTGAAACCGGTTGAGAAACCTGAGCCGCAGCCAAAGTTGTGCGGTACTGCGACCGCTTTGCAGATGTTGCAGTCGGCGTATGATGAAAATGATAAGAAGTAAGTTGCACCCGTTGTTCTTTTTTACTGTACGTCTTTGAAGTCTCACGATAGTCGGTGTAAAATCTAAATTTTGAATGTTCTAACAAATAAATAAAACAGTTTTTCGAAAATTTGTTTCTGTGCTCTAAGAGTAGCAAATTTCTCTAAATGCGTGCTCGCAACGTAATTTTTTTATTCGACGGCACAAGCGGATGGCCCAGTTGATATTAAGTGGTCACCATCTCCTATAGCAAACAAGAGCATTATTAAAAGTTATGTTATTATTTAATTAATTAGAGAAGCAATGAAAGAGGAAGTACCCGACGCGATGGACGGCCTCTCGGACTCCGACCTGGAAACCCTTCTCAAGAACTTTAACGAGCTGTCAGCTGAGGAGCAGCACAGCCTCATTGCATACCTCAAGAAGTTAGAGGCCCGCGAGCCGCAGAGAGTGGAGCGACTGAGGCAATACGTCAGCGCGGCCGCTACGTCATCAGCATCTTCGAATCCTCCGCCTCCGGTTACAGTCACGCCACCTAAACCGTCGCCAGTGAAGCAGCCGCCGCCGCCGGTGGTCCTAGAGAGTGATGACGATGATTATACGGTTGAAGAGGTAAGTCACATTTACTATAGAAATCGCTCCGACGTATGACGGTAACACGTTCACTATTGCACGTAACTCGTTGATTTTACATTAGAAAGCGCATTCTTGTGCTAAAATAAAAAACGAACGCATTATGCGGGCACAGATTGGGCGTGTGAACAATGAAATGTCTGGCCACGTGATGCAACTGGTAATCAAGATAATATACAAATATGGTTGGATTTCTTGACCGGATAAATGTTTGTTTGTAAGTTTCTGATGCTCGCATTACGATTATGTAGGCAGGTACTGTGAACTCAGCTACCCTTTCTGCAACCACCTTTATTTACATTCATTTATATTTATAAAAATATAAATGAATGTAAATTACTAATTTGCATTGTAAAAGCTTGATAAACTTTGTTTCATAACTTTCAGGTCATCGAGTCAGCGCAGCAAAAAGTAAAAGAGGATCAGATGCGTAAAGAAATTGAAATAGTGAAGAAATCACTAGAAGAATTGAAGGAAAAGGAAGCCACTCCGCCACCCGTGGTTCCTACCGTTGTTCCTGCAGTGGTCGATATATCGAAGAATTTATCATCTGCTTCGGATCTGCTAGCACTGGTTCAAGCATCGATCCAATCGAGAACGCACATATCCGCGCCTTCAGCTATAAGTACTCTTACTTCCAATGTGGTTGTGAACAGTACTCAGCCGCGTTCGTTCGGGGATTTACCATCTTCTATTGAATCGTTGGTCAAACCACAGAACACCCAATTTTCGCCTCAAACGCCAGTTGCTGCGACCGTTACTCCAGTCCCTGTGGCCATCGATGAACCTATGCATCTGTCTCCAGTTGATAATTATAATGAACCATTCATTCAACAAGATGAGCCTATGCAAGTTTCCAACAATAATTTTAGTGATGAACCGTACCATCAAAATGATGACTACAACCAGCCTCAATCATACAATCAGAGTGATAATTACAACCAGGATGATACTTACAATCAAGGCGATTCTTACAACCAAGGTGACGATTACAATCAACCTCAACCATACAACCAGGATGTACCGTACCAAGGTGATTCTTATAATCAGGATAATTCTTATAATCAGGGTGAATCTTACAACCCGAATGAAAATTACAATCAGAATAATACATTTGCGCAGAATCCGCCGTTTAATCAAAACCAGATCCCACCATATCAAAATCAGAACCCATCTTTCAATCAAAACCCGAACCCATCTTTCAATCTTAACCCGAACCCATCTTTTAATCAAAACCAGAACCCACTATACAATCCAAATCAGAACCCACCTTACAATCAAAACCAGAACCAATCTTACGGCCAACCATGGAACAATCCAAGACCGAACATGCCCATGAACCAAGGATTCAATCAAGGAGGGGCGTTGATGCCGACTCCTGGACCGAGTCAGTTCCAACCCAGGGGAAACTTTATGAACGGCCGACAGGATAACATGAATCAAAACAAGTTTGGCAATTTCAATAGTGGGAATAACTTTAGAGGCAGAGGTCGAGGAAATTTCAATGGTGGACCAAGAGGTCGCGGAAGAGGGAGGTTTTAAATAGAATTGTGTTTGTGTTAGATTAGATAATATGAATTATTGTAAGTTCACGTAATCCGATTGATCGGAACATGCGGTCGAACCACGTGGCCAGAGGCGGTGGATGTCTCATAATGGTTGGTTTACACTTTTGTAAGTGTGTAAGACATAAACGAGATAATAAGCTTCAGTCAAGTTGTTGTGCAGAGTAACTTAACGGAGTACTATCTTTTTTGCGAAGGACACTTGTGTAGCGTCACCGTGTTGTGCTCAAGTTCTTATAATGTACTTACAGAAGTGCGGAGCGGCCATTAAACGGTTTTCTTGCGACTCAATTGTGATCCAATAACAATACTTTCGCCGTTAACTGTCCTTTTGTCGCGCCTTTTATAAATGCGTTTTTAGGGTTCCGCACCCAAAGTGTAAAACGGGACCCTATTACTAAGACTGCGCTGTCTGTCTGTCACCAGGCTGTATCTCATGAACCGTTATATGTAGTTAGAGTTAAAATTTTCACAGATGATGCATTTCTGTTGGCGCTATAACAAGTACTAAAAACAATAAATTAAATATGTAAGGAGGCTTTCATACAGCCGTTTTTATTATGGATAATGATACGGAACCCTTCGTGCGCGAGTCCGACTCGCACTTGGCCGGTTTTGATTATAGTTGCAGACTTTCGTCTCTTTTGTAAAGCGTGAGTGACGCTCGAGTTTGTCAAATGATAAATTTGGGAATCTTAGATTATCCTAAGTATTGAAGTCTACTACATGAAATAAATTAGTCTCCACTCAAGCGTTCATATTAATGAAATTATTAATTAGGATGCAAACTGATCTATAGTGATGTAGCAAATTAATATTAAGTACTATCATTTATGTAGTATATGTATTTAAGTATGTCATTCAAGTTCTGGGACAACTTCGGAGGTACCTAATGATTAAGTTTAAAATGTTATAAAAATGCATTTTACGTGGCAATTTATTACTTTAAATATTAATGACTTGTACATGCGTAGGTTTGACGAGAAATAAACTGCTGTAATTTATACATACTTTTTATTTGAATACACCTGTTGTGCCAACCCCACTTAGCATCGGATTAGGGCAAGATGATGATTTATATACATAACACATTGCATCTAAAAATAAACATCGAACACACGATTTTTCTGACTAAATAAATCCATAAAAAATAAAAACTAATAGACACCCATCTCTAACAATGCGTCTATCTGTTCTGTCTCAGGAAGAATATCGATCTCCACAGGTTCATTTTTTACTCTGCTAGCTTTAGGATCTATAGAGAAGAACCTGAACAGTTTGGATAAGCTGATGATAGAATATGCAGAATGTGCCAAGGCGTCTTCTACCATCTCCTTCAATATTTGGAATGCAGCTGTTATTTGTGAAGAAATGCGCGCTTCTGTAATAGAAAATGTAATGTTGTCTATAGCTGATATAATAAAGCAAAGATGAAAGGTTCGACAAGCAAACAGAAAAGAAATTACAGAAAATGTATGTAGACCAAACAAAAACTGTAGTTACGAAAGTTCCGCATTTACTTATGCTCAGTTCTTTAGTTACAAGTGTCATCGTCGTTCGCCACATAGTATAAATTTTGACACCAGAACTCGCTAACCTTGGACGCTATACCAACATTTGTTACGATTTTGTAGTGCACCTAAACACGATATTAGTAATTTGTAGTTCCATATGATGCCACTTACTGATATTCTTTTACGGTTGCTTATTCCATAGGTTAGTGAGTTTCATATCTATGATGAATTTATTCAGTAACTTAACCTCAGTGCTTATTGCTATAAATACCATAAACATTGTTACTTACTTGAATTATTACTTTTGCTGAGATCAAACAGAAACATAAAAAAATTTATTTGCAGGTACAGATCCTTCTCAGTGTATTCCCTGAACATGACTCCTTTCTCGCAAAGTTTGCATAATGGGTACCCGCCGGCGAACGTTTGCGGTAATCTCGTGGTGCGATGGCCACAAGCAGGGTCCTCGCAAGACACCCAGCCCGCGTAGTACAACGCATGGTACTGACGAATCTGTAAACTAAGTTGGTTCTGTACAGATGCTATGTAGTCCAATGGCCTTACAGAACATTTCTCATTCTGACACCTCTCCAAAAACGTGATACTTTCCTTATCTAGCTTGGTACAAGTCTCTCGTATTCTATTCTCTGTTTTACAGTTTTCGTTGACGCAAACGAATGTGAATTCTTTGCATTGCCTATATTTCTCCTGCTCGTTTTCGACTTCGTATGTCTCAATGTTACCGGTTTCTAGTTTGATTTGTTTGTATCCTGATGGGTCTAGGCCAAGGCAATCAGCAACTCGAGAGGGGTCCATACCTTCTATAGGATCACATATTCTGGATATCACAGGATGGAGTTGGTGAGCTAGGTAGTATTTGAAGTCAACTTTTAAGTGTTCGGAGTTTTTCAATTCTTCTATGTGGTAAGCTCGTTGCGTGGCGGAATTTGCGGTGCCATCCTCGCATATAATGTAAGGAACGATGTCTCCTTTCTTAAATCGTCTACTGTTTTTAATGTTCATTCTCAAAGCGACTTGGACGTGCGGTTGTGAATGCTTATCGGCATATTCATTGGGATTTTTCGTAAGCTGCTTTGTGATCGTCAACATGGAAAGAGGCATTTTACCGTCCATTAAATCTTCCTTAAGTTTGTTCAGATGTGCCTGAATACTTTCTAATCTTTCATCGGCCGATTGCTCGGAAAGGATCTGGCTCAATATGAATTTTCCAGCTTCAGCAGCCAACTGTGACCAATCACGACGAACGATATCCAAACCCTTATGTTCTTGTGTGAACGTAAATTCGCCATTTTTGTTTTTACTTATAAGCACAGCTGCATACTTTTTCTTTTTGAGAAGCAGCAGATATCGGAATACTCCATCGATGTCTAGTTCAATCTGCTTGTATTTTTTGTTGATTTCTTTCTTGATATCAACTCCAATTTTAAAAACGTTATCATATTCTAGACAGTTGGTGTTGATCATCAAACTGTCTGTATCTCCGTAAACTACATCATAGTTAGATTTTTGAACTATTTCTTTCGTATCCAAGAGAATCTCTCTGCCTTTCATGGTGACTAGAGCGGCCAGCGGTTTTGCATAGAACCTCGAATGTGTGAAGCCAAGACAACCATACATAGAGTTAGCAGTCAACTTCAAGCCCATTTGTCTAATATTGTACTGCATGAATTGCTCTTGAGACAAATCTGGGGCTTTCATTAGCTTCTTAACTTCTCTTCTACTCTCTACTAGTTTACGAATTTGCGTGGGCAGAACTCCTAGTTCTGTATTGGAGCTTGGCAGAATTAGATTAGCTACGTCATTGTCTGTGGCCGACGAGCTTTTTCTTTTGATTGTTGTGAAACAGATGTTGTACTCTTGTATGATGCTGGGATACAGTGAATTGAAGTCCATTAACAATATGAGTTTGTCGTAGAATCCTTTCTTAGGGTCTAACACCAGACCCCCAGAATATGCAGCTTTTTTCTTCCCTTGCCTTTTTGATAAATCAGTAGCGGTTCCGCCTTCTGGGTCTTCACCTTCATTGACTGCAGCAGCTTTTCTACCATACATTTTGTCAGGCACAATATAGTTTTTCTCAGTAAATGCGTGGAGTAACAAGAACTCATTGCGTTCTGATCTTCCACCCATCAGAGTCCGCGACATTACGTTACCTGCTATTTGCGTTATTTGTTTCGCTAGTGGTATGACATTCAGCTCGCACATTATTTTTAGTATATATGACGCATCTTGCATGCTGAGAGAAACGAGTTGGAATAGGTCGCGACTATTTTCGTAATACCTTGGCAAGTCTTCTAAAGCGACGTTTGCACGTTCTCCTTCCTTCATCTTTAGGACATTGACGCAAAGTGTTTCTAAATCAAAACTTCTTGCTCTGATCAATTCCATAGCGGATAATTTGATATCGCATACAAGTCTTCCCAAAAAGGCATCTTTAGCAGCATATTTCCTTTGCGGTAGGACTGACCTTTTCAGTCGTCCTAGTCTAGACCAGTTAGGAATATTCATATCGAGAATGTTTCCTATGAGTAAATCTTGTTGGAACCCTTGCAAGTCATGGCCGACTACCAAGTCGGGGTCTAACTTCCAGAACTGTACCATGAAGTAGTTGAGAAGCTCGCGTTCTGTGTCGCATTTGGTTAGCTTAGTCGCTTTGTACTGTGGTAAAGCCTGTTTTAGATCTAATGGCCATATTTCGTTGCATTTTGTCATCACTGTAAAAATATAATGGTTATAAAACGGTTGGTAAAATGGTTGACGACCGATGTGGCGCGGCGTGCGAATGTCCGCCTGCGACGCAGGAGGTTGCGGGTTCGATTCCCGCCTTGGGATAAATGTTTGTACGAACTGCAAATATTTATTCCGGGTGTTCTGGGTATTGTCTATGTACTTATAATAGAAAATATCTATAGTATGTGATGTGATGTATTGTATTATGTATATCAGTCATCTAGTACCCATAACACAAGCTCTGCTTAGCTTGGGGCTAGATGATGCTGTGTGCATTGTCCAGCATTATTATTATTATTATTAAAAATAGTGTTCTGTTTACGTAGTTTACCTGCATCATCGAAGATAAATGAACTTACCACAAAAATGCTGCTGAAAAGGTGGATTTGGCGGTGACTTGTGTATGGGGAAAGTGTTATGAGTCAAACAACTCAGCATAAGTATTTTTGTCTTTCTTGTTTTTGGATCCATTGTTGTTCTCATGTTTATCTATAAGTACAAAGGCGAGCAATGTAAGTAGAACTGAAGTTTTGAATACCTCTTAACTAAATACATCAAGAAAAGTTCTAATACAGTTGAGAAATAGACCTGCATGCACAGTAATACCCCTAGGAGTTTCACTCACTGTTTTTTGAATAATATATGCCCATTTTCAGAGCAGGTTTTGTAAGAAGTTAAGTAGTAAACTCATCATTGTCTCATTATGTTTTCATTTCTATAAGATAAGGATCAAATGTCAATAGATGGCGTTCCAGTGTGTTTTGAAAATCCATTCTGAAGATTTAGTTTTGGTTGAAAGGACTTAGTACTACAAGGACATAGAAAACTAGGGTAGTTTCATAACCAATAGAATCACAATGTGTGCCCACATCTAGTTTATAGGACAAAGTGATCCCTGTGTTTATAATGAATAAAGACAATTATTTTTTACTATAAGTATACATATAAGTATGTGTACTCACCACAGCTATGACCACAGGTGGCGGATCCAAATCACTATCACTCCTTATAACAGTAACATGCTCTATTTTCTCGCAAGCCGCTTCAAGTTTACACCAGGAGACTTTCGCTTGGACGGTTTCAGGTTGTTTGATTTCTAACCAGCAGGGTCCTTTGATCTTACGGTCTAGGAGGAACGTCTCCAGTGCAGAGGTGTTGGTACCGAATATGTGAGAGAATGTGAGGTGTTTTTTGTTAGCTGGTGGAGGGGGAAATAATGCCTGAAACAAAATAATAAAAATCCTAATAAATTAGAAACTTAATCCTGCTGTACCCGTTTAGGTGTTATTTCGGGAAATCCTTTCTTAGTACGCATTACTCTTAGTACTCTCTACGCATTGATAAGACTAATATACCCTGAAAATGTCTGTAAGTTCAGGCACAAAATGTAAGAAGTTGAAATGAAAGTGTGATAAGTGATATCCTGATTTGAAAGAATATGTTTAACATAGCCAACTTTGCTTTTAGTTACTGACTCCACTTGACTAATATCTACTTTTTTAACTACTTGACATAAAAGAAAAAAGAACTTACAGAGTACTTGACTTCCAGATAGTCTGACTGCGCCGGTATGTCTGGCAGATTAAAGCAGTAGTTCTTGGTCACCTTCCTAGACTTGAACTCTTTGAGTCCCAGTTCACTGGCCACTGAGGAGTTGAACTCTTCGTACATGTCCATCATTGTAACTTCATGGTCTGTTGCCTCTAGGGTTACCGGGTCTAGTTTCTGAAAATGTAAACAGATTTGTACAATTTAATGCATTGGGAAAGCAATGTAAGGGTTTTAAAGGTTAGCATTTGTTTGCATTTGTTTATACAATCTGTGATGGATGACTCCATTACTAAGGTGTTGTTTAACTGTTTTGTGAAATACTTATATAAAAAACTAGTGAAAACTCTAGTCCTAATTTAAGGTGAAAATTCTTTTACCAATAGAAAGCCACATTATTTGTGAGTGTCATTATTAACCCAAAAATGAAAAGTAAAAATGTTTACCATCCAACAAAGTGAGTACAGGTCAGCTAGTTGTATATAAGCATAGATTTTTGATATAATAATAATAATAATAATGCTGGACAATCCACACAGCATCATCTAGCCCCAAGCTAAGCAGAGCTTGTGTTATTGGTACTAGATGACTGATATACTTAATACAATATAATCACGTACATAGATATTTTTTATTATACATAGAAAATACCCAGAACACCCGGAATAAATATTTGCAGATCGTATAAACATTTATCCTGAGGCGGGAATCGAACCCGCAACCGCCTACGTCGCTGGCAGACTTTCGCCCGCCGCCCCACATCGGTCGTCAACTGCATAAACTGTATAGAATTTTAAAATAGATCTCAGGTTAAACTTACATATTCACGCGGTAACAAAAACATCTGTCGATTTACATTCTTCACAACCAAACAGCACGAGACACAGCCTGCCTTTTTATTACTTGGGTCAACATATACCTTCCCAAATAAATACACCACTCCTGGCTTTACAAATCGATCCTCCCATGCATCGAGCCAATAGAACTTCAATACTTTTTCACCATCATCATTTGTTACCAGGGGAAGTTGTCCATCTGTTTGGACTGTGACAGCTGTTTGGTTTTCACCCATCTGATCAGTCCATGTGCTAGTTAGAGGAGCAAGTTCTTTGGGTGATGATTTCTTTGTTGGGAATATCTCAAATTCATCATTTAGGAATTCTTCTGCAACATCTGTGATGGTAGATTCTTCTTTCTTGACTTCAGTTTTTGGTGTAACAGGTGCCGGTAGTGCATCATTGCTAAAGTCATCATCAAAGCTGAAGTCTTGTGTGTTGAATTCTTCAATATTTTGTGTGGCTGAGTCTTCTAGTTCCTGTTTTATTTCGCTATCTATTTTCCAAGTAGGTTTCTTTGCTGAGTTGCTTGTTGACGCTTTGTGTTTTCCAATTTCTTTCTGCAGGATTTAACAACTATAGATTTAAACATTTCATAGTAACTTTATGTCTAGATGGTGTTATGTCAACAAATATGATAACTTTTCTATTTATCAGTGTCTTACAATGTGAAGCATACTTACTGGCATGTCTTGCTTGGGTACAACTGGCTCAAAGATTTGATCACCATTTTTTACCTGAAATAATAAGGAGTTGGATCATTTTTTTAATAAAAGAAAATGAATGCTAAAACCTTACAAGCAAAAGTGATGTAACTGGTTTTAAATGTTAAATGAACTAAAACGCAAATTCGTCACAATTATAAAAATATTTCAAGCCAAAACAATCTACCATTTTCTCCTCTTTAAAACTTTGAGACTCTTTGCTGTGGATAACAGCAGTGGGTTTCTTCACAGAAGATGCTAGACTTTTGAAGTAATTCTGTGCATCTTTCTTGCTGGACTCAATTACATTTTTACTCTGCACCACAAGCTTTGGTTTCAGTGCTGCTGATGATACATTTCCATCCAGATCAGACATAATGTCTGATAAGATATTATCCTCAGATATTTTGACATCCTGAAAAAAAAATTCAAAGATATATTTTAAGACTAAGATTTCATTCTATTTTATTTCCAAAACATCTTAAATAATATTGGACTATGAATAGACATGAATTCAATCACCTCTTTCTTTTTAGTAGGCATAGCTCCTATGAGATTTCTGATGTTTCCCTTTGCTGAAGGTTGCGCTGCCACCTTAGCTTTTCTCTTCTGACCTCGACCAGATTCTTTACTATTTGTAGACTCATATTCTCCTTCATCATCGTCGAATATCTCTCGACCATCCTCAACATATCCTGTTCCGTCTGAAAACAATTTTAAATAGGTTAACATTTGACAAAAAAAATTGTTTAAGCAGGAAAATTACCAGCTTCATCAATTGTGTGGTATAGACCTACACAAGAGTGGGTTGCACACAGGCCTAAATAAATAAGCATGTAAACTTACCATCGTCTTCAATCCAATCGTCTTCTTGCCTTTGCAGTACTCTTTCAGAGTATTCTCTCTCATCTACAGTGTCATACACATTATCAACATCATCAACATCGTATTTATGTTTGTTGCCTTTTCCTTTAAGCTGTTTTAGCTTCTCCAGAGCCGAAAATCGTCCATGCTTGTCGGTTTTTTGCCGTTTAGCACGAGAACTAGCTGGAATAGCGGTAACAGTTTGGTTATAATTATTTCTACAAAGTGACGACACAAATATTACTGTTATCTTATACCTAATGAATCTGCCATGGTATTCACTTGTAACATGAAATAACTTTAAATGTTTTGTAATTACATTTAAATACAAACAAAATCAACTCAAAACAAACATTTTATCTTTTTTTGTTTTGGTTTTGTCTGATTTTGTGACATTGACGTTTGATTTCGCGGGAATTTTGTTTTTTTTTTTCTTGTAGGTACCGATGCTGAGCTAGTGCTGGCTACCAATGAGGAAAATTGTAACAAAATGGAAAAAAACTTAACTGCACAATGTATGCACTCTGTGCTGTGTAAGCTGGAGGTTAAAAAAGAAGAAGACAAATGATTGACGAGGAAAGGAATAGCGAAATCGTGGGAAACCATGGGAAACACTCTGCAAATGCCATTCAACAGAATTGAAAATTTGAAATGACATAAGGAGGGATTCGTTTCGCGCCCAATTTATTTTTTATAACACCCAAAAACCGGCTGTTGTGTTGTGTTTGTGCATTGCCTCCTCCCTTGATTTCATTTATTTTTGATACCTAGATAAGAAACATAATTAATCATTTAAAAAATGGTTAAAATGCGAGATTATGCTGCAGATAAAGGTAAGTACCTCATTTTTAAAGATGCACAAATAATTGGTAAGACACGAACTTTGATTGTTTGTTTACATTGTTACAGAAACTTTCAAGAACTTCTTTGTAGATTTCTGCCAGACTGATGACGAGGGAAACAAGAACTTCAAATACGCTGAACAACTCACGAAAGTTGCCCACAGGGAATCTGTAAGTTAACATGTTTCGCCTATACGTGGTTTTTAGGTTAATAATCTTAAAAACCAAATTTTTTGCTAGGTTAAATAGTTATGTGCATTATTATTAATTTTTTTACAATCCTTCTATTCACAGGTATCGTTTGTGGTGGATCTGGATGATTTGCATGATGCTCAAGACGAGCTAGCAGAAGCGGTGAAACAGAACACAAGACGTTACACCAACATGGTCTCTGACGTGGTTTATGATATGCTGCCAGATTATAAACAAAGAGAGGTAACATTCTGTGCTACAATATCTAGACAAGGCTGTGTGCCTGCCAACTTCGGAGAAGAGATGAGACATGCACCAGCAGTGATCAGCAGTGTGTATATTAACACAAACCATATCAAGATTCTTTAACTTTCGAGGTCCCTTTCATTCAGCAATGATGAGACCTTCACTTTTGCAATTTTGCTTGTTTTTCATAAGTAGCTTAGCTAGTCTTTTATTTGGTTACCATGTTTCATGAGTTTAATAATAAGTACACCTTGAGGTACTTTAAATAAAAATAAATAAAATCTGTGTGCAGTATCTGAGCACTGGGAGTGCTTGAGGACACCAGTCTCCAAGTCCAAGCAACAGGAGTCCAGGCAACTTTATGTAGAATGTATTTACTTTAACATTTAAAAAAAATGGTTAATGCAAAACTGAAGAGTATCCAAAAACTCCAGTAAATGTCTTGTAATTGTGTTTGCTCACTCACATGTTAAGATTCATCATTTTGTCCTTGCAGGTGGCTGGTAAAGATGCATTGGATGTATACATTGAGCATAGAATCATGTTGGAAGCTAGAAACCACAGGATTCCAGGAGAGATGAGAGATCCTAGGAACAGATACCCACCAGAGCTCATTAGGAGATTGTAAGACTTGTTTTTGTTTATCTTGGTAATCAGTGGCAGACTGCTGGCAGAAGGTTGTCCAACCTTATATATTATTATATTGTATTCAGTATGAATAAAAAAGTATCATTTAAGGTGGCACCATGTTAAATGTTCACAAATATATATTTATTATAAAGTGCTATCTAATTTTTATTAGTTTAAAAGATTACATAAAATTACAGTTATATTGTTAGAACCCTGACTTCGATCAATAAAAAGGACTGCTACATTTGTTTACTAACAAAGTGAAGTGGTAGGTATATTATGTATTCTTCAAAAAAGTTTAAACTATCAAGTAGTTTAAAAAGTAACATAACTTTAGATGATTTAACTCCTTTCATTTTTGTTCTAGTGAGGTGTGTTTTAAAGATTTATCTACTGCCAAGTCACAGCCTATCAGGGAGGTGAAAGCTGAACACATTGGGAAACTAGTTACAGTCAGAGGTAAGGCTCAAATAACACATAGTATTTGAACTAAACTATGTTGTTATAGAAAAAAATATTATAACTTTTCTTAAGAAAAAAAAATGTTTCAAACTCTTATAAATATTATTATGAGCCTAATTACCTTAGTTTGAGGTAATATTTAAAATTTAATATGAGTACAGATAGTAACCTGTAAAAATTTTTGTTACAAACTTCTTATTGTCAGCTAAAGCTTAAACAAAATCTATCTCAACAGGTATTGTAACCCGCTGCACAGATGTGAAGCCCTTGCTTGTGGTAGCTACATACTCGTGCAGTGCTTGTGGTGCAGAGACCTACCAGCCGGTCCGCTCGCTACAGTTCACTCCCCCGCCTGCCTGCACTGCTGACGAGTGTCGGGTCAATAAGACGGCGGGACAGCTGCATCTACAGACCAGAGGCTCCAGGTTCCAGAAGTTTCAGGAGCTAAAGATACAAGAACATGTGAGTGATTTTTAAAAGGGTTTAAGTTAGAAGACAAATTGAATTCCATTGTTCATGAGTTCCAGAAATTGTTTTTATACAAAAGAATAATACTCAGGATTTGTTTTGTTTTGTTTTTGATATCTGCAATCAGTTGGTGGGTTATAGGCGGGTAAGTTGATTGATATGTGACGTTTCGGGTCCAGACGACGCAGCAGTCTTTTACCCTTACTGTATCAGGTTGTCCAGGATATGGCTTTTCAACCTAAAGATCTTGCTAATCCTAAGTCATTATACGGTTCAGATATCTGTTTGCCTTGAGTTTAATTTCCTTTTCTACTGTACTTAATACTCTGCGAATAACTCACTTCTTATTCTACTTTCAGTCTGATCAAGTTCCAGTTGGTCACATTCCGCGTCAGTTGTCGATCTACTGCCGCGGAGAGACGACTCGTCGCGCTCAGCCAGGTGACCACGTGGCAGTGACGGGAGTGTTCCTGCCGCTCATGAACTCAGGCTTCCGACAAATGGTGCAAGGCCTGCTCTCTGATACTTACCTCGAGGCACATGTGAGTTGATCCTTATTATGCTTTGGTCACATTTTTATTGCCGTTCCTACTATCCGTTATCTCCTATGAATATTGTAAGAAGTGATTAAGGGAACGCACCAAGAGATGGACGGCGGCATCTCCTGAGTGCTTAACAAGCGTGGTGACTAAAGTCAGCACGCTTGTTAGCAAACCCCTGCAAACCCCTGGGATATGAGAGAGGCTTTTGTCTAGCTTTGGACTTATTTAGGCTAATCACTTGACGTGAAAATTACTTCCGAGATTAACTCCGGTTTTTTACCAGCACCAGTAATTTTTTCATCTACTGTCAACATAATACATTTACAGAATCCATTATAAAAAAATTGTTAGTCAGTTGATTCAGGCGTGACTCAGACTCTTATTATTAATTCTCTTAGTATTTATACCAGATCGTTTCGTTAGGAAAACCTTTAACTATTTGTCATGTATCCAGACTGTGACCTGTCTAAACCAAAGCGACGAGAATGAAATGATAGAAGCATTGACTGAAGAAGAGTTGGCAGAGCTGGCTGATGAAGACCTCTACTCGAGGATGGCTCGTAGCCTGGCGCCAGAGATCTATGGACATGAAGACGTGAAGAAAGCACTGCTTTTGCTGCTCGTCGGCGGCGTTGACAAGTATGTTACGTTTCTTATATAATCTATCCATGCGCATGAAGGTATTTTCACATAACTTTGAATTTCAGGAATTCCTTTCGAGTACACATCTATGCACTGACACAAACTTTAAATTCTCTATGATCAGTGGTTTAGGCTGTGCGTTGTCTATTATGTCAGCCAGTCAGGACAAAGATTCTTATAGATATTTTTTTGTAAATACGAAATGATGAACAAGTTGATGGAACAAGTATATGGCCCACTTGATTTAAAGTGGTTACCATCTTCATAACAAAACATTGCCTCGCAGGTCCCGTTCGTTGGAAACGCGCCCTACAATGCGTTGCTCTGCATTCATCAACCTGAGGCATATAGGTGTATACAGGCCTACCGTGCCTGTAATTTCATAGATATAGATTGCGCGTTCACCATTTAAATGAGTGACCACTAGTGACATTTAAATACGAGTGCTTTAGAGGTCTCTTGCCGGTCCCCGCTGGTTCTAGAGGTCGTGGTTGACGAAAGCCTAAAGGAAGCCTAAAACGCCTAAAACTATTTTTGTCTGCAGACATCCCAACGGAATGAAGATCCGCGGAAACATCAATATCTGTCTAATGGGTGACCCCGGAGTTGCCAAGTCCCAGTTACTGAGCTACATAGACCGGCTCGCGCCGCGCAGTCAGTACACTACGGGCAGAGGGTCGTCCGGCGTCGGTCTTACCGCTGCTGTCTTGAAGGCAAGTTAAACTAATATATCTTGCATTAACTCAACTTAGTTGCTAGTAAATACCCCTTCTGCGCCGTAATTTGAGCAGCAATCCCCTCTGTTCTATGCGCACGCGCCTATGACTTAGGTAGTAAGGTGCTTAAAACTTGATTTTGGATTCCAATTTCCAGATTTCACAATATACTTACTTGGCTTTAGAACCGTTTGACCCGCCTTGGCAGGCGGTCCTAGGTCGTAAGTTTGAATCCGGTCGTAGCATGTGCCAGTGCTTTCAAACGGTGAACACATCGTGATGAATCCAGTTCTAGCATTGGCGATGGGCTTGCAACCTGTCACATATATCAACTACTACAAAATGCTGGTTTAGCATATAGCTAAATGGAATATTTGGACATAGTCAGAGTTCCCCTTATTAAACATCCTCAAAGAATTGGTATTAAGAGATCTAAGGAGATATCTACCGTACCTAGGGATTAAAGGTTTGAAATATTTTTTTTTGCCACAAGCAAAAATAAGTAATCGATAGTGAAGCAGGGAATTCTCGCGTTAAGAATTTTGTTCTTTGAGTGAATATTAGTTACCATCATTATAAATACGGTATTGCCCCAGGATCCGTTTACTGGCGAGATGATGCTCGAGGGCGGCGCATTAGTGCTGGCCGACCAAGGTGTCTGCTGCATCGACGAGTTCGACAAGATGGCGGAGAACGACCGGACCGCTATACATGAGGTCATGGAGCAACAGACTATCAGCATCGCTAAGGTACACAACTCATATAGTCTAACCTATGTAAAATTTTTATCAAGCTGTAAAATTTTTTAATTTGCTTCCTACTGACATGAAAGGCAACTAGTCTCAATATATTTAAATCGCGCCTTACAAAGTTATTGTTGAAAGGGTGTTTCTATACATTTAATGAATTTGTGACTATAATATGTGTAATTTAGACTAGGGATTAGAGAAGCTAGTTTTGACATTTTTATTGCATGGTTTTTAATTAATTTAATTTTAATTTGTTGTCTCTATGTGTTGTGGTGTCCATAATTCAATTCAATTTAATTGTTTATGAACAAATGAAATGAAAAATGATATGCTTTGTTTGGGGTTAGATGATATTGTGTAAAAAAAAACACATATTATTATCATTACTATCACTATTATCACTAAACCCCTTTCAGGCGGGTATAATGACATGCCTGAACGCGCGAGTGTCGATCCTAGCGGCCGCTAACCCCGCGTACGGTCGCTACAATCCGAAGCGAACCATCGAACAGAACATACAGCTGCCGGCCGCTCTACTCTCGAGGTTCGATCTACTCTGGCTGATACAGGACAAACCTAACCGGTTAGTACCTTTTATTACACTTTTCAGGAGAGTATAATGTTACCTGCTACTGTAAAAGTTATAAGCAAATGTTTAAAAGTAATAGATAGATCACTCTTCTCTTAAAATTATACAAATTATAAACACTGACCAATTTCTGTGAAGATCAATTAAAAGTTAGGGAAGTAAAGGCTCAGGCAAGTAACGGTTACTAAAGGTAAGTGAGAAAGTTCGTATAAAATGTGTGGACTTTTACTGATAAGAATAGCCTCACGTTACGACTTTAATTCTTGGGCACGGTAAACATCCCTTAAGATATCATGGTACTATTGTTCCCGCTCAAGATTCTTCGAGGACTTAGCTGTAGTCAGAGGTACGTCCAAATATTATATTTGGCACAAACGTCGTTTTGTAATACATATTTGGTACTCCACACGTGACAGGCTGTAAACCCATTGCTGTTACTTTTTACTGAACATTTTAATTTATTTGCGTAGTGAGAAAGATTTGGAGCTGGCCAAGCACATTGCATACGTGCACCAGCACTCGACGCAGCCGCCGACGCTGATCAAAGCGCTGCCGATGCGGCTAGTGCGGCGATACGTCGCGCTCACCAAGAGAAAGCAGCCTATGGTACCGAGGGCGCTCACAGAATATATAGTTTGTGAGTACATTGTTACACATGAATCTATACCAGTTTTATGAATCTTTGTTCGGACTGACTGACATAGATAACGCATAGCCTTAGCTGGTCATAGGAACTTCGTACCTACGTACTGGTCGAAGAATTTGCAGGATAATATATATTTCTAACACTGTGATGGCTACAATAACCTCAAAATTGTAATATTATGCATCTGTCTCTACAACTTCAGTAAAAAGGTTCTGAAAAACCTGCTGAAAGAATTGCAATTTTGAGTCTAGTTACGTTATTTCTGTGAAAAACAATACATTTCAGTGGTCTTTCTAGATGGTTTTACTAAAATGAACCCCGTAGTTCTTGCACACATCCTGCCCCCGCACTATGATGCTACACTTCGCAATTTTAATAATTACTTAGATTTCAGGTTTGGTCGTTGTTTTTATCACCTCTTGTAGATGTACCAGATAATCTCCATCGCATGTTGGCAACGACAATTTCTATAATAAGTAACGATATTATTTGTTTTAGCTTCATATGTGGAATTGCGCCGAGAAGCCCGCAATGCTCGTGACGTCACATTCACTTCTGCTAGGAACTTGCTCGGAGTTCTACGCTTGTCCACTGCTCTCGCACGACTTAGGTATACATAAAATGCTAAGGAGATCTTATATAATATTATTTAGTATTTATTGCCTAAATATAGAAATATCACGAAATTACTTATCTTTAAGTATCATTATTTTATTCAAGACTAGTCCAAGATCCGATGCGGCTGCGCCAGTTAATGTTCAATGAGACAAAATGTGAATGTTCCCAGGTTGTCAGATGTTGTTGAAAAGGAAGATGTAACTGAAGCGATTCGTCTCGTTGAGATGTCGAAGCAGTCGCTACAGCACGTAGAAGAAAATGTACAGCGGTAAGCATTTCATTGTACTCACCAAAGCACTCGTTGCGTGGTCTGCTTGGTCATTCCTAATAAGTGAAGCAATAATATGCGTGCCCACCAGTAGGCATAGCTGTAGTAGCATTTACATTTGGCCAGTACGTATAAATAATACGTAGATACGAGTATCGTATTGACATTTAAATTACATAGCGTGGTATCCATAACAACAGATTCCCATCACACTTACCACGAGTATCGTGACGCATCAGAAACCCGTCGCTCCCATACATTTTTATAGAAGTTATAACTATATACTACAGCAGATGGCACGGATCTACTACCTCTGTCTCTCCCATACAAAATGTCTGAGACAGTCGACGTGGGTCGATCTTAGTGTGATTCTAACTGTACTCATTTTCGAAGTTTTGTCTGGTTGGCGTAAAGTGCAACTTGAAACAGCGATACGAAACTTAATTTATAGTCTTTCTGAGTAGACACCCTGGTTACACCTATATTATTACACAAACATTTATTTTATCTTACTTTTTTTAATTGTAGTTTGGTTACTCAGTGACTATGTCACCCCTGTAAAAGCTAGATACAAAATACACTGGGAAAATAAACAAAAATAACTTAAAATTAACAGATTCTTAGTAAAATGGAATGTTTTGTCGCGGTTATCGAACTTATCAATAATACGTTTGTAATTTTCCAGAGGTATAAGTTATACGGACCGCATATTCGCGGTGGTCCGCGACTTGGCGGGAACCAACAAGACTGTGAAGATAGCTGACGTTATCGAGCGATGCGTCGACAAGGGCTTCAAGCCGGATCAGGTAAATTAAGTTTAAATATAGGTAATATACATATATTATATAATCTATACCAATGATAAAAATCATTATGCTAACTGACTGACTTATAGATACGCGCACGCTAAACAAGTACCCAAGCATGGATGCATCGATAAAATCGACATAAATTCTCGATAAAACGAGGTTTTATCGAAATTTATAAAGATTGTTAGCATGGAACTTAGTAAAACGCTATTTCGAGAATTCCCTTCTTAGTTTAACTCTACGCACCAAGACTTAATAGATATACCCTATAGATGAATATTTCAAGTTTCTACGATCAGCAGAGGTTCGACCATGGAACTTCGGTCGACAAACTGATTTTATCTATCGAATTTTGCTTACACCCAGCTAGCACAAAACTAGCATCAACATATTTTATCGAGTGATTTCCTTCCTTACAGTTTGTCGATAAATCCGGTAAAACTTTTCGAGTTTATCGACCTAGCGTTTAACAAAGGTCCATGCTACCAATCTTGATAAATTGCAATAAAACCAGCTACAAAAAAAAAATTATGAATAAATCGATAAAATATCGTTCGATAAAATAAATTATCAAGAATTTGAGTTTATGTAAAATTTTATGTATCCATCGATTCACCCATGCTTGTGGTGCAGATCTGTGTAGTTGAAAAGTTTCTAAATGCTCCCTCCAAAATTTGCTATCCAGTTTGTCCATACCTCGTAAGAAAAAGAACTTACTTTAGCCATTTATTACAGGTGGATTCGTGTATCGAAGAATATGAAAATTTGAACGTCTGGCAGGTGAACCAAGTGAGAACAAAAATCACGTTTATGTAAAATATTTAGAATACCTACATACGTTTACTGTGTTTAGTTTCCCACCTAATTATATAGACTTAATTTTATACTTCATTGTAAGGAAACAGTTTGTATTGTAGCAGCGGCGATAGGCCTGCAACCTGTCACGTATGGAATACTAACCACTGCAAATGTGGGTATGTGCCAAATGTAATATTTGGACGTACCTCTGACTACCCCTCTTATATATCCTCAAAAAAAATTGTGATACCAGCCGTGCCTGGGTATTAAAGTCGTTAGGCTGTTAATGTTTTTGATCGCTATCTGCGTTTGTTTCTTTTTATCTACTAAACTCATTGTAAAGTTAGGCTATGGGTCTAGTTAGATTATAAAAATTGAAAGTCCGAGTCGCTGTGACACCACCATGCAGATTTTTGAGTCCTAGTGTGCAGAACAGAGTCACCTGATGATACTGTCATTACCGGTACACCTTTGTTTTTAATAAATAAATTTATTAAGTGACCCAAGTACCAGATACACTTTGAGAAATAAGGTGTTTCGCAGAATTATAATTTTTTTATAGGAATATGAACTTAACTTTTGTCCGAAATAATTAGTTTTAAGTACCAGTGTGCCTGATTATGTAATTTGCTAGCGTTATTGACTCAATATGAATAAGAATTTCATTAATAAAGATGTTTGATACAAAATCATTGTATTATTGAGAAGTTGAGATTTTGATTGCCTACTGAATTTCAAAGCCTTATGTTTATGAATGATAGGATTCAAAGTAAGTAAGACCTAACTTTTTGAATGGGAATTTGAATTTCTAAACAGACCCTTCTGTTGGTTTGACTAAGTTTTATAAAGTTTACTGAGAGAATCGTATTCTAGCTTAGTACCTACCTAATTTTCAGCAGCGGCGATAGGGTTGCAATTTGAGCCTTAAGTCTGAGATTTTTAGGTGTACATGGGTTGGTGTCGTACGTACACGGTTCTTGTATAATTTTTGTATGGAAACACGATAAGTGCTCCTGTCGGGCGATAGAATTGATTTAGCTACATGAACCAAGTACATATACAATACAGCTATGCATAGCTTGACTATCTTGAACCGTGCCTTTGGCTTCCCCTTTTCGATGTTCTCATCCCAAAAAGACGCGATATGAGGATTTAAAAAAAAATACATACATTTCACACAACGCCATCAAGCCCCAAGCTAAGTAAAGCTTAATTAATACTTATAAGATTTATACATAAGTTTGGTTTTTTGTTTTGAGCGAAAAACAGAGTCTACCTTGTAAAGTAAAAATTGATTTAGGCATAATAGAGTACAGAGGTACATTACAATCAATCAATTATGGTTTGGTTCCGTACCCATATTTTTCAAATACCTGTGTCTCAACTGCTTCGCATTAGGTGGACCTATTAGAAATTTGTGCATTCTTTTTCTCCACTCCCGCTCCACTCGATAGTCACAAAAATTAAGTCAAGCACCTGGTTAGACATAACTTTTGTGACCTAAAACAGAATATCTAAAACAGATAAGTATATTTTTACCTAACATTCCTACAGAACAGAAAATTACATAGTGTATGTAGATAAGTACAAATACGCCCCTTCGTAAACGAAAAAGTTTATTGTTTTAATTTTATGAGTTTGCGTCTTGGGTATTCATTCAGTCCTAGACGAAGTAATAAATTTGTACCCAGCTCGCGCTTATTAAAGTAGTAACTTACTTACAATATAAGGGGCATTGGCTCGCTGCTACGAAATCGCGACAAAAGCATATTGCGTGTTCTTCATCGTTTCACTGGTACTTTCTCTTTCTTATCTATACCAATTATAAGAATCTTTGTCCAGACTGATTGACTGACTGACTAAATTACTGGTCGCAGAGGCTTGAAATTTTCAGTGTAGGTATATTCTCGTCTTCTCGTCTCGTAATAGAGACCACGAACCGAAAGACGAAGCGTAGAACGCCCCCCCATCCGATAAACCGACGACATCGATCGCGGGACATTGGTAGATCGAAAAGGTTCGGAAACTTATATAAGAGGCCATATCCAGCACACTGCTGCAGTCTATGTACAACTAATGTTTGTCCTCGGTGGCGATCAAACACGCAACCTACAGCGCAGAAGGTAAAGCACTGCCAACAAAGCAGTGGGGCCTATCCTACAAGACAAAATAGTAGTATTTTATACGATTAGCTGCACTGAGATGTATCATTTTATAACTTTTAAAACGGCCTTCAGACCGAAAGAAAACGCTTGATTCGTATCGCATAACGCGTTGCATCTACAGGGATCCTTTATTGCTGTTTTACGATTAGTGCTGCTCACGACGACTGCTCGGTAGACGATCAAGTTAATTGCGATCCTTCGCATCCAACTATAAAGATAACTGACCTAATCCTGATAGTGCTGGCTATTTAATCTAACTAGTTCTTGATACTTGACGCAGAGACGTTACAACTTCCGGCAGATTGAAAGAAAGTAGGTAATAATATGAGACCTATGTCCAGCTGTGGATTTCAGTAAGCTGATAATGATTGATAATGAGTACGTTTAAGGAATGAGGTAACAGGTAAAATGAATGCAACTACCTATATAAGGCTGAGGAGAAAAAAAAAGCCAGACCCAGCTGGAAAAAAAATTTCGACTGTAGTACCTTTACAGGATTTCCTTTTAGCATAAAGCTCCCTTTTTTTGTTTAGTGCGATAAAGTATTAAATAATTAAAAAGTGGTATGGACGTATAAACTCGTGCCTAACCGGTTTATTCGTCTATGGATAATGATGATGAAAATGTATGTGGTCCATAATTAAACTAGCAGGTTTTCATAGCACTGAGAAACGCATGAAACCAAAAAGCACTGAGAATGTACACCTATATACGATGGTTCTGAATTCTTTCGAGCCTATCAGGTGGAATACGTTCCAGATCAATACTTGATTCAGACTAGAGCATTGTTCTGAAATAACTACGAACCTCAATTTCACTCACCTTTACCTACGCGACAAATGACGTAAGGCTTTCGCGTCAGAATAAATCTAACTGAAAAGGTAGAACCACCCTCATAAAACCCAACCACTCCTCAATAGAATAAGAATCTAGTTCAAAAGCGTTTGTTAGATGTACGCGCGTCGAATGCCAAACGCGTCATGTGTCTTCTTATTTGTTCCCTTCTACACCGATGGGCAACAAAGGAAAGTTTGTTATTTAGGCCGCGGCGTAAAATCAGGTCACGAAACCCGAACGGATTACATACACCGAAAGGCTCGACCGAGACTGCTTTACAAGTCTCTGTTGAGGTTGTGGTCGAGAACGCGTCGCGTTTTGTCTTATGTGAAAATCCTGGCATAAATGCGACTAATTTGGGAATAGGCCTTCATACCCCATAACATCGAATCAAATACGGTAGGTACCTATCTCAAATCCGTGCTAGAAAAAAAGGCCACACGTTCAATCAAAATTGACTCGCCGAAGTTCTAGTATGTATTCCTTACATAAAAGCAATGCTAGCCGAAAGTAGAGAGTGGAGATGTAAAGCTAATATAGTCAAAGACGTGATTTTAGTCAGCGCAAGACAGGAATTTTGGTAAGCTCGCGTTTGTCTGGCTTAAAAATAGTAAAGAAAGCCTCGGGTGCCTCTGCGGCGCCCCTGGAGGAGGGTTGCGAAGTTCAAAGGTGAAGAGCCACCTGAAACCGAACGACACGCCCAGGGCCGCAGTAGGTAATCTAACTTCGTTTAGTGTTCCTTCCCGGTATTGAAAAAACGGAACACTTTATGTGCCTGTCCGTCTATCATCACTGTCAGTGTCAACACAGTATTGGTGTACAGTACTCAGGAGATGCTACTGCCCATCTCCTCGTGCATTCTCTTAGTCACATCTTACGACAACCACGGGAGGTATCTAATGTTGAAACAAATTGGCAACGTTGAAATGTTTCATTGAATATAAAACCATACAATTATTTTGAGACTATAGAATTCTATGGGTTCACTGCTGTGCTGGCTAAAATGTAAGATAAGTGAGTTCCTTTTTTTTAGTTAAGTAACGTGCCCTACGATGCACTGCTCTGCGTCCATCAGCTCGAGGCATAGGCTTAACAAGTGTTAAGTCTATGTCTGTAATTTGACTGACCGAAACACAGCAATGCTGCTTGGCAGTATAAAGAATCCTTCTACCTGCTACTAAATATGTATAAATAAAAGTCTATGAATGGGATCTGTTTAGTGTATGAAGTCAATCTATCATAATGTAAATTGTTTACCTTACACACTAAAAACCCTTCCTATACCAGTTGCACTACGGCCAATTTATAATCTTCCACTCGAGAAATTGATTACTTAAAAATTACTTAAATGAATAAAAACATGAAACCTAAACTACATATTAATTAAATTCATTAATTACTTAAAGATTTAACCGTCAAATCAACGGTCAAATCTTTTCTTTTAATAAAGCATAGGTAGGTAACTTTTATGTTACAAATTGTACCTACACCTTCAAAGTTAAAGGTTCAAATGCGTCTCTGGGGAAACTCGTCACGTATTGCGGCTTTTTCGGTGTTTTCGCTTTCATCCGAGTTGAGGTCGAGTGCAAACGATGGCACATGAAATGGTGCTTCATTATTTTCCAAGCGTTTCGATATATTTCGCAAAAAATTAGAAATTGGGCTCGTGCGTGATTCTGTGACAAAAATCTTACGTAAAATTCGATTGGTATCTCCAAACTTTTATTTTTTCGCTATTCTGTTGTAATCGCTTAGAAGAAATAAGTAATATTTAGTAGTAGGTACTTCTTCTCATTACAAGTACCTATATGTAGTCTTGCTCGACTACTTCTTTTAAATGTAAGTACCTACCTACGTTGCAGTGGTGCGTCTTCGGCGGCGTTGATGAGTTGCCCTAATAATATAAATGCCTTGATCTATTTTCTCTTAGTACATAAATAAAATATACCTACATCTGTAGAAAATTTAGCATTCAACATCAGAATTTTTAAATCCTAAAAAAACATAAAGCAAAGTTCGAAACCAGGCCAAGTCATTATTTTTATGTGAACTACGAGTAAGCACAAAAGTCCCGACTGACTCGTTTTCGAGTTAAAAAACATTTTAGCCTACGAGTGCTCCTGAAGTTCGCAAAATGATTAATGGAAGGAAAAGTCGCTTTGCGACGCACGTGTTTTAGATTCTTACCTGGTCAGCCCTATTCCAAGACGCTTACCATAGGTATTTTGTATCTCTATTTCAAAAAAAGCTGGAATAAACTAGTTCATTGGTTACTTAATTTGAATGAAAATACATTTTCTACACCACTTGTTTATTTTGAAATAAAAAGTCACAAAACTTCAATCTAAGTGAAGCTTACCTACAGCTTATTAAGTCCTTAGGAATCGTTTAAAAACATTTTACATTAGTAAATAAGGTCATATTACTGTCCTCAGTTACTACTATTTCATAAGAGTTTACCCATACCCAGTCCCAAGTGCGAACAGAGAGGGAAACATTTCGTATCATTATTCACCCTTTACGGCACGGAAACGCTTCGTCAACATTTTACTGGGCGGCAAAGCCGTAAAGTACGCTAACTTACCTGCTGCTTAGCATAATTTCATAAACAACGACATTTATTTTTTGTAGCCATGAATATGATTAGTGAAATTTAGGTTTAATGAGCTTTTAAGGCTGCATTGTGAGTTTGTTGAATCATTATGGAATTCGATTTAGGTTGGTAGGTTAAGTAGGGGTACCTACCTAGGTACTTACTTTATATACCGACTTCTATAAATTATATGTCTATATTGCTGGCCTCTATACTGAAGTGTGTGAGTTCGATTCCCTCCCAGGACAAACATTTTTGTGAAGATGGCTGGGTCTATCTGGGTGTTAGCATAACGAATATAGCGAACGACATTCACGCAGCTCGGTATCAACAGAATAAAAAAAAATAAGATACATATAAATATTTAGGTACCATACTTTTTAGTAGGTACCTACTCAAAAGCCATGAATATGATTAGTGAAATTTAGGTTTAATGAGCTTTTAAGGCTGCATTGTGAGTTTGTTGAATCATTATGGAATTCGATTTAGGTTGGTAGGTTAAGTAGGGGTACCTACCTAGGTACTTACTTTATATACCGACTTCTATAAATTATATGTCTATATTGCTGGCCTCTATACTGAAGTGTGTGAGTTCGATTCCCTCCCAGGACAAACATTTTTGTGAAGATGGCTGGGTCTATCTGGGTGTTAGCATAACGAATATAGCGAACGACATTCACGCAGCTCGGTATCAACAGAATAAAAAAAAATAAGATACATATAAATATTTAGGTACCATACTTTTTAGTAGGTACCTACTCAAGTTTATAACGAAATGTTTTAACTAAAAATTAAAACATTAAAGATTTGCTAATATTGTAAAATGACCTCTAAAGTTTTGATTCTCAATCCTACTTCAGTTCCCGGTCAACTGCTGCACCAATGTAACGACTCTGTACGCGGTGCTTGTCTCTCTATGCAACCACCTAACCGAGTTCATCAGATTCTCTACACTAGCTGACTGGTAACAGACTAAAGTAAGTAGATAGATAAAACTTTTATTTGTCTTACTAAAACACACACTGTACTTATCCTAGGAACACAAAAATAACAAAGAAAAATAAAATAAAAATTAAATAAAATGTGAACACAGTGAACAAGATAGAAAGAACAAAAAAGAAAAAGAAAAATTAACTATTATTACACCTATAAATATCTGGTTATTCCTGTGTGTGTTGCAGCTAGACAGAAAGGCAATAGCTCAGTGCATAATATTGCTCAAGAGCAAAACACTGATTTTCAGCTATTACTTGCGAGGTAACAAGTAGTAGTTAGTAGTAGGCTTGTCTGTGGAAGCACTACCACTATACCGTACCTTACCATTAATACTTCAGGTTTATTATTAAGCCATTTTATTTCTCAATTAAGTATTAAAATTATCGTATGTTATTATTAGTATTAATTATTTAAATATATCTCCTAAATTGTATTATTTATTGTTTTCTTGAGACACCCATTTTTGGGCAAAGGCCTCCTCCAACCCTTTCCATATTTTTCTATTTTGGGCTAATCTAGTCCACGTTGCACCCGCAATTCCCATGATGTCGTCCCGCCATCGTCGTCTTGGTCTTCCACGGGGACGACTGACATTTCGGGGGTACCAGTGAAGGATTTTTTCGCTCCATCTTTCATCTGTCGCTCGTGCCACATGTCCCGCCCATCTCCATTTAAGTTTGCAGACTAACTCAGCAGCATCAATTATTTTTGTTTTAGCCCGGATGGCAGTATTTCGTTCTCTGTCACTCAGCTTTATTCCAAGCATACTCCTTTCCGCTGCTCTTTGGAATACTTCAGGTTTAGGGACGCTAAATAGTGCTAGAGCACGTTTCTACCGATCCTGCAAGGCAATGCTTTGTTATAGGTTAAGCCTCATGTGCCTGTGATTTTGTATGGAAACGATAGTGTATGAAAATATTACGTTATGAGTATATGAGCCTAACTTTAAAGCTTTCTAAGAGGTCATTGGAACTAAACCCATATTAGAACTTTATTAAAACTAAGGCCTTTATTAAAATTAAAATATCTATAAATATAATCTGTCAAATTAGAAAAATACGATGGTACATAAAACCAAAGAATATGGACTAACATAAAACACACAGTCACTAATCATGAAATAATTATTATCAAGTAAGAAATAATGAAATACTTTGATTTGTTCTTATCTACCATTTTTTTATCTAGTCTATGCTTTTAAAACTAATGAAAAGGTACGGCACTCTCATTTTATTTTTATCACAGGAAAAAAAGGGATTTAGCTAGTATCTATTTTTTGCTTAGGACATTATAAAGACATCCAGTGCCGACAACAGAGAGAGATCGCTTAGGAAATAAATTACGAGTAGGTCTGAAGAGTTATAGTGACTGCCTATACTAACTATTATGTAATCTTATTCGGTTGTATCAATAGGATCCTCCGCCTCTGAGCTATATCGTGGTGGCGAACCTTTAATAGTAATTGGGAATTCAGGTATGAACTCAGTAGATGTAGGATTGGGACCGTAAGCAAATTCTTCTACTATGCTCTGCATACGACCCCTAAACGTCAATAGCTTTGATTCGGGGATCTTCCTCACGTGTGGAATAATGCTTTTAAAAAAATATAAATGTTCATCGTCATCTTCAACAACATACTTTTCACAAACACTGTCGTTGTCTACAGATTTCGGTTTGGTTGTTTTTTTCTTCTTTTTTGATTTTTCTGATTTTATTTTTTTCTTTCCTTCAAGTTTGGGGGATAGTCTTTCGAAGTAATCCGATGAGCTCTGGTCGTCAATTTGGACGTCACTGTCGTCGTCTTCTTTGCCGTAGATGCGCGGTGTCACCGTGCACCTCAGGAAGTCCAGCGCTTTGAAATGTCTCCACTTAGGCGCGCCTGAGGCTGACGTTTGCATCTTTCCAAGCTCGACGCAAAATTGGTCTCGTAAATACTTCCATTTTTTTCTGAGACTATTTTCTGCAAAGAACATAATCATTTAAATGAATTCAGTGGCCTATTATTAACAGTATGTTGTTGATATTTATGTATGTACAATGTACATCTGAGCAATGGAAGAAAACATCGTGAAAAAAATTAATAAGTATTCTAGTAGCGGCGATGGGCTTGCAGCCTGTCACGTATGGAATACTGGGTACCTATGTGCTATATAAATGTAATATTTTAGCGTACCTCTGACTACTCTTATTAGATGTTCTTGAGAGAATCTTGAGTGGGTATTTACCGTGCTTGGATTAAGTGTAGCTATGTATTTTTTATTTTCCTATTTGATAAAGTTCATAAGTTACAATTTTGATTTTAGATATTCATAGGTCACTGAGGGCTCCACTAGCTAACAAGCCCGTTAAATTTGATGTCATCTTATTTTTTTGTCATGAATGATAGTTACAAAAATATTATAAACAACCACTTATTTTTAATCTAGTGTCTATTATGCGCCTTCATTTCAGAGCATCATTATAATAGTGTGCCGCAATAGAACTTTTATAGGTACAGCCCAATCGCAAGAATTTCAAGTTCAAGTTCCAGTAAGGCACAAAATTCAATTCAATACCGTATACTTACCCAGTCAAACCATTGCATTGATAGAGACGGTCGACGCTTGCATGCGAGTACAGTGTACACTGCCGACTGTCTGATTCACACACACAGTCTCGCTCACTCCGACTCGCTCCTCGCCCTCGGCAGCTGTGCGCCCCATAAACATCAATAAAACAAAACATACCGTCTACTTGCAACGCCGCGCCGATTTCTTTCCAGCACTTTTCGACTTCTAACCTGCAGCCATGGTTTTGGTCCCTCCTATTCCAAATCGTTGGCCTTTCAGCAACTAAATCGATCAAAGCGTCCACTGTATTCACATCCATTACGAGAGGAACCGACGCGACCAGCGCCGATAACCGGTGAGTGCAAACTGGGAAAATGGCGTCGGCCGCGCCGACCAGCGCTGACAAGTCACGCCCCTGCCGACTGCCGACGACCTGCCAACATACTGAATATGACTTCTTCTGTGTCTACACTGTCCAATTATGAGATATAATACACGGAGCGAGTCACATAAATAATTGATATGGAATCAGTCTTGTTACGGTTATTATCCAGACGTAGACAGCGGTATACTTTTCCAATAATTTTGTGTAGGTACCTATACTTCCTTAGGTATGTAAAGAGTAATTTTTCGGAAAATATTCGGTAAGTATTTTTACTCGTATTGGTGTCTTCAACGATTATAGACAAGGGTTATGCATGAGTGAAAGATTTTTAAGAATTACCTGACAGGTAAAAATATTTTATTTAAATCGTTACTTTCTCAAATCGAGCTTATCTTTGGTAGCGATGATTGAAACTTTACCTTGAGATAGGTAATTAGGTAAAGTACCATTTTACCAGGAAGAAACCTCTCTAAGACCAAGGTGCGATTTATTGTCTTTTAGACAATAGCTTAAACCCACATTATTCAATTTACAGTTCTACATTCTAAGGTGGCCCACAACAGGTTCCCTCTCATAGATTCCAAGCGCCTTAGTCACAGCGGGGTTATGAGATTAAGATTATTTGAGATCTTATCGAGTGGCTCCGGTGTATAATTGCAGGCGCATGACTTTACGGATGATATGTTACGTTCTAAAGATACTCCTACTTACATATTTCATGATTTTTATGGCCTAACTAGTGCGTGTTACTTGTAAGGAAGTTTTACTTATTATTTTCAAAACGTTTCGCCTGGGAATCTTTTTTTTTTAAATCCCTGAAAAAACGCGATTGATAGCATCATCTAGATAGTAGATAGTAGAGACTTGAGATTTTCAGGTTATATTCGCCTTGGTGCCTAGAGATGTACTTATAAAGGGTTGAAGTTTGTACGAAACTTCACGCGGACGAAGTCGTGTGCGTTTCGCTAGTTATATATTTGTTTCTAGACTTCTTATTGTGTATTTGCTACAAAAGACTCGCAAAAGATCTGCACAGACTCAAAATTAATCAAAAGTCTATAGAGTTGAATGCCAATCGTGAATGATTAATTGCTCAGCATCGATGACTAGGAGGTTCTGTGAGGTGAATTCATAGTTCAGGAGACTGTTATACTTTTTATACTATTATAAGGATTTACCTACTTCATGTGCTGGACGAGTTTGATAGCAAATTAGTACAAAAATAATACTTATTAATTTTACAACCTTTTTCACATAGAACTCCTTCGTTTATATTTATTAGCGATAATTCGTAAACTTTAGCGGGCTCTCAGGTTCGGTCGCTAAAGTTTACGAATTATCTATTAATCTATTAGTTTTTATTTGTAGGTTACTTGCTAATTTATATATATTTGCACTTATTAGTATTGTAATCTCTAACTTTTTGTATTTTACATTGAACTCTCATAAAAGCAGCAGAAACTTATAAAGTTGGAAAATAATCGTTAGCTCCCGTGGCTAGTATCAGATATCCGGGTTTTTTTAACTTTTGGGGTAAACTCACCTTTTGTGGCCCGAGACCTTCAGAGTTAAAGGTGACGAAGAGTTTTGGATATTATGACCAAATAATACCTTTTTTTTATTTTTTATTCAACTTGCTGATGGAAATAACAGATGGCCCCGCCTGATATTAAGTAATTATCATCGTCTATAACAAACTGTGTTTATCCCAGTGTATTATTGACTAGCCTCATAGCTCAGATAGTAGTAACTCTGGTTTTTGTGCTGTAGGGTGTGGGTTCGATCCCCATCAAGAACAAACGTTTATGTGATGTATGATCTCTGTCTGAGTGTTATATATTTTCTAAGTACTTACATATGTATTTACAAAAAAGAATGTACCTTTGTAAGTACTTTTATCAGTTGTCTGGTTTCCATAGTACAAGCTTTGCATAGTGTGTAGTTAAATTATCACCTCATTCCATGCCCTTATCCCACTTTATGTGGGGTCGGCACAACATGTTTTTTTTTTCTATTCCCCTCTATCAACCGTCATATCTGTTTTTACTCACTTTTTTATACATTTATTCATTTTTAACAAAATAAAAAGAATATCCCAGGCTAATATAGAGACAATATCAATATTAGTAGAAATAATAAAATTAATCAGGTACCTAGGTAGCTATTTATTACCCTAAACATTCACTCTAGCGGGTAGCTGAGCAGACTCCATAACTATGAATCACCTTGCATCTCGCTGGAGGCGGCGTTTACTTTTTTGTGAAGATATTTCACGGCATCTTACCGCATTGTATTCATGGCCCTTATGTAGCATAAGTTTCTAACCTCCTCACACTGTTAGTCAGTCTGTCTGTGTAGTATAGTAAGTCTGCGGCTGAGATAGGAAAGGGCGCGCGAATTATATGCCCGTGAATATATGTTCTGGTGGTCTGGGCCTCGGTGTTTCCGGGCACTATAGTATACACCTCATTAATTGGCACAAGCTATCAAACGTTTCAAATGATTCTTGAAATATTAGCAAATAAATGTATTCTGACCTGACTTCTTGACTTGGTAGGTAGTATTTGTAGTTTATCTTTCTGATACACAACATATATTTTATCTTAGTGCAGTAGTAAACATGTGATTGTCGAAGGTTTTTTTGGTCAAATATAGCTTAGTTATTTTCATACAAAGTTCAACCTGCGTTGTATCCGTTTAGGGGTAAAATTATAGAAGTCTCTTCCGTGTACACTTTTATACACCAAGACGGAAATACCCTGAAAATGTCAAGTCTCTACGACCAGTGGTTTAGGCTGTGCGTCATCTATAGGCCATTCAGCCAATCAGTCAGTCAGGACAAAGTTTTAAATGTAAAGGGACGATGAGACATGGTATTTACTTAAGCGTTTCGCGACCGTTTCAGTTACCCGAAAAAATATATTGGCTGTTCTTACACATAATTGTCTCAGAGAGGACATCTGTCTGCACTCCTATTTTTCGTTAAATCTGTGGAAACAATACTACTTATAAGTGCTATTTCATTCAAAAATTCTATACCTTTTTGACAAAAATTACGTAAACGTATTCTTTGAAGTTTTCGAGAGTGGTCTTATTACACCCGGTACTATATTACCAGTTTTATCTTTACTTAGTACAAATGAATCGACTCTATAAATAATATAAACATACATTTATACATCTTTTATGACTTAGTGGTGGAACCCTACTAAGCTGTATGTAGCTCCCGCCTGACCAAAGGTGATGTTTTTTTGCGCATCTTGGGCGGCTAATCGCCTAAACTTGCGACGACAAGACGCGACACGCCTCACGCGATACCTCTACACAATTACCGTCTATTTTATGCTTGGTATCCGTGTAATTTCATTGTCTTATAGATATATTTAATTTAAAAAAACGTGGGACATGTTATAAACCTCTAAAAATAGTTACGTAATAAAATTTAGTTGGATAAAATCATGGACCATGGAACACACAATTCATAAGCGCCAGGCTGCAGTTTTATTGCCACTACATCCACAGTTAGGGACCTATTGAACATTATGTTAGAAAAAAAAACATAAATATAACATTAGATAAAAATAAGAAAAAAACATAGATTCAATACGAATACAAAAGACAGAGAAGACTTGGAAAGTATTTATTTTTTACTTTATAATTTTATTTAGGTACACATGTAAGTTTAAAAATTAAATAATTAAATTAAATAAAGGAACGACTGAGCTTTCACAGACTGGTCGCTATTTATTTATCTATCCGTTTTGAGCCATATTGTTCAATACTGGTTATTGGTCGACAGAATGCGCAAGCGCACGTTGCATACAAAAGACTTCAACGCGCGCAGACTTGGCTGCTACTTGCACCTTGCGCTCGAGCTATTTAGCTAGAGAGTACCTATTATTATTATTGTTGTTATATTACAACTATTATTATGTTTGCTTAGCTGTCATTTCAAATCTGTCAATTTAAATCCTGAGCTTTGACTAAGAAGCGGTTACCTATTGTACAATTATTGTTCTTTCAAAATAGCTAAGGCTGTGAAGAATATACCACTCCAAAAGACTCAGATTATTTATGCTGCTTATAAATAGGTAATGTGTCTTTTGGAGTGCTATAACTTATCTGTGTTACATAGGCTACACGTATATAAAAACAAATAAAAGGAATATACCTACGTATTCTATCAGTTATATGGTTCCCATAGTTACAAGCTTTGGTTTGTTTGAGGCTAGGTGGTGTGTGTAATGTAAACTAATATTTATTTATTCTCCGAGAATTCAAAAATTTTATGAATATCAAGTAGAAAAAAAAACTTTACCGACCGCCAAAGCATCTATACATTGTATAGAATGCAATAAATACAATAAAATACCTGGCGCCTTCCGTTAGACTCTTTTCAAAAGGTTTTTTCTCGCGAAATATTTGTCAATAATAAATGAGATGTCCCTTTTATTACCAGTAACATTCATGGCCGGTGTACTGTAGTTTGGGGCCACATAAATAAATTAGATATAGGCTTAATAGCCAGTTCAAGTTAAAAGCTCAGGCAAATAATTGTACAAGCGTTATATGCTCGGTTCCAATTTTTTACAAGCATCTGTGTTTGGGAACACCCGGAATAAATATTTGCAGATCGTACAAACATTTATCCCAAGACGGGAATCGAACCCGCACCCTCCTGCGTCGCAGGCGGACATTCGCCCGCCACGCCACATCGGTCGTCAACAAAAGATAGGCAATAAAAATATTCTTTTTAAATATACCCTGAAAGTATCAAGTTTTTGGTGCTTCAGGTCGTTGCCTGTCAGATAAACTCTCATCTCATTGGCCAATGTAAACAGTCATCGTTACATTACCCAGTTAAACAAAAAAAAAAAGAAATAGTATGAGAACCGAAAGTATTCGACTGGATAGTCACGTCGACTGTGCTACGAGTGTCCGTTAGTAGTACAATTAGCTGTCAATAAACTCTCAGTAGGTAATACTAACCGACGACGCTTGTAAGATATACGAACCGGGTATGAAGGTCTACTGAAAGGTACCTAGTGGATGGGTCTGTTTCAGAGAAACCAAATATATAAGTACTTGTAATTATGAGTGTTGTGAAATCGCTCTCAGTTTTGATCTTAAACATCTTACAGACAAGGTAAAATTTGCCGCTAGAGCGCTTACAATAACGTCGCGGCGGGCGGCAGCGAAGGCCTAAAAAGGCCATCAATGAAGCCCCTTACGTGGGTACCTGGATTATCTAGCGGGTGATAAATTAAAAATATGCCAGTTAAACAGCATTCATCATCGGAATGGGTAATTTTGGACCAACCTTTGAGTAAAAAACTCAACAATGTCGATATCGTGTGATATAATGTTTTCTTGACACAATTCTTTTAATTTTACTTACAACAATAATAATAATAATGTCTATAATAATTTATAGGTAATATTAAAGTCAGTTTTGGTAAAAGAAACAAAATATGAATACATATATAATTTATAAACGTTCTATTGCTTTGCGTGGAGTTTTACTGCAGTCTTTTTATCCCTATTTTTAATGGATGTCAAAATAAATTTATTTATAATGCAAAAAGATGAAACGAATCCTCTCGTTTTCATTTCTTAAGTAAGGTAACCTATGCTCGGAGTTTTTACTCAGGCCAAAAGGGAATAAACTAGGGAGACTATAAAAAAAAAATACTTAACAAGTGGCAATTTACTAAACTTCTCCAAAGAACACGACAAATTAATATAAATTACTCTGACGTACTTATTGATTTTTAGGGTTCCACACCCAAAGGGTAAAACGGGACTCCGCTGTTTGTCTGTTCGTCTGTCACTAAGCTGTATCTCATGAACCGTGATAGTTAGAGAGTTGAAATTTTCACAGATGATGCATTTCTGTTGCCGCTATAACAAAAATATAAAAAAAAAATATTTAAAGGGACTCTCATATAACAAACATGATTTTTTTTTCGTTTTTACTATAGAGAATAGTACGGAACCCTTCGTGCGCGAGTCCGACTCGCACTTGGTCTGTTTTTTACTTGGTACAAAGTTGTCATGATGTAATATTTTATATACCATTTGGTACACAATATTTTAGACACAGGAGTGTTGTGGCAGTTTTGTTGTCCATTGTGTTACTATTATTCATCCACAGAAATCAAAAGTTTACCCTACTACTAATAAACTCGGCGTAACCTCGACATATTTACACCGTATTTGGTCTCTTTTTATCTAATTTGAAACTTCCTGTCAAAGCAGAAAACAAAACACGGTGTAACTATTTTTTTATACAACTTGCTGATGGAACAAGCAGATGGCTCACCTGATGTTAAGTGGTTACCATCGCTCATAACAAAGTATTGCCTCGTTGTTACACTCGTTAGGAAACGGGGCCTACACTCATCATAATAGTAATTTATTGTTAGTAGTTTGTCGTTATAGGTAAAAAATACGAAAGCATAATCAAGCGACGTGTAGTAGGTACGTAAAATGAAGGTGCACCTAGGTCACAGTTTCAAATACATACTAAGCAAATATTAATAACGAACGAATAAAAACGCTTTGAAGTGGAACATAATTGATTCCCACGGTGATTATACAAATATTACTGTCATGGAAATACTGTATACCTCGTAGACTGATAATTCGTTTTTTCTAAACCTAGCCGATTATATAACTCTAGTAGACCTATTAGGAATATGACTTGTATATCGTATGTGAATTTATGCTTAGATCATTTTTTATTCCAGATTTTAAATAGGTACCTACTAATAATCCAGGAGGGCGGTTCCTGTTACCATTTCCTATGCCAAAAGCGTGTAAAACTTTAGACTAAACGTTCAATTATAGGGTAGGCAAATGTAATAGTGTATTTTTAAACTTTTTGAATGAAATTTCAATTTTCTACTTTAGCTGTAGGGAGTGTAGCGAGGGTAGCGAGCGGTCGGCTCAGGCAGAGGACCGGCGAGCAGTGCCGTTGGGCAGCGCTCGATAGCTGCGCGCGCATCGTTTGGTTTCCTGCGGTATTCGCCCTCTCTGTGGCCGACTGTACTTTAACGGGTGTCTGGACATGGATGAACTCAGCTCAATTTAACACTCATACCTCACAGTCTTTCATTTGACCTAATCAGCTTCCCGTTCGTTCGAGTGATTTCTAAACTACCAAAAATATAGAGCAAATAATATGATGCTCTATCGAGTAATTAATCTCGTGGCACATTCGTAAAGTTTCAGGTTCACAGCCGATGACGTCATCGATTCAATACCCCATTGAATTTGATTCGCTTCAGAATTCCAGTTTCAAAAAGCTCGACGGTACACATTTTATTTCTGTTCCTAAATAAAAGTTGAGAGCGACACGCTTGCGGTCCGATCCCGCGGAACGGAGCGGAGCGGAGCGAGCCAGCGCGCGGGCCAGTTCGGGAAGGCGCTCCGATGCGGGAGCACGTCTCGCTCGCCGGCCACACAAACGAACGTGCGATCGCGAGTGAACACTAAAACTAGAGTTCGATTCGAAAACTTTATTTTACAAAAGTGTTTCGAGTGACCATGCGGTGTTTTGTGGTGATATTGTTGGTGGTGGCATGCGCCAGGCTGTCGGCCGGAGCCGCCACCTCCTGCGCCCACTCCGAGCTGTTCCTCACCAGATACAACGTATCAGCTGACGATAGCGATGAACCAGGTGCGGATTCCCTTATAAACATTCTGTTGGATACGGGTTGAAAGTTTAATTGCGACGAGGAGAAGACGAGCGAATGATTTAATTGGAAAGCGAGAAAGCTCTCTGAAAGTTTTGGTTGTATTTCAATTTCAATGAATGTTTCTGGTGCCTAAAACTTTACTGTGGGCGGAGGCGGCTTATTGAAATCCCAAATCTTCTGGCTGATTATTTATTTAATGTTTGAAAGGAAAGCCCGTTAACTTAAATTGGGTAAATATACAAAACCAAGATAATTTGCGAGGAGCACGATCGTGAGCTAGAGCCTTGTCTAAAGGAATTTCATTTTGCTGGAATCCTTGATTTTGTCACGATAACAAAGCTTTAAGATTGATCAATACATTCGGGGGTGATTTATCCTTACATGAAATTTTAGAGCCTAGAGCTTTCACAAGAGCTTTAGCTGGTGGGCTGAGCTTTCATTTCTTCTTTCAGCTTTCAGCAGGCCCAGAATTATTTTGGACTATTAATAGTCGATTTAACCTATTATTGAGGACTAGAAAGCACTGGTGGTCTAGTGGTAGCAACTCCGCCAACCGATCTTAAGATTGCGGGTTTGAAGCTTATTGTGTGTGTATGTATGCAACGTGAGATGAAGGTGAAAACGGTAAAGAATGGATTGTGAAGAAATAGGTATAGGTGCTAAATCTAAAATCTTGTCCTAGGCACTAGGTTTAGAGTTTAAAGTACTGCAAAATTAGAGGCATGAGTCAAAAAGTTGCTTTTTACGCTCAGTAAAAGACCCAGTTTACCTTTTTCATCAAGAACTTAAATTGTTTCTATACGTTTTGCGGTGCCTTTGTCATACCATACCGTGAGAACTCCTCCTTAAATGATTACTTTTCAAGACGTTTGCATTCTGCTTTGAAGAATGAACGGCCACTTAAATTACAAAAGCCAAATACGGAGCACAATTTTCTCGGTCGCTACGCACTTGACCGGTTTCGATCTGTTTAGCCTTTGACACAACCAGGAAATCGACTGTCTGAGTCGCCGCTTCCCGTATTCCCCAGGGAAATATTCTTATTAATATAATAGCCAGTTTCTTCGTCGAACTTTGCCGATTCAAACGGGATTTTTGAAAAGTTCTCTACTTTAATAATATTTTTTATTATTGGAACATGGAAACACTTACATATTTAATTTTCGCCTATGGTACATACTTCATTACACTCACATACTTAACTCGTTTTTTAAACAGATACATAACTCGTACACAGTACTTACCTATACCCAAATATCATATAAACTGTTTGAAGTGTCGCATAATTTATCTAGCCAGGGCGAGGTGGGTAAGAGCAATCATTGAGTTGAGTTAAGGCAACCTCGGGTGACCAGCGCACGTGCCGGTCATATGGCAAAGTGGCAACCTTAATAAAGTACCATAGAGATTCCCCCGAAACAATGAAACGTTCTTTAAATAAACCAACCTACCAACGAAAAAAGAAAATTGTGGAACTTGTACTTTATAAAGCAGTCCGTGACCTCGATCTTACTTCAGCTGCTATTACATTTGAAGCCACTCTTGGGATTCATGTTATCCTATGAAAACTAGACCGAATTTTACCCAATCTCTTGAATTTTGCTCGGACACCGGACCTTGGAGAATACGTTATAACATGAGCTACATACACGAATCGGGGTGACTTCCTTGTTCTAGGTAACACACGGCATGTTTCAGAATAGGGTGTCAGGTGACCGCACGCGTTGGTCCTCAAGTTGCACCTTGCACTTATGGATTACCTTATTCATTCATTGAAAGATGATCACAGGTTACAGTTTTTGTTACACAATTATGGCGTTTGCATGCAATCAAAAACAAGACTGAAGGATTCACACATCGCCTGTGCCATCTATTGGTGTCTTTGGATCATACTCACTTATATGGATCATCATCACCAGCTTTAATGACACCAGTGCTGGACAAAGGCCCCCAAATTTAGAGAGGTTTGCCATAGTCACAACGATTGCCAGGCGGATTAATTTGGTGACTGAGTATTGGTGCTAAAAGTAAAACTTCAAGTTAAAAGTTTTTTATAGTTATAGAATTGATACATAGTAAACCAGAGTTCTTATTCAGACCCTTGGGTTATGATGACCAGTATATGAAGATAATCTATAGAATTTCAAAATCTATTTCTCACAAATGTATAGCGGCAATTATGCCTGCTAAACAACATGGTATTTGTTATTTACGTGTTATTTTACTTTTATTATTACATCAGCATTGCCATTTAGTGTACACTTACTTACACTACACACTTGTACTGGTACACTTACTTGTAGCCATTCTCTTGGGGACGCTTCCGATTGATATTGATTAGAATCAGTTGAGCTATTACTAGATTATTTGCAACGGTATTTGTATAATTGGCTGTAGCCGTTCAAATTAAATAAATAAATATAAACGGCAGATCGCTCAACAGTTACATTGTATTTTCTACATACCTATCATAAATACTCGTGTGAGCTGCATGTTTTTCAACTAAATTTGTGCTGTCGCGTAGCTGGCTCTCTTGACGTGTCTGTCGATGTTGCTTTGTCCATTGGCTCGCTCCGATCGATAGATATTTAAGTCTAATCCAGACGGTTCAAGGTTACACTCCTCACGGAATTCCGGAACTCCCCGTAATGTGTGTCTAAATCAAAGTTCAAGGTGCTGTATACCTCAAAGCTAATGCGTCTATATTAACCTATACCTTGCGATTTCAATAGCCTTTATTTATCAGGCTTGAATTTTCTAGTTTACAAAGATATTTGTACCTTAATGTACAAATACCTTTGCAGTCAATTAGTATAGATGATTATAAGAATATTTGGACTGACTGACTGACATTTATACAACGCATAGCCTAAATGGTTGGTTGTAGAAACTAGAAATTTAAGAGAAGATTTGTGTTGGTGTATAGGGGTGTACTAAGAATGAAAGGAAAATAGTTTCAAGTGGGTGAATAAGGGCGCGTTTCTACCAGTACTGTATGAAACCATGCTATATAGTTTTCTGTACGCAATAAAATCGATGCAAATGAAGGAAATGTCTAGAGTTTCCAATCTTTCATAATATAGTTAGTAAGTTAAGGACTTCATAATAGTAAAATATCTTATAATATACCTTTAAACCAAGTGTACCTTATACCCAATACTAATAACTGTTAGTAAATTTTAGTGTAATTTACATCAAAATTTATTTAGTTTCAAAAACATAACAACGTGACATAATCACTGGATGATGACTGTGCTTTGAAGCACTTACCTAATCTAAAATAATTGTTACCAATTTGAAAACAAACGATGTTCTCTACCTACATACTAACTACTATATATACTGATATAGAATTGCTCTTTCCTATAAATGGCTCGCAGATGAATTCGGAGTGTGAGTGATCCATTCGTGTTATTGTTCTATTTTGACATGTTCTTGAGAGAAACTCATCAGTGCATGCCATGATTCTAATGGACTCGTGATGAATATCAACGCAGGCCTCAATATCAAGAATAGGACTTTAATATCATCATCATTAACCTGTATACACCCACTGTGTCGTTTACCAGTTTACTGTAGCCTACCTATCTCCAAGTGTGTTCTCTTAATCGTCGCTTAGATACTAACGTGATAACTATGGCAAACACCCCGAATATGTAACGCTTTCGAGTGACGCTTTCGAGCATATTTATTAGCTTTAAAAAATACAATAACAGAAATGATGACACATTAATCGTCATATAAATGATCTTTAGGCACTCCGAAGACTGAGCAACTTCAGCTGACGCAATCGGAAACTTTTAAAATGTCTCAAGTTACAATCAGAGTTTTTCAAAATTATACAAAAATCATTATAAGCTGTTTGTCTATAGTTGCAAGCTGCCAGTAGCCGCAACCCGATGCTTGGTTCAAGGAGCGCCTTACCTATAAAAATAAGTGTATCTTCAAACAAACCGATACTTTGCATACCTATACGAGTAGGTGAGGTACCCTATCTACTAGTTTACTTTGCTTACTTTTTTAGTGTGACTTATATCTACTACCTTTATGTGTTATCTATCACTAGTATTACACTAAGAATCATGAATAGGAAAACCCGTGTACCTCAATTTGCGTAACGTGTGTAGTGTAGGTACGAGTATAATGTAGTCGGACTGTTCAACGGTACGTGACACCGCGACCCTGAACCTTGAGCAGTCGCATGAATGAAACAATAACACTAATTATGATCATACTTTTACACTTGTTTCTGTTCTGTGCTTTTTTTACTTATACCTTATTATATAAACTGTGTGGACTACACTTTGTAGTTTTACTTCATTTAAATTTTCCAAAATAGATATTTTTTTTGCCATACTAATCAACTCACCGAGAACTTGGTTGCAAAATAAGAAAAATTCTAAAGACTTTTAGTTTTACGGTTTAATCGTTTAAGCACGCTATGATTTAGATCATCGAATTTATTGAGTACCTAATACCTTCCTATCAGCGGGATCGTAAAAGCTACTTTGAAGAAAGTCACGAAAATTGACTTGTCTGCGGGTATAGGTTGGGTACTGGGTACCGATAGCGGGGAGCGCGCGGGGTGAATGGCGGCGCGGGTAGGCTTTGTTGCTTGTGCTGGAATTCCTCGCCTGGGAACCGGGAACGGGTTCCCCCTGCGTCTCGCACCTGCCCCTTCCCGCGCCTGCATTCCAGCCCTCTCTCACTTTCATTGTTCCCTTCGGTGCGGGAGGTCGCCGGCCCGCGGACAAAACCGAATGGAACTCATGGAACCGCTCGTTCACCGGCTCTGCCGCGGGCTCGCTCGCTCCCATAAACACGCCCGACCTGTCCATAACCGCCATTAAGGATAAGGATACACTTGTTAATTTCTCGCCGCCGTCCGGATCCTCCCGGTTGCGTTCAATTACACTGGAGGGGTCACTCGGTCGGCTGTTCCAATTATCTCCGAACATTAATCATGCGTGTGACAGTAAACGGCGAGACGTTTAGAGACGGTGCAATGCACCTGCGCGGGTGCGTATCTATCGGCATCCTAATGAAATCATCCCCCAATAATACAATAGGTGGCCATTATTATTGTAATTTATCAGAAGGGTCGAGGCGTTAGTCATCGGAGCTCAGTCCTGAGCCGAATTTTGATTCATTTCGGATGGTCGGAATGCCATTGTGGTCGCCGACACTACCTGCCTGCGGCCAGGTATCGAACGCTTCGCGTCACTTTTGTTTATATACGTTTTGACAAACTTTTGTGAGTCGAAAAGTGTTATTATCAACAAAGGTGGCCTCGGTCATTGTCTTCATTATCTGTGTAACACTTGTTTCGTGTTAAATGGTATTTGTTTCGCTTCCGGAAAGAAGGTTTACCTATAAAGGTCATTCCTGCAATTAACCGGGAAAAATGGTAGGAATAGCATTGAAGTAAGTAAATTATAACGGAAGTCGTCTAATAGCCGACTTCACTTCCTGCTGGGGGAGACTGAGGGGGAAGCCTTTTTGTTATTCATGGGAAGGTTTTATTTTTGTCTGTTATTGCATTTTAAAACTGCGATCATTTATAAAGGCTTATCTAGTTAACAGTCTTGAACGGCAATTAACACTTGAGATATTGTTTGGGAATATCAGAGGGGTTTGAACAACGTTCCTAATTTATAGAGGTGGGAAAGGAAGTCCTTCGAATGTGGGTAATTTGTTGTAATTAGGACATTGTGGTAACTAACCTTTTTTATTTTAGGCAAGCTTAAACTTAAAATTAACCTGTAAAATAACAGCGACGAAGTTGAACAACATAATAATGAGAATGTTTGTTCTCTGTCTGGGTGTTAAAAATATTCCAAAAATGTATTTACAACTAAAAAAATATGGTATCTTTATCAGGTATCTGATTCCCATAGTAGATACAATTAGATATACATATATACAGGAGTACCCCTAGGAGCATCCGAATCACCCCCATGTATATTTTACGACTTTTCATAGTTGTCATGTTATTATTATTTTCCTGAATTTTCGAGAATTTTTGACCTAAAAAACTAAATACAGAGGGTAGCACAGCAACAGTAGGATAGACCCATCCACAGTCCCAACAGAATTAATTAAGTAAGATAAGGCGTGCTAATTATTCTCCTAGCTCCTTCGCCATTCTATCTTCCACTGGGTTATCGGCAGGTCGACACGATGTACCCAGATAGGTAACGTTTAATTAAATAAAGGTTAATTTGTTCTATTTCATCTATATGTATATTCTCGGAACTAAATTGTGTGTATTGATCTGAGAACATTTCGTCGCTAGGGACGTACCAGTACCCGGAAGTTACGAAGCCTTGTTGGTTCAGAGTTCAGGGTTATTTACATTTGTAGCATTTTTTTAACTTTTGCCATCGGAACACATATTGAACACTTATATTACACGGGTTTATAACACGTACTACCTTTTTTATTTCATTTCCGTTGGGAACATAAATAAAAATTGTAATACGCTATAAATACTTATGCAATATAAGTGTTCAATACCCTTGTAACACTCGTGGAAGTTTTCTGCACCCAACCTTCACTATCGCTTTATTCATGGTTAGTTTGGTGTTTGGTGGTAAAGCCAATCGTTGATAATAATATGGCAGTTAGCACCAGAGTATTAATTGGGATAGGGCCGTAGAATGTGAAGCTTGGCGCCAATAGGGCTATTTGTTACCAAGGATTTTGACACTTGGGTTTTTTTGTAGGATGAACCAGTTTATAGGCTTTCTAAAGATCCACTCGCCTGTGTCATAGAAGGGTTTTCTAATAAAATTAACGTATGAATATATTATGAAAAAAGGTAGAGAATACCTTATTTTCATAATTTATTCTAGTACTTCAGTATGATGTCATAATAACATTCAGTTGAGACAAAAACAACGGAGGCTTGCATATACAGATTTCATGGTTTTTCCTAGCTTATTGGCTTAAAAAGTGCAAGTACACACGTGTTGTTTTATTCTCTGACAAAGCCCAGTTAGTCCAATCTAGAAAAGTCTTTTACTTATACAAACGTTTTACGATGCATCAAAATGTATCAAGGTGAGCTAGCCGTGTTTGCTCCTGGCTTTGAATAGAATCACTCAATAACCCCATGGATGTGGTATAAGGCGTCTAAGAAAACGCACCACGAGATGGGCACCGGCATCCTGTGTACTAAACTCTGACACTACGGTTACCACCTTGCCAAGTGGTGGTGACTATGGCAAACCTTCCTTTTAAGGGAGGCCTATATCCAGAAGTAAACTTATTTAGGTTGATGACGTGACGTGACGATGTATTAATTCTGTAAAGGTCTTTGAACAGGTGGTAGTTGGGTTGCAAGTCCCGAGTCCCGGTCACTATCGGTTACGTGCGACGAGGGTTTCCGTCTCCGGTTGACTTGCTGCTCGCTTAGCTGTCAAATGGTGCAGGTTGACAGCGAACCCCGATCGATTGCTTAATCCCTTGAGCTATGAATATTTGTGCGATGAATATCAAACCATAATGAATATTGTACCTACATAATAACTATTTTGAAAATGTTAGGACGCGGCCGCAGCGCGATTGAGAAAATCGGTACCGAGTATCTGCCAAGTATAGTCAACGTTCAAAGTCCTGTCAAGCGATCAACAAGCGCGAAAATCTGCGTTGCATAAACGCGCCCTATACTTTTACTTAGTTACCGAATAAAATTGCATATTTTTTCCTCCTAACCTGTAAGTATTCTGCAACAGACTATTGCAATTCCGGTACCAAAAGAGTATCGTCATATTTTGTTGAGTTGCTATAAAGCAATTCGATGTAAAATTATACAGTGAATTGTGTTCTGTGGGGTTGTTTGAAGGTTTACTTCAAGTTTGAACAGGAATGTTCACTTCGAGCTTAGAACGTATTTCTCAGAGCATGGCTAAAGTTATGGCTATCCGCTACTATTTTTGTAGCCTGAACAATGAGTTATTACCTGAGTTTATGACTCAACCGTTTCTAACTAAACCGAAGAGTTGCAAAAGATTATAAAAACATTCCATGCAAAAACTAAACACTGTGTGATGATAAACAAAACTAGTAAAAAGAGCTTAAAACTGAATAAACTTTAGTTGAAGGAAATATAAACGCTAAAAAACTTAAAACGTGTAAACATATGCGGTGATTTATATTTCTCAAATTGTTACACAACAATAGGTTGCTATATAGAATATTGTTTTGTAACAAAGGTCACAATAAAATATTTAGTAAAAATAAATATTTGTGTACTATACACAACGCCCTCTAGCCCCAAACTAAGCAAAGCTTGAACCAGATAACTTATAATTTTTTTGTTCAGAATACAATATAATACCCAGACAGAGAAAAACAGCTAAATTCATCACACACCTGTTCACGAACCCACAACCTAGAGCGCAAAAGGCACAGTTACTACTCGTACCAACTGATTTGTACGGCCAGGCACATAGTGTAGGAAACGGGCCGTAAGTTCTTGCTAGTTCTTCTTGGGCTGGCTGCGTGGAACTGTTGCCTAGATCTACCTAGCTTTAAGACGTTTTCAGTGATCGTTAGCTCCAATGAATAACCTTTGGACTTGGTGTTTGAAACAGTTAGGTAAGGATGAAAGATCTGTGGAGAATAATAATGTTGTACTAATTCAAAGGAATAATGTACCTATCTACTTATTTACAGAGAATATTTTATAACTTCACAATTATATAGTATTAAATCATCCTGTAATCTAGTAATTTTCTATTTTTAAAACGAACCGATCCGTTGAGCCTATAGAATGCAACTCCATCCTTCGGTTGAATTCTTGCCTCTAACAAGGTAGGAGGAGACAGGAAGAGGGCCATTCTAGTGTCACGGATAGATTGAATCACTCTAATCAACCGGTGAATTGCCTCTTAGTGACGTCACACGTGACACGAGGCATACATTGGATGTGGATTATAGTACATTCACAAAACGCATCGCACACGCAAACGCACTGATTAAAATACTGTTTTTACGTGTTTACTACTTCCTAGTTAGTAAATAAGCCAGTAAAATATAAAATAGGTGTGTCAATATGAAGTAAAAGCCATGTCGGGAAAACGTCATATAAAATAACTTTGGTTGGAGTTGCTTGAAGTTTACGATTACGTATAGGTAGATGCTTGCCTAGAGTACCTACACTATTATAACATATAATATACACTACCTATCTACCTATAATTTAGAATTTATTACACATAAAGACATTCCACATTTTGCCAGCTCTATTGTTATATTTTTTACAATTTATTAAACAGGTTTTCAACACAATTTAGGCATATTTAAAAGTTTATTGGCCAGTGGTAATTGCTATTATAATTTTATAATTCTTCTGTTATTTATTGCGTCTATCTATGTTTTTTATTAATCTTAATAAAAACTCTCTTTTATATGTTATTAATGATGTCGCTTATCAGCGGGTTTTGATTTTCGATAGTTCAGCGGGGTTACACAGAGGGGAAAAATGGAACAGTTTAGGGAAGAGCGCGCACTAACCTTTATCTGGAGTCCGGGACAGGATGCAGGCAGGCTTTCCTTGTTCTGGTCCACTGCGCTGGCGCGGACTCGCGACACACGAATCTCAACACACAGATTTGTATTCCCACGACACCATATAGATTTATAGAATGTTAGCGAAACTGCGAATGTGTATTAGACGGATGATAAGGACCCGGGAAGATCACTTTCTTCAAGGGCTGCGGTAACTGCGGGTTGCGTACTCGATGACGCGTTGAATCGGACTGCGTATGCGACTTTTTCCAAATTACTCCACATGGGGGCGCTAGTGCGCGCAATAGGAAAGGAATTTATAGGTAAGGATAGGTGAAATAGTGTAACCTCACTATGCTAAGAGATGGCGTTACCATTTCCGCCCGCCCTAGATGGGTCACCATTTAAAAGCAACCATAAAGTGAGACTAGATTACCCAATATCTCATAGCGGTAGGGGGAGACTAGGATGAAACCTAATATCTCATAGCGGTAGGGGGAGACTAGGATGAAACCCAATATCTCATACAGAAACTCATAAAGGAGTTAACTAAATAAAAATGCTTATGAGACTCTAAGGCTCTGCAATAGAGAAAGAGCTCACAAGTGCGGTAAAATTAACTTAAAATAAGAAGCGGTGTTACTACATTGATAGATTAGATGCTTACATACTAGATTAGAGTTTAAAATTCTAAACTACTGACGCGGTATAGGGCATAAGCGAACGGTCGGACGAAGTAGACTTGCTCCACTCGCGGACTTGACTGTACAAGTACGGACTACTCCATCCTTTGAAGGATGTACTTTTTCTACAATCGCTAAAGGCCAGGCTAAACTCGGTACGTTATCCTCTATAACGACGACCACCACTCCTGGAGTGATAGGTGCGGAATGCGTATTCCACTTCTGTCTAACCTGTAATCCATGCAGATATTCCGACCTCCATCGCTGCCAAAAAGACTGAACTAACTTGTCCAGTAGCGAGTGCCTTTGCAGTAGGCTGAGATTATCAGGCCCTACCTCAGGCGCGGGAATTGAGCATAAAGGCGCAGTATGTAAAAAATGACTAGGCGTAAGAGCAGAAGGCTCTGCGGGATCGGAGCTAAGTACTGTCAGCGGTCGCGAGTTAAGTAAACACTCTACTTGAGTGAGGACAGTACAAAGTTCCTCATATGAAAGAAGCTGTTGACCGATCACACGGTACAGATGCGTTTTAACTACCTTAACCATACTTTCCCAAGCTCCACCCTTATGTGGAGACCTTGGACTAATGAAAGACCAACTGAAACGACTCTCAGCTACCTCATGTTCTAGCTTAGGGTAATATTCATCATTTAAGAATTTATATAAGTCGCGTATATATGCGGCGGCGCCTTTAAAATTAGTTGCGTTATCCGAGTACATCACTTGCACAGGACCGCGACGTGCGAGAAAGCGTTTAAGCGCGGCTAAGAAGCTTGGAGTGCTGAGGTCAGTGGCTACTTCAATGTGCACCGCTCTTGTCGTTAGGCATGTAAACAGGCACAGGTAGGCCTTTTCGCTGCGCACTCCACGACGGCGAATAGGAGTGTACGCGATAGGACCGGCATAATCGCATCCCGTATGCGTGAAAGCCTTGACGGTTTGGCGGGTGCGACATTCAGGTAAGTCTGCCATGAGCGGGTAAGTTGGACGAGGGTTAAGTCGAAAACAAGTATTGCACATGTGGACTCGCTGTCTCACAATGTGGCGCGCGGATAGGATCCAGAACCTTTGTCGAAGAAGAGACATTAATAGTTCAGGTCCAGCGTGTAGGTATTTTAAGTGATAATAATCTATCAGCAAGTTGACAATATGGTCACTGCGCGGTAAGACAACCGGGTGAATCTGAGCGTAATCCAAACCGGAATTAACGAGACGACCGCCCACACGAATCAGTCCGTTTTCGTCTATAAAAGGCCTTAGCCTATTGAAGGCACGAGTACCTACTTTATTTTTGCGTATGTTATCAAATTCTTCTGCAAAATATTTAATTTGCAGGGCGAGTAATAATTTATTTTCAGCGAGCTGAAGTTGTTCAGCTGTTACAGCAATAGTAAGACGGCGGGGTATTAATTTAACGAACGTAAAAACGTATACAAGAATGCGCAGTAGTTTAGACCACGATGACAAGCGCAATGCAAGATCGTAAACTGTACACTCTGTCACAGGCGTACATACAGTATGAGACAATAACCTTTGTTCTGGTATATCCTCAATAGGCTGGCCATCGAGGTTGCGAAGAGGCCACTGGGAAGGGTCCAGTATGGCCCATGGAGGTCCATGCAACCACAGAGGGTGCGAAACTAACTTCTGTGGCGTGATTCCACGCGACAAACAATCAGCTGGGTTTTCGGTACCCGAAACATGGTAGAAGTGGTCGGCCGGTATATTCTCCGTTGCCTGTACCACGCGGTTAGCAACAAAGGCTTGCCACCTGTGAGGCGAACTTTTAACCCAGTAAAGGGCGACTTTAGAGTCGGTGAAAGCGTATGTTTTGATTGGGATGCGATTAGCGTAATTATTCAACACAGTGCGCAATAATTTTGTAAGTAAAACTATACCACAAAGTTCCAATCGAGCGATTGTGAGCGGCTTAGTTGGTGCAACCTTTGACTTGGCGCAAACTAAGCGAATAGTGTTACCACCGTCGGAACTGACGTGTAGGTACACTACACCACCGTAAGCGTGCTCGCTAGCGTCGGAAAAGCCCACTAGGGTGACAACGCAATTCGCGGAAACACCAAGATGGCGCGGTATGCGCAGCTCATTGAGAGCTGGTAGTTCAATACAGAACTGTCTCCACAAATTAATAATGTGGGGCGGGGGCGTATCGTCCCAATCTAAATTTAAATGCCACAACTGTTTTATTAACAACTTGGCGAAAAGAACTGTGGGAGCTACAAAGCCCATAACATCCCATAGGCGGGCGATAGTAGATAAGATGGAGCGTTTAGTACACTTTTCATCTGCGGGGGGTGTAATTTTATAGTAGAAGACGTCAGAATCTGTCGACCAATGCAAACCTAATATTTTGTGTTGCACTGACTTATCAAACTCAACCTCAGTTGTAAGTTTGTGCGAAGCGGGAATATTATCTAAGACAGCGCGAGAACTACTATTCCACTTGACCAAATCCCACTGCGCGCCTTTAAACAATTCGATTAGCTGTGCAGAAGCGGCGACCCCCTCCTCTTCATTCTTCACTGAAAATACCACATCGTCCATATATAACGACGAAGAAGCAATCTCTCCAGCAAGCGGGTACTTAGAGCCGTCATCCTCGATCAGCTGTCTGACCGTGCGCATTGCATGGTACACAGACGAGGCTAGACCGAAACAAACTCGTTTGAACTGATAAAGGGTCAATGGATCTTGCGGTTTGAACCGATACAATATACATTGATAGCGACGGTCACATTCGCGGACGGCAATCTGTAAAAATTGTTGACGGCAATCTGCCGCCATAGCGATAGCAAAAAGGCGGAAGTTTAAAATTATTTGAAAAAGATCACCTTGCAAGTTAGGTCCGTGATGTAGTATATTATTTAGCGAAATTCCTGAACTAGTCTTACAGCTAGCGTCTAGAACTATGCGAAGACGTGTCGACGTCTTATCCTCACGAATGACTCCGTGGTGCGGGATTACATAGATCGGCGATGAGTCATCAGACGTATCTGGAGGCGCGGGTGAAATATAATCTTTCTCCAAATATTCTTTAATCACACCATCATAAGCGGTTCTCAAGCTAGACGAAGCTTCTAACTTTTTTTCGAGACACAAGAAACGTCTACGTGCGGTATCGTAGGATCTACCTAACGAGTATATATCCTCACTAAAAGGTAGGCCGACAGTGTATCTACCAGTAGTGGGATCGCGGGTTGTAGTACTTTTATAAAAGTTTTCGCACTCGGCGTCAGCGGGACGCAGAGCGGGCGGCGCGGAGGGAGGCTCTTCGAGCTCCCAGAATCTTTTAATAAGACTATCTACACCATGCTCCTGTACTAGGCAGCATGTTAAAGCCTGGCGGGTAAATATTGTAGGTACGGGACCCATAACGACGTATCCCAATACCGTACGTAAGGCTTGCGGAGCCTGCGAGACGTCAGATGCGTGAGTCGCGTCAGGCAATAATAAGTGGACGAACAATGGCGCGCCTATCAACATATCTATCTTGTTCGGCGTTCCAAAAGTCTCGTCTGCGAGCGGTAATGCGTGCAAGTGTGATAGGACAGACGTATCTACCACAGCACTAGGTAGCGTGTCAGTAATTTGGTCCACTACCAGCGGCGAAATATTAAATTTAATATTTTTATCAAAGCGCGAATAAAATTCTAAGCTTATAGAACTAGAGTGTATCATCTTTTCAGCTCCACCGAACCCCTTGATAATAGTACGTCCGGTGCTGTGAAACTGAATGTTTAACAGCTTACATGCCTCTCTTGTAATGAAATGACTTTGCGAGCCAGAATCTAACAAAGCGCGCAATAAATGCCTATTGCCTGTACTATCGTATACTGCGACTTGAGCGGTTGCAAGTAAAACGGTACATTGCTCGTTTTGAATCGGCTTAGACTGCGGGGACTGCACTGATCCAGCAATGGACGTCGCGCACAACGCAATGTCCGCGCGCTCGGTGCGCGCTGGGTCGGGCTCGTCCGCTAAGCGTGCGGTGACTGCTTTGGACAGCGGTGCAGTTACAGCGGCTTGAGGTGCGGGTTCGACTCCCGACATAAAGTGCAATAAACTGTGATGGCGAGATTTACAAGAGCGACAGTTCGTATCTGATTTACAGAACGAAACTCGATGTTTTGTGCTAAGACAATTTACACATGCGTTTCCCTCCTTGACGGCTTTAAATCGTTCTTCGGGGGTTAGTTTATGAAACTCAGGACATTTAAATAAATGCTGGTGCGTTATATTTGTACATAAACATTTAGAAGCGGAATCAACGTTGTTTACATAGGCGTGATATTTTGGCGGCGGTGATTTAGCGGTAGTATTTTCTTTCGAGTGAGTGCGGTCGACCTTATATGTTGAAGTAACCTTTTTAGCGACGGCGGCGGCGGGAACAGCGACTGCAGCCGACGTCGTGCGTTCAAAAACCTTTGCACGATTTTTTACAAATGACTCAAGATCATCAAATGTAGGTATTGAAGACCCAACACTTATCTCGAAAGCGCGGACAGTACTTGAATCTAATTTCTTTAAAGCGATATAAACTAGAATCAAATCACCTAATTTTTCTATTTTTAAATTATTCAGAGCGCGGACTGAGCTAATAAACTGCTCGTTAAACAAATCAAAGTTAGCAGCTGACGCAGTACCTAACGGTTTGAAGTCGAACATCTGATTTAGATAAGCGGAGGCTACCATGCGCTTATCTTCATATTTATCAATTAGCGTTTGCAATATCAGTTCATAATTCTCTGCGCAAGGAGTAATACCTGTACACAAAGTCTCAGCCTTACCTGATAATTTACCTATTAAATAATATAACTTTTCCGCATCGGTGAGAGTTGGATTATCATGGATAGTAGACTTAAAACAGGCATAAAACACAGGCCATTTCCTAATGTCTCCTGAAAAACCAACCAACTCAATGGGAGGCAATCTAGGCTTAGCTTTACTGAGAGAAACCGGCACAACATTATCACTTGGTGATGACGGCGAGTGTTGTACTTGCAATCTTTTAATGCGGCTGTACAATTGTTCGAACGCAATCAAACTTTTGTAGTCAGGCTTTGCTGTCGGAGTAACAACTAAAAGACGCGAGTTGTAATCATCCAACAACTTTATATAATCACTGCGCAGCGTATCTATACTAGCACTTTGATCAAGAAACCGTTCTCTCGATCTAGCGGCGACATTTGATGATAAATCATAAATACTCTGAATTAATTCAAAAATGGCTTCTCGTTTAGCTTGTAATATTAACAGCTGAGCATCCTCTGAGCTGTCGGTGTCCGATGCAATTTCGGTACCTTTCTTAGACGTTGTAGACATTTTTATTTACCTAAGTAACCTACTAGAAACAGATGTTACGCGGCTGAATACAATATCAGATAACTAGCTACAGAATACGAGAAGTGCGTGACCTCGTTAACTCGATCGGTTTATGTCGTATTCAAGGTTAGCCGGGCCTCAGCGGATCGTACAATGATCTATGAACCGTTAGCGACTACTTTATATCCGACCGGTAACTTGAGGGTAGATACATATAAGATATAAAATATGTTTTTTAGATTATTTTAGCGAATAAATTGCAAATAATTTATCAATTTATATGAGTAAACACCATTTGTAATATGAAACACACCTAAAATTAATAGTATGTAACAAGATTGAAGTGATTTTATCGGATTTAACACGACGCAATGTCGCGGGCGGGACGTCACAATGACGAAATAAATGACAAAATCACCCGAAATACGTGACGTATTCCTTGGGAACAGCGGTAAAAACACTTATTAGATCAGTATATTGGATATTCTAATAAGGGAAGGTTTTAAATGGATGTAATATCCGGTTCGAAGGACCACTAATGATGTCGCTTATCAGCGGGTTTTGATTTTCGATAGTTCAGCGGGGTTACACAGAGGGGAAAAATGGAACAGTTTAGGGAAGAGCGCGCACTAACCTTTATCTGGAGTCCGGGACAGGATGCAGGCAGGCTTTCCTTGTTCTGGTCCACTGCGCTGGCGCGGACTCGCGACACACGAATCTCAACACACAGATTTGTATTCCCACGACACCATATAGATTTATAGAATGTTAGCGAAACTGCGAATGTGTATTAGACGGATGATAAGGACCCGGGAAGATCACTTTCTTCAAGGGCTGCGGTAACTGCGGGTTGCGTACTCGATGACGCGTTGAATCGGACTGCGTATGCGACTTTTTCCAAATTACTCCACATGGGGGCGCTAGTGCGCGCAATAGGAAAGGAATTTATAGGTAAGGATAGGTGAAATAGTGTAACCTCACTATGCTAAGAGATGGCGTTACCAATTAATTCACGGTAATTTCCCGATGCAAAATCGAAGCTTAGAATACCAGGTTCATTCAATAATTGGTTGATATTTTTTTTAGTAAATTTAGTAATTAATCTTTATGTCTCTTTATTCGTTTTTAAAATAAAGTGGATTAAGTACGTTAATTTTCTAAAACTTCTCTTGTACGTACAGAGACACTGTTGAAATTAAAGTCGCAAACTTTAGTAGATAAGCTGCCTAAGCACATTTACAAGCACTCTCCACTAGATGCGTACCTACTTAACTATTTTGGTTTTTAGTAAGAAAAAAGTTGTATTTTTTATCTTTTCTAATTTGTTGTGTTTATTGGTTGTAATTAGCTTCGTATTCAGAGTATGAATCTGTTATTGGTAGTATGCTTAGCTTAAAATGTATTCTTTCACCTTCTAAGTGAAATGGTAAATAAAACAAATGAAAATCTTAGTTCTACATCTCTAAGAGTCCCTAGATTTCTGACGCAATAGACAATGTACGGCTAGAGTCGTAGAAGCTTCCACTTTTAGGGTATATTTTCTATGTATAATTAAAAATATCTGTGTATGTAGTGTAGTGTAAGTAATCTGGTACCCATAACACAAGCTCTGCTTAGCTTGGGGCTAGATGATGCTGTGTGGATTGTCCAGCATTATTATTATTATTATTTGTCTTCTTGTGTAGATATGTACCTACTCCAAAAGAATGTCTGAAATTCAACTTCTAATGGTGCAGCAGGGGCTAAAATTTTTATAAAAATTGGGTCAGCGTGATTCCGGTAGTACTAAGATATCCAGTTAATTAGGTATTTTAACACTTTATTGCGCAGCTTAGAGTGCTACTAGAACTGCTTAGTGATTATATTATAATTACTAAAGAGATAGTCTTATCTCGTCCTTGACATTTGGTGAAATTCCCCTTGCTGAACCGCTGTGCAAAACTCGTGTAGAGGCGATGGTTGATAAGGATTATCACCCTTAACTTTAATCTGTCCTAGGAACAAATTGTATTTTAAATACGTAGGTACAAGTAAAGAGTTTGTACTATGTAACGGATTCTGGATTTGTACAAAGATGCCGTCGTATCCATTGTTCGGGTCTGTTCGGGCCGATTTGGACCTATTCGGGCCTGCTCGGACTGAACTCACTGTTCCGATAATAAGGCAAAAAAACTATCGAGCTCACCGTTACCCCTCAGTACCCAACAACCAATTTGCTTTCGATATAGTGCCTCGTCGCAAAAATTTACGTCAGATCGCTATTACCTAAAAAACAAGAAATTACGATAGCAATAGCAGTCAAATGAGTCGTTGTTTAAATAAATAATAATAAATAATGCCGGACGATCCACACAGCATCATCTAGCCCCAAGCTAAGCAGAGCTTGTGTTATGGGTACTAGATGACTGATATACTTATTACAATATTATATTACATACATAGATATTTTTTTATTATACATGGAAAATACCCAGAACACCCGGAATAAATATTAGCAGATCGTACAAACATTTATCCCAAGGCGGGAATCGAACCCGCAACCTCTGCGTCGCAGGCGGACATTCGCCCGCCGCGCCACATCGGTCGGTTTGTTTATTAAACAAATCTCATCGTCACCATTATCGTTATGTCGTGCTGCCAAAAAGTATAATCGCTACTTTGACAACACGACAATCGACTAAAACAGTTTTATTACGAGTAGCAGCGGTTTAAAACCACACCGCCCTAACCCAGTAGGTACTAAATACTAGTAGCGTATTGCCCTACTAATACAACACAATTTAGATCTAGGCCAGTCTAGAGCTGACCCTGAATGTGGGTCATGGTACTTGTAGGAGCAACGCCATTAATTTTTTTTTCATAGTCAATACGCCATAGTGCCTTTTTCCCTTGTAGGTTACCTGCTCTGTGATAACTGCGCGTGCCCCAGTATAATTAGAAAACTACAATTTAACAGGCTTACTAATATTTATTATATTTTGAACTATTATTTGAACCCTGTCCTCGTTTTATTACAACTCGCATGACGGAAACTATAAAATATATTTAGCCGATCCGGTGACGTCAGCATGTGCTGAAAGTTACAGGTTCGCACTCTACCAATGCAGGATGCAATTAAATTAAACAATTTTGCAACAACAAAACAGCTGATAGTCAACTAAATGGTACCGATTCGCTTCGAAGCGATTTTATTTTTATATTCGTCAACACACTAACAACTTTTTAAGAACATTAAATTCCCCAACCATATTTGTCATATAAATCTGCAATTTTTTCTCTGATTTTGGACCAGGAGGCCAACAACAATCTCATAAAGTAATTCCGTTAATAATTGAAATTTCGTACATTTGACCTTCAAAAAGTAAGCTAAATTGTTTTCTCACAGCACAACGCAGGAATAAAACAACAGTTTTTTAAAGGAGTTTTCAGTGGCTGTAATGCCATTCACGTATACATATTTATTTTCTTTTTATAGTAGGGAAGGACGACAAGTCACATTCTTTGTAAATTAGTGCGTGACGATCAACTTCGACACCGTCATTGGATATCGTACAGCTCGCATATTTCGTTCCGAGCGGCTTACGCCAATCGATAGGTATACTTAGGAGACTTATGTATACCTAGGTAGGGTTGGAAAATTAAGTTTCGATCGTGTCAATGATATTTCTTTAATATCGATGGTATTTTTTTGAAACTGAAATTTCAGACATGCCAATTTTGACAAAAAATACAAGTTTCAATTTCGTCTCAGATCCAAATGTCGTCTGGCCCAATTCTCATAAAATTCGAGAATTGGGCCAGACGACATGACGAGAGAGGGTTTGGTATCAATTTTGAGGGACAATTACAGTGCAAACACGTCTTTGCTTTCAAAGTTTGATTACTTTTTATTTACTTTGATTACTGTATGTATTATAAGTATAAATAGTCCAAGTAAGTGTATGTATTTATTTGTAAGCAATTTAGTATAGATATTTAAGTATATTGGTTAATCTCCTATATACATTTTGTACACGTACCCACTTTTGATTTCACCTCTCTCTACCGTAAGGTTTGCTGGAAGAGAACTCTTAAGGGTTAAGCTCGCCTTTGTACATGTTTTAATATTAAGTTTACTCCTGTCATTTTCTGTGTACAATAAAGAATAAAGAATAAAGGACTTTTTGCCAGGGCTAGGTACGCTGGGTCAAATTTTGCAACTCCGAAGTGTTAAACATAGGTGCCTATTATGTTAATAAGTGCAGTGTCGCATTCGGTATGCCGCCGTGCGCAATGCGGCTTGAATGCACAATATTAGCATCACCTTAACGCACCTATTTTAAACCAAACACCAATTTTATACCATAACCCCTCGGCATACAGTCCACCACCGCCTAACCTCTCTGTGGTACCTAATTCGACTGTACTCGAAACATAATGCAATGCTGATTGTTATTCAAAAGCCATCTCTATTAAAACGTGGTACAGTACCACAGTTTTTCATCTTATGTTAGAACGTTCGACGAATAGCTCAAGACATTCATCGTATTATCATAATATCGACATGTTAAATTCATGAAGTTTAATATTTCATGCATTAAATCACTTCGCAAACAATTTAAAATGAACCTATAGATGGGTTTTCTCTGGTTTATTGTATTTAAGTACAACGTTTATTCTATATTAAAAAAACCGGCCAAGTGCGAGTCGGACTTGCACAAGAAGGGTTCCGTACCATTATCTATACTAAAAACAATTTTTATAGCGGTAACATAAATACATCATTTGTGAAAATTTTAACTCTCTAACTATCACGGTTCGTGAGATACAGCCTGGTGACAGACGGACAGACAGACAGATAACGGAGTCTTAGTAGGGTCCTTAATAGGGTTCCGTTTACCCTTTGGGTACGGAACCCTAAAAAGTATATAGATAAGTTATGTGGTTCCTTCTTATAGAAATAGAAAGTCATATAGTACAAGCTTTGCTCGATTCGGGGTTAGATCGCGTTCAATGGAATATCTACAATATTTAATTATTGATTTAAATACCCATCACCATCAGCCTGAATAATTCCACTGCTGAACCTCCTCCCTTATATTTGGGGAGGTTTGCCGTGGTCCTCATTCTATACAGGAACTACTACAGTCGAATTACAATATGATGTTTAGCACCATCCAACCGACTGGAGGGTGGTATAGTAATTTTTTGTGATGAATAAGTTCCAAAGGTCAGAATGCTAAGACACCTTCTAAAATTTTTATGATTGATCATAAAATGAAACAGTGTAAAGTTCGAAAATAGTAGGTGTTTAGTTTTAATTTGACTTCAACACTTAACAGAATATAGGTAAGCATAACGTGGAGTCAGCCTCGAAGACGTTTACAAGCTCTCGCGACAATGCTAATGAGGCGCCTGGCGGACAGATGTCGCTGCGAGCTACGCGACAGGAAAACAAACAGACAGATTTCACTTGGAAAATTGTGTAGTTAATTAGTCTACTCGTTTCAAAGAGAAACCTGACATTTTAGCTAAATGACTTAGATAACGATATGTAATAGTTTATCTTGCTATTGGTTCTGTTTTCGTCAGTAAGTAATGATCTTAGATGTCGAGAAACCTGCTAGGTATTATGTTGATTATATTGCATCCGCATAAAAATATCGATGGGTGTAGCCTGGGTGATGAAAGGTAAGGTAAGGATTCCTAAGAGTAGTAGTGAAAAAAAGTACCTAGTAGTAAAACCTTTCAGCTATCTTATTGGCAAAGTAACCTAGGCAGAAATACTTAGAAATCATTCCAGTCAAATTTGCACCTTCAGAGGATATGCTTGCCAAAACTAAGTCATAGTCAAAGTCAAAAAGCAACTATTCAGTAAAATCAGCAGGGATTATCTTGAAACGTCTTAAATCTAGGAATCTAAGCGCCAGTTCCTCGCGACCAAGCCTAGAAGAACCGGCAAGAAACTTACGGCTTAGTTCTTATCGTTTTTTTGTATGTTCTTGTTACAAAATAATAACAATGTAAATAATGAAGCTCCAGTGTGGTCTCAATCTAACTGAACTAACACAATCTTGTCCAGTAAAAACTAATATCGGTTACATACCCACAGCCGAACAGTGCCAAAACATAAATATTACTTAGTTAATTCAATGACACCACGTACTTTATCTAACAGTTCGGTTTTTCATTTCCTCAGCGCTGGCTGTATGCCAGTATGTTCTAACAATATCGGATGGTGGTTCTATTGTGCGAAATATGAGTCGTTTAAATAAATTTATTGTTCGAATTCTAAATCTAGTCCTATTGTCTCGTGGAGTTATGTCAGTCAATAAATTTTCGAAGTAACGGCTTAGGAACTTGCTGTGAATTGTAAGGAGCTATGTTTATTAAGATGTGATTAGCATCTTTGGGGTTATTTGTTAAGTTGTCCAATTAGAATATTATTTACTAGGTAGACTTGGAGTTGAAAAAAAATTATATTAATTATCAATTCGTACTACGGTAAGTGTCAACGCGGAGGTTGACATTATAATACTATGCTTGGTGAACCTATTTGACTAAGGTGTCTTTATAACTTTTTCTTATAATTGGAGCTTTAAGATATTTCTTTTCATTTCACCCTCCGCTATCTTTTCATAAATTATTTATTGTACACAGAAACATTTACAAAATAGTGATTACAGAAAACAGGCACAGCAAACCAGCTGAGAGAAAGGTATAATAAAATAGTAGAGATGTATTTTATATAATTCGTTATTTATTTATACTTAACAGATTCGTTACTTCAGTTACTAATTGTACCCAGTACCATGCCTTAAACTGGTTTAGGATTTAAAATCGAAAAACAATTTCAAATGATTAATAAGATCCGGTTCAAACCGATTTCAAATAATCAATGTAAAAGCTATACTATACAGGCTTCCAAGAAAGTTAAGTGTCGTCGATACATATCGGTGATAGGTGCGGCAAGGCAGGGCGAGAACCGATATAGATTGAGGTGTCTACCGCTATCAATATCAATCAGTGTCAGAGCTGACGACCTTAGGGCCAGGATAAACCGGATGCAGACGTGGGAAACCTCACACACCTACTGCAACTAGCCAGCAACAATGAAGATGGGATGTTATGGTTCTAACAGTGCATTGCAGTAGAAAGACTAATGCCCAAAAGACTGAGATGACATATTGGGTCATATACTTGTTTACTAGCTTAGTAGTTTCTCAGATCAAACAGCAGGATTCATTCTTTTATATGCTTTAAGAAAAAAATGCTTAATTGGCCTGAAAACTGCGTGGTCATCGCTGAACCGAACTGCAGTCAAATAACTCACTGTGCCTCGCATCGACTGCATTGAGAAATCCATTTTGATTCTTTTCAAAGAGAGTCCCCTTGGCGCAATCTGTTCCATAGCTTCAGTCTAACAAATGGTTATTGCACAGTACACACTCGTTCCTCTACAATGTTTATATGTGGCAGAATGTATGCTCAATTTATATACAGAAGGCTAATAAACTAAGTGACGGTGTTCCCGCCCCGGCGCTGTCGTCGACTGCAGCTTGTTCTTGTTCCAACATTTGAATTTCACCAGCTTGAGTTACTTGCTTTGTTAGAATTGTGCCGAATAATAGGGCATTTACATAGAATTGCACGTCTAGTCTAGGTAGAACTTGGAGACTGCATTGTGTTGGTTGATCCTTAGCTCACATTAGTTTTGATTGTTTACTCTTAGGAGTTCAATACACTCTAAGCTTACACCTTCATCCTTAGTTGCCATGATCGTACTATATATTTATAAAATATACGTCTACATTTGATTATTTGAACTCTGAATGATGAAATTGTTGGTTTCCAAATGAAGTTATTTCAATGAAATTTTCATTCAGTATTTTGGTGGTGACAGCAATCGTTCGGTAGACAGACGGTAGAGTTTACAGCTTTGTTTGCTGCTTCTACAAGTCAATATTTTGCATCTGAGCACACGTCAATCTCTATTTAGTTTCGGCTTACCCCAGTGTCCGGCCGCCGTGACGTATCCCACGGTAACCATCGGCTCTCGGTCTCGATCAAAGCGAGGGACGAGGATCATTTATAAAATTGACACGTGTTGATAAATAGATGCGTGTATTTGGTCCATTCGTGTCCGTTCATACGGTGATGGTACGAGATTTGTAGAGCGCTTTGATTCGGTTGACAGGCGACAATTCACGGGTTTGATTTATGAATTTCTGTGATAGGGCTTAGCCTGGTTTAGCAGACGCTCCTTCCCATTAATCCGGAAGCCTTGACCTCCCTTTAGCTAAGTTACAGGTATTAGTAAGTAGAAAATTCTGGCCTCGTTTCTCGAAAAGCCTATGGTTTATATTTACAGTATATTACTATGGCGAACACAATAATGACCTACTATATCTCTAGATCGATTGCAACGGTCTGTAGATAGCTGAACAGTTTTATGTATTTTGTACATCCCAATTATAAATACTTGTATTTGGCTGTAATTTTCTTTGTCAGTAATCGACCTAATTTAAAAAAATCTACTACTTCTTTATTTATTTTTAGTACTTGCCTACTTACCAATTGCTATTCGACAAAAAAAAGTAAGTACCTACAATATTACCTTATTTATAGTGTTGGTAGGTGGTTGGTGGTGTAAACTTGCTAGCTTATGGTGTAACTTGGTAGTTTACGGTTGGCGAAATAACCCCCTTTGGGTGAATATCTACTAACTTACCTATGTAACTTTAATCATAAAAAATAAAACATAATCAGTTGAATACGTAGACCAATTGAGCCATTGTCTGAAATTATTCAATCCCTATTTAAATATTTGATTGGTATCCCATGGCTTACCGCGTACACCTTTTATTCGAATCCATTAGAATATTAACGCTTTCATTAATTTAAAATGTATCTCACGTTAGCAAATAAATAGTATGTCAGGTACCTATCTATATTCAAATTAATAAGAGCAATTACATATTTCTTTTTTATCTAAGTAGTATTTGATAACTATTAGGTATTCTGCGGTATCATTTAACCTTTTCAATCGTATTTGAAACTGGCTTCTAAAAATCCGCTTTACAAATTACAGAAATACAAAAAACAGTCAACCGCGTAAACGGGAATGGGAACATTTTATGATCAGCGTGACTTACTATGACGGAACAAAGTACGCAATGTTTTATAGAGCACGTCAACCGGTGACGTGCCCTATGTCACACACACTCTTGCATTGCGTCCACCACTCTGAAATTTAAAGATTCAACTTTATCTTTGCGGGCCAAAGTATAGCTGTTTGCGCATAAATATCCAATTGCCAAGTTCAGGCTCTCAGTAAGTATTTGAATATGTCGAAGACCCAACTCTAATCCGAAGCAACGTGCGGTTCAGTACTTTCCCTGGCAGGTGTGGGCGGACGGCTAGGAACGCATTCCTGACGCATACCACCCCGCACTCGATGTCCCACATGACTCTAGAGTTATTGCTTAGTATTTCTATGAACTATCTATACAAATTACAAGAGTATTTTTGTCAACTGATTGACATTATAGACAACGCATGCACCTAAACCACTGGTCATAGCTACTTCAATTTTTCAAATGTACTAAACTAAGAAAGGAATTCCCGAAATTCAACCCCTAAACGGGTTCAGGGGGGTTGAAGTTTTTTTTATACAACTTGCTGATGGTCCGCCTAAAGTTAAGTGGTTACCATCGCCTCTAACAAAGTATTGCCTTGTAGCCTACGCGCGTAAGGAACGTGCCCTACGATGCACTGCTCAGCGTCCATCAACCTGAAGCATATGTGCCTGTAATTTCACCGGCACCCGCATCTTTTGAACCGGAACACAACAACTGACGGAGCACTGCTTGGCGGCAGAAATAGGCATGATGAAATAGTACTTCCCCGGACCAGCTATTCACAAAGAACACTACTACTACTAAAGTTGAGATCAACTGAGAACAGTAGGTCGGCAAAAAGTATGAACGACAGACATACCTATAGGTCCTGCTAAATATATAAAAGGCTTTTAAAAAAGAGCTTCACACTACTCATTTACAGGCAGACTTAAATGGTCTCACCATAATGTGCTGTTAAAATTTAAACATTTGCACCTGATACTGTTTATTATGACCCATTGGCAAGGGGTCAGCATAATAAATGGGCGGGATGTCGTTGGTAAAAGCTTAGATAATCCGTTAATTCATGCCTTGGTTTGATTTAGCAGTTTCTTTAACTGAAGTATTACCATTTTAAAAAATAGTGGCCTTACTTATATTAAAATAAAAAAATATTAAATAGTGCTTACGCGCTTTCTGGTAAGAGCTTTTTAGGCTCAAATTTTGTGGATTTTAACTGTGCTTTTACGTAACTACGCATGTAAAATATTATTACCTTATTGCATGTGCTGTAGGAGTTGCATGTATACGTTTACAAATTTTTTTAACTTATAGGGATTAAAGTGGCGTAATAATACTATATATGTATATATTTAATCGTGTATTTAAACTTTTATAATGGACTTCCGCACAGACACGCCTGAATCAATTAACTTATTAAAATCAGTCAAAATATAAACAATGCTCAAACTATCGCCATCTCTTATCAATAGGTAATGACAGACAGCGACAGGAGACATTTAAATTTAAATAACGTTTAAAGAGTGAATAGGTGTCTTCTAGACCGTCCTGCTTCATCATTGGCTTCATCGTCACTTACCACCAGGTGAGATTAAAACCAAAGGACGGTCTATCAATGATAAAAAAAAGAAAAAAAAGTATGGAGGTAAATATTTTATCTACCTAGTACTAAACCTCTTTCTTTAAAACATTTTAGCCACGTTCCGTAGTATTAAACATGTTTGGGCCAGTCGCGTCCCGTTTCCTCTTGTTTATATTCCATTTGGGTGATACGCAATTTGATGTGTTTATACGCATATAACAAGAATGTGTGGGCTTTTATCCTTGACTTTACTCACTGCGGCACGGCGTCTATAAAGACTCTTTATGGATACCGTATCTAGATTCTCGGGTGAATCATCTAATTGGATTTTGTCTCGCATTTTTATGGAGATCGCTGGATAGCTGGTGTTGACTGGCCTCACAACTCAGTTAGTAGCTCTGCCTTCTGTGCTGTGTTGTGGGTTCGATCCCCACCGAGAATAAACATTTGTATCATAAACATAGATGTTTGTTCTCAGTCTGGGTGTTATATTGTATTCTAAGTAAGTATCTACAAAAAAACGTATGTAAGTATTCTATCAACCATCTGGTTCATATAGTACAAGTTTTGATTAGTTTGAGGCCTAAAAATGTCTACAAATATTCGTTTATTTTTATTTTATTGATTAATTTATATCTGTACAGACCTATCAGTCTGTAGGTATCTACTAACTAGTAAGAAAATTTAAAAAAAGCTAAATCCAATTAAGCAAAATCCAGGACAAGGTTTTTGATAAAAAACATTACGTTGGAAATATTACTATAGTAATATTACCAATCGGCTGGTCTGATTTTCACACAGTTGGTCATAATGGACATTGGTCAGATCTCAATATCCTTTTTGTGGGCTTTTTACCATTCATACCTCGTTTAGTACAAAATAATTATGCAGCCTCAATGATATTTCTGCGAATTAAAATACATAATGAGGACTTTAAGTTGGGAGTGGTACTTTAAGATGGCATAATTGTTGAGTCTTACAGACTGTATCCAACTTTCTGATGTGAAACTTAATCATTAAGAACTCGCTCTAGAAACTTGAAACTCAGGCTGAGGTTGGAAGACGTTTTTTGAGCAAAATCTCGACGAAATTGGAAGCAAAGACATAATTACCTCCGCCGCATTCTTCGCCTTTACTTAACTTTTTCTTTACATCTTTCATACTGACTCTGTCTGATTAAACTGACGTATTTTCTGGTATGAGATACTTCTCTACGCACTAAGAAGAATAAATCCTGAAAATGTCAAGTCTTAACGACCGATGGTTTAGTTTAGACTGTGCGATGTCTATATGTCATTCAGTCAGTCAGGCAGGCAAAGTCAGGACAAAGATTCTTATAAATTGGTATAGTAATAGATTAAGTTTTATGATACGATTAAGTTTCGTTAATTTCAACGCAGAGCGAGCAAATTCGAGTCAGTAGTATTTAGGTCTAAAGTTTACTCAAGCACAAGTACTTGTAGTTGGTGAATATAGATTACAAATTTATTGTCTCTCAGAGAGCCTTGTATATTGCTGCCTTGTAAGTACCTAGGTAAGGGGTAAATCTAAATTTCAATTTCAATTCTAATAGCTATATTTCTGAGCAGGTAATAAGGTAATAATAATAATAATGTTTGTTCTGTGTCTAGGTCTTATATTGTATTCTAAGTTGTGTTTACAAAAAAAAATACATAAGTATATTTTTATATATTATTACCTGATTCGTTTAGTATCGTTTCGATGAATGAATAAAAATACTTTTTTGTACACCTTATAAACTAACAATGAGAGAAAACAATAATTAACAATAGCAGAGAATACACAATCGGTCTTATCGCTAAAAAGCGATCTCTTTTAGACAATCTTTGTATCCGATACGAACCAAGTCGTAAGTACATTGCAGTTCCAAATCTTTTTTAAATATTTTTGTTTTTCGTTTTGATAGACCGGGGCTGGTCCACTTGTGAGTAAGCAAATAAATTGATAATTTCTTACTTTTTAATCCAACAGCAGTGTCGTCGTAAGCTATTAGTCACTTGAAACGAGCCTTCAATTAAAGATTTATTTATTCAGAGGTATTTTAACGTGTAATGTGGTACTTTACGGGCCTGTTAATTTTACGAGTGGCGCGCCACGTTGGTTACTAAAGAGCCAAAAGTGTTGTGTCAACAATGTTACGGGTGTATGTAATGGATTACCCTGGATTGATGCCCTGGTACATTACAGTAGTATTCTAAAAGGCTTTGAGGCACTATTTGGAACTTTACGGTGATATTGCGGCTTATATGTTTTGATTTGAAACAGTATTCACAAGGAGGACGTCTTCAATTTGGGTGTGTTTATCTGGAAATGGTTGCACTTTTAAAAACTTATTAGGGAGGTGGGTACCTAAGTGGTATTACCCCCCATCTCATATTATGTTCGTTCCTGTCCATCCAAAGGCTGCCTGGTAGAGATCGCTTTTAGCGATAAGGCCGCCCATTGTATTACTGCATTGTTTACTTTATATTCTTTGCAAAATGTGTGTACTTTACTTGTGGTAATCAATAAAGAGTTATCTATCTATCTATCTATCTATTACGAGTAGGGTAGTGAAAAAGGCTTGCGACTTCAATCTGCGTTGCTGTTAGAGCAAACTTCGTGGTTTCCTTTTTTTTATCGTTTCTTCCTACATTCTAAAAGGACATCCAAGGACTTCCTACATTCCTTATTATAGCTCTTAAAATAGATGCGTTGAATATATAGTCGAACATTTAATGAAAATGACTGTACGTTTAAAAATCTATTTAAAAATAAACCAATACTTATACTAAAGCTATTTATTATCAATAGTTAATGACCTAGTGACAGAGCTAATTTATAATACAGTAAGTATGGGTGTATTTTTACAATTTGTGGTGACGTACCTAATATTAACGGTCTTCATGAAAATAGTTCTCGCAATAAATCACAGCCCCTAGCCTATTCCGAAGTTACTTAAAAACGTTTTATTAAGATCTTGACCTAAAAGCAAAGTGCAGTTAAAACACTTGTAACTTTTATGAGTTTGCTCAACTTTAACTAAATAAGCTGTTTCTTTTCCTATGCCCTGCGAAAAGACTTGCAACTTTCACTTTTTCAAAAGATTTTACATTTTTAAAAACATTGCAGTGTACTTAGAATTATTTCTTTTGTTTCAGGTAAATAATGCCGTCACCGAGATTTTCTCAAGTTATTCAGTTGCTTTGAAATTATTGGAATAGAACGTGCCTCCAACCTTGTTCTAAGAGGTCTGAGAAGATATTATCTGTGGAGAGACATGTGTATGGACCACGTGTCTAAGTATGTCTAAGCTGCGTATGAGCTTTTGGTCTGCGCAGCACTCTGTGCGCTCTGTGGTGCGTTCTACGGGTGCGCAGCCAACTTTCTTGTCGTCAACTTTACCTGAGTACTTAAGTGTTTTTTTTTTCAAACCAACATTTTAAGGTCATTTCAGGGCTTCGACTGAGAGCGAAGTTAGTAACTTGCGATTCAGTTACATAAGAATCAAAGATGTATTTTAAAAAACACTAGTACCACCGTCACTATTGCAGTTATTCATTGCAGTAACGTAAGAAGAAACAGGATTTATAGATATTTCACAAATTTAGTTAATAGGTAAGTCTAGACGAATAATTATACAAAATAAATCAGTCGCTCGGCTACCGGACTAATCACGTCAACAATTTGCATTTGACATCTCGATTCAATCTCGATGCTCATAATACGATTTGCTTTACAAACAAACCACGCCTTAACTTATAAATTGCATTCAGAAGTCTTTATGACACACTAATAAGGTCTAATTTCTATTAGCAAACAAACAAACTTTTTTATGTCGTGAGATGAGAATTGGTACACACACCTACGTTTTACACGCCTACGCTGATTTCCTTGTACGGTCAGATTAAGTCGGTACTACTTAGCAAGGTTTCTGATTTAGAAACGTCCGCTGTTTGTGAATTTTTAATTGGAAAAATTATGTAATAAGTTTGAAAGATCAGATCAGGTTATTCAATGTCATAACACAACCAGTTAAAAAAAACTTACACTGTATAAGATCTGAGGCTGCAAACATAATATTATAGACTAGTGAACCGACTTCCGACTTTGTCCGAGTAAGGTTATTTTTATACAGACAGCAACCCCCGTTATACCCGTTTTGGTGTTGAATTTCGGGAATTCCTTTCTTAGTAAACCTCTACGCACCAAGAGAAATATACCTCCCTGTAAATTTCAAGTCTCTACAACCAGTCTTACATGCTCATTAACGTTTAACACTGATGATTATAAATACCTAACTGTAAAAGTTGCCGTACCAAACCATGATGAAAGCGATAGTAGGCAAGTACAAGAAATAAAATAAATATAGAGGTATATTTTATCTGCCACAGCAGTATAACCAACAACAAATGCAATACACGCAATTAACCAACGCGAAGTTTATAATTGCAATCTTACTTTATAATTGCAAAAGTTTGTGAGGGTATTAGGATTTTGGTGTTCATAGTGATACCTAAAGTAATTTAAATGGTTCTTTCCTCAAATTACTTTCTCTTGACTCTGCTGTAGCCTACAGTTCTAATGAGCATCATAGCTTTATATGTATTCATAGGGAATGGGGAATAGGGAATTCATGTAGGAATAGGTATACCTGTAAGAGTTCTAAATACAGAACAAGGTACCTACATAGTTCTTAACCATCAGGGTATATTCGTCTTGATGCGTAGAAGTGTACTAAGAAAGGTATTCCTGTAATATAACCCCTATGTGGATACACAAAAACTCGTTTCGCTTGTTATCTTATTATGTTTATACAGTAACAAAGATTACTTTGAACTGGTTAAACCGTAAGCAGAAGCTAGTAGCAAAATAATTATAGGCACGACAAGTATAGACCCCGACCTTTTGCGAGTAGGTCGCGTGGAGACGTGCCAACTTCACACTTGTATGCGGACACACTTTGAAGTCAGCAGGAAATCATTCGTATTGTCTATTTGTCGATATAAACACACCTCCACTTGTCTTCTTATAAAAAACATAACCGATTATTCAATTAAATCTAATATACAACTCGCATAATCTAAGAAATCAACACAAACTTAATTTAACTACAGTACGAACAAACTACGAAAAGAAAACAATATTATTGTACAGCTTTACAATCAATTGCCTAACAACAGTAAAGAATGAGTTTAAACTAAAAGAACATAATTATAAGCAACACTTGTGTCCTTTTAGTTAGATTATCTACCGTTTAGTTTTTTATATATAAATACCTACTATTGTTTAGTGTAAGCTTCGGCAGCGCTATCAAGAGGCGAAATAACTTTGTTCTAACAATAAAATATATATTCTTCTATTGACCTATCAAAAAATAGAAGTAAAATTGAATGTATGAATTAGGGCTTTTAATATATATTATATTATATTGCTTGATAGATCAAAAAACAGGTTCTCAACAAAGGTAATGGAAAGTTAAGAGCAATTTTTCTAGAATAATAAGTAAAAAAATTGTCTAACTCAAAGTTTCTAAGAAAAGAAGATCTCATTAACATTAAAATTAGCGAGAGGAAAACGGTACGATTGAATGAAATATTAATTTCCTTTGTACGTAAAGCAAAGATGTTCGTCATACAAAGTTCCTATTCTCCCCTTAAGATAGAACTTATTAAGAAGCTTTTATGAAAAGGAAAATTAAATTAAAATAAAAAAAACTGCGAGAAAGCGCAGGTTCTACCTACTTATGTAACCTAAATCTTTATAATGGAAAATAAACAGACCACTTAAGTACAACATTTGATGAAATTCGTCACGAAAAGTTGGTTCTGAAACCTTCAGCGAAAACTTACGTTGAATCTTTATTAATGCTCCATCAAAGCCGCTTCTTATTTCAGTTACAGTTGTTGACATCAGTCGTGGTGTTTTTGAAACATTATTCGTACCGTTTGTAACCTAAACATAGTACACTCATTGTTCCACTCATGCATAGTGTCAGCAACTTATAACAAAACCAGAAAGTGTGTTTTCTATTTGTATAAACTGAAATGTAGGTAGTTCGTATGCTTTGTTCGTTATTCTGTTGCAGAAATGCTGTATTCATTGTGTTAGGAAGGTAGTTACTTTGTAGTTTGTAGCACTTCTAGTTCAATTTTGGGAATCGTTGATTTGACGCATCAAGCCACGGTAGGACAAAATAAAGTGACATGTCTAGTCTTAAAATTAGCGTTCATATTGACTTTTATACACTCTTATAATTAGCTGTTTACCTAGAAGATGTAATAATAACACTCCTCCGCCCTTTGTAGGTACTCTGTTAAATCTAGATTTATAAGCTATCATTGTGTACAATAAAGTGTTATCTATCTATCTATCTACTCCTGAAAACTGTGGACACGCAAAGTACCCACCTTGTTATAGAAATAACACAACGCGGAAATAAACCAGCTGTTCTATACAAAATATATCAATATCTACTTGACTGCTATACACATATAGAACAGCCCTCAATGGGTACCCCAACAGGGGTACCTACTTGAAGTTTTCAGACGTATTTTTATTACATCAGGGGCCCTATTCTAGTATTTTACTCGAGCTGAGACAAAATTGAAACTAGAATGTGATTGTCAAGATTGAGCCTGTCAGAAATGACATTTGTGAACAATATTACTTGGCCATTGTCACAATCGAAACTTGGATTTCATGATATTTCGCTACGATAAAAAGTCAAAGTCAAAGTAAAAAATCATTTATTCAGTAATATCCGCAGGGATCATCTTGAAACGTCTTAAATCTAGGTGAATCTAAGCGCCTTTGGTAAAGCCTTTGGTGTACTCGTATACTAGCGTTATTCTTTGTTTTTTAATTTGTATTTTAATTTTTCGTTCTGGAGTGCAGTATGTTTTAAGTAAAAAGTATTGTGCGCAACACAGCTGACACTTGTGCCTACGCATTTAACAAATTCCTTTAAATTATCCCCGAGAAATGAGATAACTTAAAAGCTCTTGTCATAAAGCTAAAATTACAAAATACTTATGTCAAGTAGGTACATATTACTTACCCAAGACTGCGTAGGAATTCATACTTACCTGACTAATGTGTCTCGTAAAGTTGGTACATTATAGGAAACCGAGAAATTGTAGGTAAAAGTAGGTAAATCAATAACAATCTATATGAGAAAATGTGTTTGTCTGTCCCTCCTAACATGAGCTTTTATCGCACGATTGCATACTGTCAAAAAGGACATCAAGATTGCCATTTCTCTGTGCTTGTCAGATAGCAATGTTTTAGATTTTTTTGTACTAGATTTTGTACAAGACAATAGTTTGAATGAGTGATGATTACCACATAGCATCTGGTGAGCCGTCCGCTTGTTTATCAACAAATAGTGTAAAAAATTCTCACTGAAATATGCAGATGATTTACCGAAGATGTACATAGGCTTTTTTAGTCTTCTTCATAAATCCTGACACTTCTTAACGGCTTCTTAACATAACTTGGTGATGGTTTAGGGTTTTAAAAGTTTTAAGCCATGCGTAGTCGGACGGGTTCACTAGTATAAAATAAAGTAAGTATCTAACTGAGTTCAAATTAGCAGTAACATTTACAACTCCACAAGGTACTTGGGTGGAGTACTTGAGATAAAACTTTACCGACGCGTGTACGTGAATAGAATGCACTTAGGACTGGGTGCTACGACGAAACATTGGTATCGTTGCGTGGGCGATACAAGGTGTAAATTATGCAAAGATTTCGTGTATTTTTATAGGAAAATTTTAGTTTGTATCAAAAGATAATACCACGAAGGCGCGAAATCTATTTTTTTTCAGGTTATATTTCAGCTCAGTAGGCACATACAAATCAATCGTGCGACAACACCATAGACTCGGAATTGAGAATCTACCTCTAAGATTCATGCCGTTTGCTCTTTTGCATTAAATTTGATATTGATACTGTTTTTTTTTAACGTTAATAGACTATTCTTTGGCTTCAATCTCACCTGATGGTAAGTGACGATGAAGCCGACGATGAAGCAGAACAAAATAAGCCCACAGGTACGAACCTGGGAAGTTTCAGGTTTAAGAGTATTTATTTCTCAAAAGAATACAATATTCACTTCTATGAGAAAACTAATTAACTAATGGTAGGTATATATATACCCACCTAACACAAACATTGTTGGGCTCATCGTCTATATAAAATGTACAAATCTAAAAGAACTAACAAGGCACTAAGAAGGAAGTTTAGAGCTTCCAAACATATTATCATTTAATGAGCCTGTTTCACAGTAGCGTATAAAGTTGTAGAACACGTAGGCATTGTGTACGAGCACTGCATTCTTGCCGCGACCTTTCATGCGACGCTGATGTCAGACCACTTGGTGAACTCACGGTGCATGCACTGAGCTAGACGGATACCTAGAATTTACGTGTAGAACTCTTGTTGGGAAATTTAATTTGATCTGTACCATAGGAATGTTAGGTACTAAGAAAATAAACCAGGCGTAACGTTGAAATAGTTACACCGTGTTTTGTATTGCATTGACAGGTAGTTTCAAGTTAGATAGAAAGAGACAAAACACGGTGTGACTATTTCGAAGTTACGCTGAGTAAGGTTCATGTCAAATGCGGGCCTATGGTGCTGTGATTGCCATATGCGATAGTAGCATGTAGAAATGATATTGTGTAAATGGTAATATGACTGGACTCTCAGCTCAGTTAGTCTGCCTTCTGTGCTAGGTTGTGGGTTTGATCCCCACCGAGGACAAACATTTCTGCGATTAACATAAAATGTTTCTTCTCAGTCTGTGTGTTATATTGTATTGTTATTGTCATTAGACATTTAACAGTGCAGAAAGCAGAGCTTCTACCAACTGCGCTGTAAGGCCAGTTATTGTGGTTACGAACCACCAACGCAACTGTGTGGTTACAAACGTCGGTACTAAGTACCGTCCATCGTGCAGAAGATGTTTGTCCAAGAAAAACTAGCACAAAACAATCTATTAACTAGAGCAAATAGAAACTCAAGAAAAGTGGGCACACCCCGCCCCAAATTACCCGAACACAAGGTTAAATGATAATAGACCAATTTGGAACTCCATAGCAGCTCCTTCGAAATGGGCTATCAAAGGAAGGAAATAAGGGTCGGCAGGGCAACGTACCTAACGATGACTAGTTATAAGGTGGACTACCGGTGGTAAAAGGTTACAAGATTGGCTGATAGAAAATAAGGATCAAGGGTCAATAACACCAACTATCAGCACCACGCTCGTTTTCGTTCATAAATTTAGAGATCGTGCCCCGACTTTTGATTACTGGTGAAGTGTCTTTTCAATAGCCAGGTATATATCTTGAGGGTAGTCCCATGAATTGGGAAGCATGGTGTGGTTATCCTTTCCAGGCATACCCTTTTGTTATCTTTCCAATAAAGTTACTTTTCATTGATTTCCTGTCAATATCAATATCTATGGCATTTTTTTAATTTTTAATTTTATTTTAATCTATACATAATTGTATTTTATTTTATAAGAATCTTTGTCCTGACTGATTGACTGATAAATAGCCAATACACAGTCTAAACCACTGATCGTTGAGACTTGAAATTTTCAGGGTTGATTTGTCTTGGAAGGGGTGTACTAAGAAAGGAACATCTGAAATTCAACCCCTAAAGGGGTACACCAGGGTTGAAGTTTATATGAAAATAACTTCAAACTTATACCATACTAGCGGCCACTCGCAGCTTCGCCTGCGCGACGGTTTTTTCCCGTTCCCGTTATTTTTTCGAGATAAAATCATAGTAGCTTTATGCATGCAAAGTCTCAGCCCGATCGGTTTAAAATTGACAAAGTTTCATACAAACTTTCATCACCTATTTTATCCCCTTGGGGGTAGAATTAATCAAAATCCTTTCTTAGCGTATGCCTACGTCAAAACATCTACCTGCATGCCAAATTTCAGCCCGATCCGTCCAGTGGTTTGGGCTTTGCGTTGATAGATCACTATGTCAGTCAGTCACCTTTGAGTGATATTTAGAAGATAAACAGCCTTTGAAATGTACATTTTGTTCATATTAAGTAAATACACACACTTATTGTGTATTTTGCATAATTTTGTAAACATACGTACGCACTTTTCAAAATTATCGGGTATGTATAGGTATTATCCGCTAATATTTCTTCAACAATAACAAGATTTGCTGATGTAGAGTTTGCACGCACTCTTACGCATTTTTCATTTAAATTGATGTAAGCATATTCTATACCGGTTGTAAAAAAAACACTCATTAACTTTAGTGAAAAAAGCGAACAAATAAAGTCTATCATTTATTTATTATATTGTATGTTATATTTAAAAAGAGTTATTGTGATTTCTGGTTAGAAGTAAGGGGTTTTCTGTTAACTTGTGTTTATATAGGGTCAGCATAAACCCCTTTATATCACATAGCAGAGGGTCTAAACAACGATACATTCTAATAACGATATCGCTACTAGAAAAGTCCTAAATTTATAGGATTGACATAAGCTATCGCAACGTTTTTTAAATTTTATAGTCATCTAAATCTTTGTCCTGACTGACTGATGCCCGGTTATAACTGCAAGCGTCCGTTAGTATCACTAAAAATCGTTCCTTTTCTGATAATTTTCATATCATTGATAGTATTACAGTCACAGTAATCACTGGTAATTTTTTATAATTTTAATTACTGGTCAATAATAATTATAAGAGTTTATCTGTATACGGGTACTTATACCCGTGGTACCTTAAACGGATGGACGTAAGGTATTTAGGTTTTTTGTAACACCATTATTTTGGTGCCTAACGGTTCTAGGAAAGGAATTCTGGAAATTAAACCTGTAAAAAGGTACAAGGTAGTTAAAGTTTGTATTGAAATAACGCCAGGCGGATGAAAGCGCGCGTTTTCGTTAGTCGAATATAAAATAGTATGTAAAGTAATTAATACTCATGAATTTAGAAATAGAATCGCTCATTTCCTAGTCCCTCAGGACTTCAGTGTGTCTGCTCCTGCTCCCATTTTCAGGCCCGCTTGCATAACAACCTGATTTAATTTTATTTAGGTAATCACGTTTACCAAGATAAACATGTTTAGCGTAAACATAATAGCGACTTAATTTTCCTTGTGCAAGATGTTAAACGTAAATATATTCCTAAATACATTTAGTAATCGTTGTGCAAGTGGGCCGTTTGGTTCCATGCACGACCAGTTTATGAGAGTGGATTTTTTCACCCTGTATGCATGTGTAAAATACTTAACATGTACTTACCTGAAATAACTAGGTCGTTTGAAACAATTTCTCGGAAAACTGCATCATTATTACTCCAGTTTGCCTAATAAGAAGTAACATGCGAAGGCCACACAAGAAGTCGTTGAGCGATGCCCGTTGTCGCAGTTGGCATTCATCTTAGTCCTACATTTTCTAGTTTCCCTCGCTCCCAAATACTTACTAAGTATATGCACTATTAGGAGCGATCTCGATTTCTGTACCTATGTTCGTGAAAGTTTTAAACCGGTTGTGCACCAAAGGATTTTTTTATTCGAAAGATGAATGTACACAATGCTATTGCTCTCAGTGAAGGAAACATCGTGAGGAAACCAGTTAGTATTGTAGCAGTGACGATGGGTTTGCAACCTGTCACCTGTGGAATATAAAAATTTAAAATTTTAATATTTTTAGTAACGAAATTTGTTGCACACCATTACTTGGTAAAAATATGTGGAGCTAAAATACTTGTGACATCATTGTACTTATACCACCGTATTTTTTGTGCAAATAAATGAAATGAAATGTTTAATTGGCCTTTAGATGCTTATTAAATTTATTACATTTCTGTACCTATACCTAGCTGTAAGTTTTCTTAAATTTGTAAAATAAAATTACCTACTACAAAATCTAAGACTGTGCCAAATGGTATTTTACTACCTACGCGTTCAAATAAAAGATCGAGGAAATTCAATGAATGGAGAAGGATCAAGGAAGAACCAGCATGTTAGTCTGTCCAGCAGTGGACTTCTTCAGGCACCAGCCGAACCAATTTCCTATAGCGATAAAGAGAAACCGCCTGGTTCAAGCCGCTGTTATTCCAGTCTCATATTAACACATGACCATCATAATGAAACTTTAGCCTGGTTAGAAAACACATTTTGCTTAGTCTATTTTAGATTAAAAGTTTGGGAAGCTCCCATTCAAAACATTAGTGGAGGCATAAGGCGGTATTGCTCTCTGGTTTTAGTCGTGAAATTTTAATTCAATTTCAAAGTTCCTAAGTGAAACCAGTCGTTAGTTTAAGTTATTAAGAGAAGTGTCACAGGATATTATTTTACAAAAGGGTTTAGTACTTAGTATCGAATAAATTGTACTCGCCAACTTTTTTATATAATATTAGCTGACCCGTGCCCACATCGTTGGGTGGTAATAATTTTTACTTGTGCTGGAATCGAAAACGTCTTCTCATTTTTGGGGTTAATATATAGCCTATGAAACTCACAGATAACGTGGCTTTCTATTGGTAAAAGAATTTCAAAATCGGTTCAATAGATTCAGATATTACCCCCTACAACCTCACAAAATCACAAACTTTACCTTTTTATAATATTATGTACCTAGAGTATAGATGAATAGACTTTTTACTTGTATGAAAAAACCAGAAGGCCTACCTGATGTTAAGTGGTAGCCATCACCTACTCAGGATTGTCTTGCAGATCACGCAGTTAAGACTGAATCGTGAGGTTTTGTTAGCTACGTTTTTCGGAGAACAATTCTGCCGAATCTGCTGATCAGGTGTGGGTCAAGCTAGCTTAAAGATATTGCAGAATATTTAGGTACGTTATCGCCTGGAATAATAAAATAACTTTTTAAAATGTCGAGCGAGACCCACTTCGAAAAAGCAAAGTTACGACTCTTATATGATATTTCTTGGATTACGAGCTCGCAATAACTCACCGCTTTATCACTCAAACTAAAATAATGCTCTTCGTATTCCGTTTTCCTGTAGAACGTAACGCGATCTTTCAAAGGCTTTTTCCGGAAGGCAAGGTTAGCTGAATTTGCATCTTACCTGTTTTACCTATATACTTTTTTATTTATTCGGTGCTTCGTTTGTTACGTTCCCAGTTACGCAAGCCAGTTCAAAAGAGTTTTGGTTGGTTACCTACCTACCAACGAAGTTCTTTTTGGTCCAATCCTACTGAGTTCCGTCTACACCGTTTAAAGCAGTCGATGAAGTAAAATTACATTGCCATATTCCCTAAATAAAATAGCTAACAGAAATGCTTAGTTAATGCAAGTTTACCGTGTGCTTCTGTAAGTATATCTTAAAATAGGAGTCAGCTTGGGTAATGTAAGATGCTTAAGTTTCCTGAAAACAAACAAAACGAGGAACTGTATAGTTTGTTTCATACACATGGGGAACTTAATTCTTTGTATAATTACAAGAGTGCATGCAACAGAGAACTTAGGTTCTAGTAGAGCTGTGCAAGGCCCGGCTTACTTTTTGTCCGGTCAAAAATATGAAACAATATATCATTGTTTTATTTGCGGAAGTTCTAAAAAAAACCAGAATCCGTATAACAAACGAGTTCTCTTTTCATTTAGTGTTCTAGATCATGAAAACACATCAAATACCTACAGTTTAATTTCAGTAATGCTTATAAGTAGGAAAGTATTTTTTTATGCAACCTGCTGCTGTATCTCACCAAGCCGATGGCCACCTGATTCGAAATGGTAAGTACCTATAATGTAGGGGTTCATTCTCAAAAATAATTTACCACGATACCATGCTTATTTCTGCTGTCAAGCAGCTTGCTGAATTCCAGTTTGAAGAGCGTGGGTGCTGGTGAAATAACAAGAACATGAGTCTTAACACCTGTAAGCCTCAGATTGATGGACGCTGATCAGTGCATCGTAGAGCACGTTCCCAACGAGCGTGATCTACGAGGCAATAATAATAATATAATATATATAATAAAAATAATGGTGGACAATCGACTTCGGGTTTCTCATCTCTAAAACTGTGTTGGCTAATTGTAGAAACACTTCGTGCGTACCTACCTACGTTCTAATTCGGGTTAGTGGAAAACAAGTGATTATTATGAGGTTTGTTTACACGTAGTTATGTAGATATTATGCTAGTGCTCCGTAGGTAATAATTTATTTTGTTTCAGTACACGCGAACGTGGTACTGAGTTACGGTTTATTTATCTTTTAGCCCCTGCGTTACACATTTATAATGTAGGTCACTGGCATTTCATAAACACAACAGTTTGTGTTTTGTTTCTAGGTGCCAAAATAATTAGGTTTATAATTAATAATAATAATAATGCTGGACTATCCACACAGCATCATCTAGCCCCAAGCTAAGCAGAGCTTGTGTTATGGGTGCTAGATGACTGATATACTTAATACAATACATTACATACATAGATATTTTTTATTATACATAGAAAAAACCCAGAGCACCCAGAATAAATATTTGCAGATCGTACAAACATTTATCTCAAGGCGGGAATCGAACCCGCAACCTTCTGCGTCGCAGACGGACATTCACCCGCCGCGCCACATCGGTCGTCATAATTATGTATGCTCAAGAGATTTAAAATAAAAATTGTTTCAAAAAGAAAGTTCAGATAATCAGGCTTTTGGGTGGGTGTTATTTGAATATTTTATAAACTAAATTTCGGTAGGTATCAAACGTTACAAGATTTCACTTTAGCATGGAAATGAATTTTTTTATTAAAGAAAATGAGACTGCCACAGGATTAGCATAGTTAACGAGAGGATGAAAATTGGCAATCTTTTTTCGTCGCTCGGTCAGTGACCAATGCCAACAAGTCGGCGCGTTTAGACGACACGAAAGATTTCGCGCAGTGACCGCGCGGCGGCTGCGCGGTTGTGAAAATCAATGCATTTATCCACCAAGTATGTCTCTATATTCTAGGTAACAACAACGTTCAAACTCCTGCCAAGAGACCAAACGCGCGGCCACCGCGCGGCGGCCGCGCTGTTGACAGCTATTTGAACGTTGTTACTAGAGTCGTCAGCGCGTTTGGCGGCTTGACAGTTATTTGAACGTTGTTGCATAGAAGATAGAGATCATATTCGGTAGGTATTTATTTTTTCAAGCGCGCGGCGCGCGTTTACTGCGCGAAATCTTTCGCGCCGCCTAAACGTACCCCGAGCAATAGCCTACGTCATATTTTTTTACATTTGGCAAACAAAAAGGTGCACGTAATTTACTATACCTACTAACTCTGATGACACTGGCATTTTTTTCGTATGGTTTTTCTAATATGTATTAGAGCTTTGGATATAGGTACTCGAGCGTCGATGAGCTTCTGACCTGCCACGTATGAAATATGTAATAACAAAAAAAAACATGCACCTCAGGTATTAACGTACCTCTTGGATATCCTCAACGATCCTGAGTACCATGGGATCCTGAGTGAATGTCTACCATACATAAGGATTAGGGTAAACCCAGGATAAATGACCCGCTTTTCGAATTTATCGCGTATTTTCGTATATCTGTTACTGATAATGTGTTCCAATGAACCCAGAATTATACTACCGCCAACTTATAAAAAAATATTGGTGGACATTTTTACATGTTCTAATCTAAACAGAGCGTAGCACGCGCGACTTCATCTACGTGAATTTATTTTGATACAAACGTCAACCTGCGTTATACCCATTTAGTGGTTGAATTTCCTCCTACTTGAAATCCTCTACGCACCAAGATTAACTTACCCTGAAAATTTCAAGTCGCTACGACAAGCGGTGTGTTGTCTATATATCAGTCAGTCAGGGCAAATATTCTTATAGTTGGTATAGATACGTTTTAAATGAAGTTACTCACCTGCATAATTCCAAATGACGTCAGAAAATGTGTTTGAGTATCCGTGCAGAATATTTGTCGTTTTATAATTAGTTTTTATTTGCGTCTTCTGAGTCACAGAGGTCGCGATCTTTTCGGTGTGAGTCATTGTAACGAGATAATCATCGTGGATGAATATCACATAAACACTCCCAATCTCTAAAGATAATAAGTGTATATAAAACTAGTAGAGTCGCCCACGACTTCTCTCGCGTGGAGCTATTTTCATACAAACTTCAAACACTCGCTGTGCCTCTTTCCATTACGCACCAAGTCAAATCTTACCCTAAACGTTTCTAGTTTCTAGGGCCAGCAGTTTAGGATGTGCATTGTTGTGCAGCCAGTCAGGACAAACTTTCTTATAATTGGTATAGATTTTTAAAACCAACAGCAATATACTATTTTATTGCCCCGACTTCTACTGTTGCATTCTGAAGACGCGGATTGCTGTGAAGTTGTAAAAATAAATTAACAGAAGTGGACAGGTTCGGCTTTAATAGATCTTCTCAGAAGTATAAAATTGTATAATGTATTGTTGAATAGACTCATTACATTTGTCAATTTGGATATAATGATGTTAAAATACTTATCTGGTTATTTCTCTTAACGATTACTGAATTATACATGTAGGTATAGATCGTAATTACTTCCTTCGTAGGTATATCTACCTAACCAAAGTCATGTTTCTGAAAGTAATGACAGGCTTACATTATTATTCTAAGCACGCTTCAAACTGATTTTAATAATTTCAAACGTAGTTACGCCTATTTACATTCTGAGCCCGTGTATCGTAAATTACCAACTATATCACCTTAATAATTGTTATTTGCGCCACAAATAACGGTAATAAACGCTACTGGGATGATATTCCTGTCTTCTAGTTACTGTTGTATACTAACTAGATTTGTACCTATGTCTATAGAAGTCTAATTTTACTACATTCTTCTGTGGTCGGTGATTTAAACTCTGCTTTCTACCTGCAATAAGTAACAAAAAACAGAGATTTATAATGTATAGCTAAACATATTCATTATCTTTGCAGGAAAATGTATGATAATGTTATAAATATATGTTATTGAGTAAAGCTTATTAGTATAAAAATAAATGATGATCATAGATCTTTGTTTGTGCTACTCAATCAGCTATTAAGTTTTCATAGTACACGGTGTGCTTTGTTAAGGGCTTGATAGTGCGCAGTGTGTATGTCGACAGTGCCTTGGAATTCTACAACCTGATTTCCCATCGGTTTACCTATCCACGGTTGACATACCATCCAAGCATCAACTTTTAGAATACGGACGACCAAAAAGTATAATTCATAACCGGCGTCTGTTTTTCCGAATTAACTGTTTATTTAGAAATTAATTATATACCTGCCTTATAATGGGCGTTTTTAAGGAAACAGTGAATTTTCTAGGTCTTCTTCAAAGGTATCTTCTAGGTAGGGGTGATACGCAGTCGACCACATCAATGACTAACGAATGTTATTTGATTGGGAAAATATATTGAAAATTGAATTGATTTACCATCAGGTCATACAGATTAGATTGCGGTTAAACATTTGTCTAAATTCCATTATTTATTATTTATTATATTTTTGCGGCTTTGGTATCACTGCGGCCATATGGCCTATTGTGATCGCCACTTGTTAAGGTATCACCCCTCATTAGGGCGTTCATAGTTCACCACTGAACCCTGCAGCTGTTAGGAACTGGAGGATTTTCTTGGGGGTGAGTTTTTGTAGCTCATCCGGGCACAGGGTATGTTTTCCCAGATGGATGCTACGCTTTTGGATTAGTGGTCCACACTCTCCTAGTAGGTGAAGAGGCGATTCGTCTGCCTCTCCGCAGAGCCTACAGGTTCGTGTCTCGGAGAGCTTTAACTTGAACATGTGCTTGTTGAGGCGACAGTGTCCAGTCAGAGCCCTTACCATGGTTCAAATCTCATGGTCTAAATTCCATAGTTATAGCAGGTAAGCTTTCTACAGGAAAAACCCTTCTAGATAGGTAGTTTTTTCTACTATACTATCCGAATAAAAGTAGTTTACAAAACCTTGCAAAAGAGAGCTTTTCTAGGTAATTGGGTTTATGCTAATTTCAGCACTGGGATCGCAAGAGTCAGTAAAACCACTGAGAATTCTATTATTTTGCTGAGCACCAACTTTCCATCTTCTAATCTACTGACTAGAGGTTTTATTTGGATTCTATTACGAGTATAGTAGGTAATTTTGAAAGTACTGGTACAAAGAACAGACGCTAATTAGCAAATACCCATAAAGCAGCACGTTCTCTATTATTTGAAATTCGAATACACAGAACACCCATTTCATATTATTTATTTAGTCTGTGAATAGTTACAACATTGCGGGCTACTTCCTAACATTATCACATTAACCGCACTATGGAGACTTGCAGTTTTGAATCGAGAAAAAAATCCTCTACTTATGAGACCAATATACCCAGGAAACTTTACGACCCTACGACCGTTCTAAATTTTTGTATTATTTAGGTATTTTATGGGAAAAAAGGGGGAAAGGGGGATGTTTGCTGTTGCGTTTTTTATCAACGGATTTCAATCAAAGACAGTACACTAAAGACTTCATTCTACACAAGATGTTGCAAAAGAGATGGATTTTTTTTAAACGGACTAAAATTCTGGTATAATCGCCTAGCGATTTCCGACAGCGTTACCGAAAAGAGATGGAGAGGGTTGCTGTGGCGTAAAATATGGACAGATTTCAATTTTGGAAAAGGGAGAAGTGTCGGTTATTACATAATTAAAACGGCTAGCGAGATCTACTATTGTCACAGAACCACTAAATACTTGAGTTAGTTGTAATTTTATCAATTTATTCTTCCATAGCTTAAAATTGTTTTGTTTTAAATTTATGACCTACAATCATCCAAAAGTATATAGACACAACACAGAAGTATAAAGTTATAACAAATTAAACAGGTGTGCTCGGGTAGAAGGTGTTTGCTTAGGTTCAGAAGGGCATTCGTTTTCATAGGACGAAAGGATGTTGACTCCGTCTCGAATGCCAATTGTAACTCTAATGAAATCATACCGAGCTTGATTGACCCATTGTATGAAATATTTCTTTGAATATACAGCTATCTACTACTCTCTCTCACCCTACCTATAATACGTGTATAGTAGATATGTTTGTAATGTATATTTTAAATTACATATCTACATTTGAAAATAAACTATTTACATATGCAACATTATTTACTGAAATACTAAAAAACTGGCTTCTAAAAAACTATTAATTGATTGATGTAAGAAACTGAGGCTTGATTTTCGTAACAAAATATTGTCAAATACAAGTTTATTTGGCAATCAAATTCTTGAAGAATTGGCTTTCCCAGCTATCGCTAATAACCTCACTTTTATAGATGATAAAAGTACCTACCAGTAGTTATTTAATCTTAATATTCTGTAGTAACATTATTGAATCTGTTTAAAGGCCTTATAAAACCATTTGAATCTTGAACAGCATGGTAAACATTTCACAAAACTCAAATTATAGGTTTCGTACCTAGTCTACAGTCTACAATAATGCCGTAGCGTATAACATTTTTGATATAAAGCCAATTTTCGCACCATTAAAATCGTTAATTGCCCGTCTATTTCAAAAACGGATCAATGCGCTCAAAATTATCCTCAAATTAAATACATCCGTATTCTGACGGCGCGATTGCTGATCGGCAGTTCGGCCTCATTAATGTGCAGAATTTCAGAATATCTTTAAAGTAAACGTCAATTTAGCGCGTGACTTCATGTCTATAAAATAAAACTTCCAAACTGACTGTCGATCCAAATTAAAAGGATTCGATTTCTGTTATCTTTGGGAGCAACATAGCTTTTTCATTTTAAATGTTTTTCCCGTGTTATTTTTAGTTCTGTTGCGTAATATTGGCTGCATTTTAGGCACAAAGTGTACTCAGTTGTAAGAAAAGTGACATCCTGATTTGAATAAAAATGTTTCCCTTAGGTTTTGAAGAGAAATTACATCTTCTCCAAAACAAATTACAGCCGAGTGCCGACTATTTTTTATTGACACAACTTGACTAAAAACTATTTATTCATCTACTGTAAAACTGAAAACGACAGCAAATTGAAAACGAAGTAGCAACAAACAACCTGTTTAAAGACAAGTGTAAATGTATCCCTACGGCGGTTTCGGCGTGAACTATCGCATAATTATCTGCAAGCCATTTATTTTCACAGCGGCTATCCTTTGAATTAAATTAAAAGACGGCCAGGTCACGCGGCGCGCAGCATATTTCATGTTTCAGACCCCGTCTGACACCTCCTGCGGTCCTGATTCACAAAACAAGTATTACTAAAGGAATTTTATGTAAATTGAACACCTTTTTTGATTTTTTGTTATTTGCATTCCTCGCGGCCACCGTGCGAATGTGCCTAATGAAGCTGGATTCGTATTTTGAGATTTTTAATTCGATCCGGCGCCAATAACAATTTAATTTTGACTGTATCATTTTAAATTGGATATAACACCTACAATCCTTTGCTAATTTGAATTTTGAAATAGAACCAATGAACAAATATCACGTAGGTATTAGTATCGGCAATCGGAATAGGTTTTTATTAGTTTTTAATTGCTTGAATATCGTTTATTTATTGCTGTAGCCCAGATTTCACCTGACATCACTTTTATGCCATGTTTAAATCGTTAGTCAAATTGTGCTATTTCGCTATTAAATCCAGATCAAAAACTAAGGTAGTAGGTGAAAAAGCGACGCTGGACATTAATTGTAGGCGATTACGGCGCGCGTGACAGGAAAAGCTGAGCGATTACATCGGGATCTCGATCGCATCGCTTCTCGGAACAAGTAATTGTTTTATTGACATAATGCCAGAATAGGGTTGCGGTTTGTGGCTACATTGTGCTCTAATGAAGTTATTGTGACTATGTTACGACCACAGAGTACTGATTACTAGTTATGAAGGGTGTCAAGCTTATTTTATAATAGAATCATTACGCTAGGAATATTTATTCAAACAAATAGAACACACCACATCCAAATAGATGGACTGTGGTTGCATGGAATGTGTGCATTCCAACGAAAAGGAAAGATCTTCCTTTGAATGATTAATATTAGTAGGTAGGTTATATACCTGCCGGGTTCGAATTCGGCTGCGTACCTACCTATAGTTTTTTCAGTTAGAAAAATGTTTATATGCATCGCTAGTACTCTCAACAACAAGGTTACTTCGCTCTATTCGTATTGGCCATGTCTTTCCTGTAAATTGGACCAACTAAGCTCACCGCTCCTATCTCCTATGCCGTTTTTATAAAAAAGTCACTAAATAACGTCGTATATACCGTTTAGAGATGCGATACGTTGGGTATCGACCTAGTTTTATTTTTAAGTATGCTTTCTAATAAGTGCGAGTTTATGAGCAGTAGGTACAGTACTCACCCGGTGGCGTAGTAGGAGAGACCCCGCCTTCTGAGCTTAAGGAGGTGGTATTCGCCAACGAGAGGTTTTCTCCGTGTTATTTCTCTTTGATGAGTGAGTATAACTGTCCAAAAAATATATACATTGCTTATTAAAGACTAAATTTTAATTTGAACAATTGAAATAATTCTAACTATATTTATTACTATATGAAAAAAATATCCAAAGTGAAGCAATTTTTATTTTAAAATTGGTTATTTCTTCTAAACGGTATTGATTTTTAGTATTTTTTTTTCACACAAATATTTGTCAAAGTATTTATCACAAAGTGAACAATTGGCAGTTCGAACTAATAATTCATTAGGCTACAAATAATTATTTTTTGAATGCGATATGAAATGGAATGCGCGCGGGTCCCTGTGCGGGCGACGGGCGGCAGTGCAACTCAGTATGGACAGACTCCTCAAGGTCGTTGGCGAGTACCACCGCCTTTAGGTCGTGGGTAGGTACGAATCGGATTTTCTATAGAAAAATATATGTACGCAATGCCAATGCTCTTAGAGCAACTTAATGAACTTGGGAGTTACTACACCGATAACGCCCTCCGGCCTAACCCGTCTAAAACTCAATCGTGTGTCTTCCACCTGCGGAACCGTCAAGCTAACCAGAGTCTGGATATCTCCTGGCAAGGTGTGAACATCGCACACTGCCGGAACCCACGCTATCTAGGCATAACACTTGACAGAGCCTTGACATTTAAACCACACTGTCTCAAGACTAAGCAAAAAGTGGGCTCTAGAAATAATCTTCTGCGGCGCTTGACATCAACTGCTTGGGGAGCTTCATCTCACGTGCTGCGGACCACGGGGCTGTCACTTTCTTTCTCGGCGGGTGAATTTGCATGCCCAGTGTGGCACCGATCCGCCCACGCGAAGGAGGTTGACATAGCCCTTAACGATACCTGCCGCATCATTACGGGCTGCCTGAAACCAACTCCTCTTGCCATGTTGTATCCATTGGCTGGTATAGCTCCACCAAGCATCCGTCGTGAGGTTGCATGTAGTGTTGAAAAGACAAAGCAAGAAATTGACAGCCGGCACCCCCTGTATGGCCATATACCGCCTGCAGCACGTCTGAAAAGCCGTAGAAGCTTCATGAGACACACTACATCAACGAAAAGTAACCCCTCTGATGAAAGGCTCGACATTTGGCAGTTCAAGTTTCCTCCTCCTCCGGACTTCATCCCACCCGCTGAACATCTCCCTGTTGGACATGAACTGAGATGGCCAATTTGGAAGTCCCTTAACCGGCTCCGGACCCAAGTTGGCCGATCTAGAAGCAACATGGCGAAATGGGGATACATCGACCAATCCCAAATCCAGTGTGGCTGCGGAGCCCCCACACAGGACATGCCCCACCTCTACTCGTGTCCACAGTGCCCGACCACCTGCACCAAGGAGGACTTTATGTTGGCTACGCGCAATGGTATAGAGGTCTCCACTTACTGGTCCACTATAATTTAATGTTGAGTTTTCGATCCGAAAAGAAGAAGAAGAAGAATGCTCTTAAACAGTGAAGGAAAACATCGTGAGGAAATCAGTTAGTATTCTAGCAGCGGCGATGGGCTTGCAACCTGTATGATATACCTACCAACTGCAGCAAAATGTAAGTATGTAACAAATGTAATATTTGGACATACCTGTGACTACCCCTTAGACATCCACAAAGAATCTCTAGTAGGTATTTGGTACTAAGATATCTAACGGGGTATCTACCATGCCTGGGGATTAAAGTCGAGAAGCTATTTTATTTTTCTACCCAACTGTTGGCTTGCAGGTAGGTAAGTATCTCTAGGTGGCTACTAAGTCAATAAATATGATTTATAGTCAGGGGTTATCAAAGAAATTATAAGAATAATTGTTATCGTTGGGCAAAATAATGAGTCATAGGTACTGTACTACTATCTCATTCAACATATTTAAAATACTTCGTACGCTATATAATCATATACGTAAATTCAAAGACAAAGTCAAAAAGCATTTATTCAGAAAAATCCGCAGGGATTATCTTAAAACGTCCTTAATCTAGGTGAATCTAAGCGCCAGTACCTACCTCGCGACCAATCCTAAAAGAACCGGTAAGAAACGGCTTCTAAATAGACTGGTGTAACTAACTGGCCTCAGGACCTCAATGAGGGCGTACTTCTAGGCGGAGGCCGTACTTCAAGCCCTAAACTGCAAGGCTACTCTTGAAAACGATAGGCGAAGTTTCGTATTGTCAGAGTCATGGGGCATAACACCTGTAAGCTTCAAGCTGATGGACGAAGGGCAGCGTAGGGCACGTTCAAAACGTGCGTGACCTGCGGTGCAATGCTAAGGGAACCAATATTCGTAACGAAATAATTTGACACTGACATTACAGACAGACTCAATTTTGACAATCGAATTATTGTTACAATCTCATCTCAGCTCAAAAAAATACGAGGATTGGGCCTCAGATTTAGTAATGAGTAGTAGTAATAGTAGTAGTAGTATTAGTAGTAGATTTAGTAGCTCATGAACTCTTGTTTATTACGTAATATCAGTAGCAGCGCCTTAGGACCACCTATGAGGCTTGGAGGTTAGCATCAGTATCTCCCAATGTTATCAAGGTCAATATTTGACATTTGAGATATGTCGGGTAATAATAGTCTACTTCCGAAAACTGAAACTGCGCATCCAGACAATGATTTTGATTATAAAAAAAGTCCGTTTTTTCCATGTTTTCAGCAAAAATATCGAACATAATAAGATAAACATAAGTAGCTACCTAACTATCTTATTTAAAAATGCGTATAAACGACAGAATATCAAAAACCGCAATCTAAAGAAAATCGCGATTATCTGACCGGTGCGTTAAGCTAGCGGTCGCTGCCCCGCCTCGCGGTCGTTGACTGCTGTACGGAATACAACGCTGGTTGATATATAAGAATTTCAGCAAAATAATGTTTGACATACTGCCTGAGAAAATATTTATCATTATTCTTTATTTTACTCACAAATTATATATTATACAGACAGTTATTTCTCTGCCTTATCAGCGTAAACACTCGTTCGTTGTGATTCAACGCGAGACAGTAGCGAAGTTGACGTCTCTCAAAATGTATATGCCATGATGCGAGCGCGCCTGCATTGTTGCTAAAAACGCGATGTCTAACGCTAGGAATGTTAGTGCTGTCATCTCTGACCATCACTGTTCCATTTAGGTAGGGACAGGCACACAGTATTTGTGTTGAGGCCGGCGCGGTTCTAGATGCAGCCAAGTGTATCACAGCTGGACAGCTGAACAGCAACGAGAACTAAGATTTACTGGATAAGCCATATAATTTTTATTGAGTTGAGTAGTAATAGGACTCTTTGTCCTCTTTTTACAAGCTCGTCTGGAGTAGAGCTACCACCCATACCTATTTCTAACAATAATTAGCGTTACTGAGTTGCCGGTGAAACACAGGGTATAGAGTATAGTTGAGCACGTTCCTAATGAGCGTAACCTGTGAGGTAATGTTTTGGTATAGGTTATTTATTGATATGTTATTTAAAGTAAAGATCATGTAGATATAATATAATTAGTATTTTATTTAATTAACTTGATATTAAAAGCAAATTGCATTGTATTGGCATTGAACGCTAATGAAATTAGAAAACTGATTGCGTTGTTTGATAAATAGCGAGGTAATTATTTTTTATAGATGAGATAAAATTAATGAATCAACTTAGGTATTAATTTGTTTTTTAAATACCCACATTTAGGAACTTATCAAGCTTACTCACGTTTTTAGTACTAAGTATTTGTACCTACTGTACAGAACAATCCGTTATTTTGAGGACAGTCATATAACATTCTGACCTCACATCAGGATCCTTTTTTTCGTCCTAAAGGCTCATATTGACTGATATTTTATAACTGCTCTACAAAATATCCTTGTCACTTTCACGTCAACAAAAAGAGATAGCAACAGGCTTATCGGTCATTTTAGGTTATGGAGCCAAGAGCGACAAATAAGAATAAGAAGGTTGAGTCTTACCTTGCCGCATCCAGTACTAGCAGTTCTAGTGCACCAACTGGAGTGGCCTTGATTAGCAATTAGCGCGATGCCGAGATGTGAGGATTTATTAACTTTGATCTGTTACAATAAGCACATGAAGATGAGGCGATGAGAAAACCGTGCCGATTTAGAAGAATGGCTTATGGCTTTAATCCCAAAGCACGGTAGATATCCCTTCAGATATCTTAGTACAAATTACTCGTGACTCTTCGAGGATATCTAAGGGGGTAGTCAGAGGTATGTCCAAATTTGGTACAACCTATATTTTGCAGTAGTTGGTATTACATATGTGACAGGTTGCAAGCACATCACCGCTACTAGAATTATTTAATAATTTATTATATAAATTAATATTCATTTATTTATGATTTAGAGTGAGAAACAAACAGATTGAATTGCAGCCCATTTAACACCGGCTTAACACCAGTATGACTCAGGTTGGTGAACGCAGGGTAGTGCTTCGTAGGGCAAGTACCTAATTAGAAGAATTCAATTAGAAGTATTCTCAGACTATGGCTATATCGTATTTACTCTTCTCTGAATAGAATAGTGATATTTGATGGATGATTAGGACAATCTGGTTTTTTTATGGTTATTTAGCACACCTATTTTATGAATCTACTTCGTAGCCGTCTTTTAAATCTCTATGAGTTTGTTTTGAAAAAATACCACACGTCAGTCGTAAGAATACATTTCATTTATAATATTTCACAGAGATTCTCGTAAAAATGTCGGCATTTTATCACATACCTCGCTACAAACAATGTGCAACATTCGTCAAGTAAACGGTACCTACGGGCAATGAAAGTCTCCCACGTAGAAAAGATACAGGCTAGAAATGAATCTCCGTAACACACCGTAATTTATTACGTGATAATCCTATACTGTAGGTACATTTATTTATTACTAGCTGACTTATTTATTTATTTATTATTTATTTATTTTTTTACCGCCCACTTCGTTGGGCGGTAAACTTGTTTACTTACAAATCTTAACTGAAGTAGTACTCGATGTCACCAACAGATGGCGTTAATACGGCATAAAATAGCGGCCGTTCGCAGTTTCGCCCGCGTGGCAGTTTTTATCCGTTCCCGTTATTTTTTCGGGATAAAAAGTAGCCTAAGTACTCCTTGTTACATTAGCTATCTGCCAGTGAAAGTCCCGTCGAAATCGGTCCAGCCGTTCCAGAGATTACCCGGAACAAACAGACAGACAGACAGACAAAAATTTAAAAACCACACGACATAGATAGGTATAGTGTGTCGCGGACTTTTTTGTAGATATTTATAAGATCTACAATTGTTTAGAACATTTTATGGTTCTATCTTTTATAGTTTAGGCAGCGTACGCAAAATAAGTAACTTTTCTGGTTGATTTTTTACACGTTGTGTCTGAAAAACCCAAATATTTTACGGAACGCTATTTTTTTCCAAAATAAAATATAGCCAATGATACTCAGTGATAATGTAGCTTTCTAATGAAAAAAGAATTATTAAAATCGGTCCAGTACTTTTTGAGTTTATTCATAACATACAAAAAAACAAAAATACAAATCTTTCCTCTTTATAATATTAGTGTAGATTTATTAGGCAACGCCAACAGCACAACATAAACATTTTATGAAACTAACTTGTAATTTAATTAACATTCTTTAAAATGTGTACCAAATACAGGCTTGCAGTTGTTGTAATATTAATATTTCGAATAAAAGTACTACTACTAGAAAACTGCTAAGAGGTATATTGGCTACGTAAATCTTAAATAAACGTCGTTTTAATACATTATGACGCACAGAAATAGTTAAATACACAAAACACACAAAATATTTTTCTTTGTAGGGATCGAACCAACAACCTACAGCGCAGAAAGTAGCGATACTACCAACTGAGCTGTGAGGTCTGCCAAAGATAGAAAACTCTTTTATGCATACCACAACGATATTTTACAAATTTCACAATAGACAAGTTGTTGTGAAGTACAACAGGCAGCCTTATCGCTGCTAGCGATCCAGATCTGTTCCAGTCAAACTGTACCAGTTGCGTTTCTATGTACGCTTGTGATAAGCTCATCTATGGCATGGCAATGGCAGTCTCGAAGCCTCCGTCTGGCATTTCCATTCTTTACGACGTCTTCTCCCCTTGGACCATAAAAAAGCATTTTACTTTTATTGTTGTTACGAGTGCGTTGCGGGACTCATTCGTGCATAAATAAACGAAATGATAATCGGGTTGTTTTAAAACTTCCTGAATTTGTAAACCAGTAGTAGGTACTTAGGTGAACTTTTTTGTCTTTTAGAAGAGTTTGTGTTGTGTAATCGAGACAAAGTACGTAGGTGGCTACAAAAAAACCGGTCAAGTGCGAGTCGGACTCGCGCACAAAGGGTTCCGTACCATTATCTATAATAAAAAGGGCAAAAAATCACCTTTGTTGTATAAGAGCCCCCTTAAATGTTTATTTTATTCTGTTTTTTAGTATTTGTTGTTATAGCGACAACAGAAATACATCATCTGTGAAAAGTTTAACTCTAACTATCACGGTTCATGAGATGCAGCCTGGTGACAGGCGTACAGACAGACAGACAACGGAGTCTTAGTAATAGTACCCCGTTTTACCCTGGGGTACGGAATCCTAAAAATCGAATATTTTTCTTTTTTAATTAAGGTAATACAGGAAGATATATTTTTTTAATTTTTTATGCGACTTGCCGATGGAAAAAGCTGATGGCCCAATCTTAAGCGGTTACTATCGCGGTCATCGCTCATTACAAAGCATTGCCTCGCAAGTCACGTTCGTTAGGATCATGCCTTACGATGTACTAACACTACCCTGCGTCTAACAACCTGAGGCATACAAGCCCTATGTGCCTCATGCGCCACTGGAACCAGAACATAGCCAGCTGCTTGGCGGCAGAGACAGGCACTATACTTGCCCAGACGAGCCCTTCTTTAATTGCTTTGATTTGAGCCTAATTGGACTCGTGTCGTATCTTGTATATTTGTGACTTAAATACTAGCTACTGAATACCACCCTACTTACCTGCCTAACATTTCAAAAGCATTTGAACTTCAAAACTTTGGAAGTGAAGCACCCTCACAACTTCGCTTGAAGATGGCAGTATACAACTTTTGCTATAACTTTGAAAAGAAAATGGTTTTTGATCAAAGTTTTATCAAATATATGCCGAGAAAAAATGGTATGGAGCTTACACAGCTGTGCTTGGGCATTTTCTGTTTTTTTTCTGACGTTGTTTAAAGCTATATCAAGCCAATGAAGCTATAATTTAGTATTTTCTAAAATGTTTAAAAGAAAATAATGTAGTAGGTATAGTCTACTGCAATAAGATTTGGCAGATTATGTTATTACTTTATGTTATGTCTAGTAAATCTACCAAACGTGGATAGAATATAATTGTGAAAATATTGAAGTTTTACCATATTTGTGCAGGTTTTCTCTATTCTATCTCTGTTAGATTTATTTGAAAGTTGAAGGTCGTTATCGTAACAAAAGTGGTCTTCCATTTACTATCTACAGTCTAGTCTAGACAGTCATACCTATGGACCGGAGGAAAGTAAGCCGTGGTGGTCCCAGTTTAAAAGAACCCCTCCATTACCTCCCATTGTTGTCGTAAGAGACGTTTAAGGGAACACATCTTCTGTATAAAAGATCAACACTGCGGTCACCAATCCGCCTGCCAAGCGTAGTGACTATGATCCTTTTCCTTGCGTCGATATCCTCATTAATGAAGGTAGTGATCTTTATGTAGAACTTTAGTCTGCACGGGTTCTGTCCTCTGCGACACGGAGGATCACTCACGGAGGACTCTGTTGCTGAGCGAATCTGATCGCTCCAACGCAAAGGGCTTCGTCACTTCGTACATCTAGGTTCTGGTTTGTAGTCCATAAACACAAAGCCATTGAATTAATCGGTTTCCTGATAGGTGGGTAATGTGGCCAATTACAATTATCGTCTTTGCATCAAGGTAGGTCATTTGTCGCGTTGTAATAATGCAGCTTAATAGTCCTGTCTAGCTTGCATCTGAATAATCACTAGATATTATTGGCTTTGGAAAATTTCCATTCGGAAAGGACTTTACATACCTACCAAAAATAATAATAAAAAGTGTAAAACGGGACCCTATTAACTACTAAAACATTAACAACGCTTTAGTTGCCGTACTTTCTTACCAATAAGCGGTAAAGAAAAAATTTTTGAGGAAACCAGTTAGTTTTCTAGCAGCGGCGATGGGCTTGCAACCTGTCATGTATTAAATATTCCCCCCCCCCCTCCTCGCGTCGTATTGAATAGGATGGAGCGGATAAGTAACGATCTGGGGCTTCAAATAAACAAAAACAAGACCAAAATTATGGTCGTGGACCGTGCCAATAAACTAGAGTTCACTGGGGCACTGAACTTAGAAACAGTCGACAACTTCGTATACCTGGGCTCCAGTATCTCAAACACCGGCTCCTGTGAACTTGAAGTACGAAGAAGAATAGGCATGGCCAAGAATGCAATGAGTCAACTAGGAGGAGTATGGAAGGACAGGAATATCACCAATAGGACCAAAATAAAACTCATCCGGAGCCTAGTATTTTCCATATTCCTCTACGGGGCAGAAACTTGGACTCTCAAGGCAAATGACCGCAAACGCGTAGACGCATTCGAGATGTGGTGTTGGAGGAAGATGCTGCGTATCCCCTGGACAGCGCGAAGGACAAATGCGTCAATACTCAAGGAACTCAAAGTCACAACTAGGCTGTCATCCATCTGCCTTCAGCGAGTTCTTGAGTATTTTGGCCATATAGGCAGAAAAGAAAGCTGGAACCTGGAAAAGCTCATCGTAACCGGCAAAATCGAAGGCAAGAGGTCACGAGGCCGGAGCCCAATACGTTGGTCCGACCAGATTCGCGCTTCACTCGACCTAAAAGTGCATGAAGCACTACAGGTTGCCGGCGACAGATCGAGATGGCGGAAAATCGTCCACGAAAAAGTGATCCATGGAGGGGGTCACGACCCTCAGCAGTGTATTAAATATTAACTAGCGACAAATTATGGGTGAGTTCCATGTCATATTTAGACGTACCTCAGACTAGACACTCATTAGACATCCTCATGAGTGACATGTGAGGGATATCAACCGTACCTGGAAATTAAAGTCGAGAAGTTATGTATTTTTTTCTTACCTATAGATTATGTCAAAAAGTGAAAGGTAGGTAATATTTCAATTAGTACTTGTGACTTTTAATAAATATGAGAGGATAACGCTCAAAGGTAGATTGGTGCACGTTTGCTATTGTATAAACATCTTTTTCAGTGGGATTTCTGTATTTAGGTCGCATTTTTCACAATAAACGACTATTATACAAAACGTCACGCAGCAGTGTCGCCGTCTAGCAGACATTTGTCCCTGTCGTCTGTAATTTATGGAAATATTCGTCCCGCACACGAATCTAGCTGCATTTCATAGATGATACGTTCATAAAAGCTATAGCCGATGTGACAGCCGTAATAAACAAAAGAGACAATAAATGACTTAAATTAAGTTAAATAAGTAAAGTGTTTATTAAAAAAAAAAAACCAACACAACACCCATCTATCTATTTCAAATAAGATTGAAACAATAGATACCAACTAGAAATAGAGCTGTGTAGGATCTGCTAAAATAAAATGAAAGTAAGGAGTATCTATCAGTTTCTGTAAAGAAAATATTCAATAATGGTTAACAACGGCACTGTACGGTAATGTACATTGGGCGGTCTTATCGCTAAAAAGCGATCTCTTGATCAATCTTTTTATAAACTTTTTTATTAAGCTAGTATATAGTCGTCCATTATATAAAAGCCGGAGGAACCATACTACCATGTCTGTCTATGCCGATATACAGCGTAGCTGTGTTTCGGTTTGAAAGGTTGCCGATGAAATTACAGACACATGTCCACAAATATTTATTATTTTATTTATGAGTCTTAACACTATGCTTCACGTTGATGAAAAGGGCACTGCATCTTAGGGCACGTTCCTAACTCTGCCTTTGCTTCGCTTCATTCCGCTTGTTTCACCTAGATGTGGTATACAAAACTCAGTTTAAACGCCTGGCGTAACATCTCTAGCTATGCATCGGAATAATCTATTTATCATCATAATGATGTTGTCGTCCGCGCCAACGGGCCATATATACCTATACATAGGTACATACATCCTCCTACATCCTTCGGCTTACATCGCACATCCTCGCTCACGCAATAAACGTGTATATTTATATCCGCACGAACTTCGGCGAACCACGTTACTGGTTATCGCAAATATGTTTTGAATAGGTGTGATACGATGTACTACTTCAAATGTCGTAGCTACAACCTTGTATTATTTTGGTAGGCAACAAAAGTAGATTGGCTAACCTACTCTATATTTCAGTTATTAAACGTTTTTTTTAACAATTTTTAAAGATTGTAGAATTGAGGCCGTCTGTCGTTCATTTCAATGTGTTTTTTGTTAGTCATAATAATCCTTAGTTGTTTACGTGCATTTTTGTTAAAGCGTATCTTTAGTGTATTGTACTTCAGTTATATTGTAGAATACATTTTTGTTATTAAATCGGTACTCGATATAAAGTTTATACCTGGTAAGTATAACAAACGAGATATTTCTTATTTCCTCATTCCAAAAGAATTAACGTAGAATTACGTACTTAATTTAAATTTAGCGTCTAATATTATGATGATGTAGGTACTTATGTTTATAGCTATAAAATTGTTCCTCACACTAGCAACTACTTAAAGTAAGATGCTTTGCTATAAAGTATATTGGATAGATACAGTCGGAAATATCAGTTGATGAACACACGTCGTACCTGTAGAGGATTTACTTTAAGGCATCATTAAGTACATTTTCGCGGAAACCCGCCACTAATGCTGTAATGTTAATAACTTTTTGTGTAACAGTTATAAAAGTATTTGTCTTGACTGACTAATATAGGTCCGGACGACGCATGGCCTAAACAGCTGGTAAGCATTTAAAAATATCAGAGTTTTTGTCTTAGTGCGTAAAGGGGTAAATAGAAAGGAATTTCTGAAATCCATTCCCTGAAAGGATGCATCAGGGGTTGAAGCTGGAATAAAAACTAGCTTTTAATAGTTTTCTGACTGTAGATTCAGAAACTCAATACACAAAATAATAACTATTCCAATTTAATTTTACGTGTATTATAACTGCGCGAAACATAATTAAAGGTCTTTATTTATTATTTTTATGCTGGGACAACATGTCGCTGACTGTACTTATACCTACCTGCCCGTTTCAAATTTTATGCATATCTAAGAACACGTAATTGGCCATAAAAGGCGTAATGCCTTTAACGGGAATGATACGAAAACGTAGAGATCATCTTATGAAATTACATAAAACGTGTGTGGTTTACAATTTTAAAAAGTACTCAACTAAAATACGTTCAGTGTCTGGAATTTAGAATTATCCAGATACCGGAATTGATTCTTTGCAAAATAGGCATGATAATAAATATGTTGGACATTTCTTCTCTACCACCTAATCATGATAACTCAAAAAAACCATTTTTTTATACTTTATGAGTGAGTGTGAGTTACTATTAATTAGGCTTAAAGGGTTTGGGTGTCGTCAAAATTACAGGCTTAGCATCTGTATACCTCGGGTTGATGGACGCAGGGCATTGCATCGTAAACTACGTTCCTAAGGAACGTAACCTGCAAAGAGCCCGGTAACGCTATCGGAAAGCCCGATAACGCTATCGGAAATCGCTAGGCGTTTATACCAACATTTTAGTCCGTTCGAAAAAAAAAAAAAAGGAACCTGCAAAGCAATGCTTTATTTTAGGTTCGGTAACTACGTAGCATCAGGTCGGTTATTGATTGTCCCATTAACAAATCGTTTTAAAAAAACATCGATGCTATAGTACTATATTTTATTTAAATAAACGCGGTAGGAATTAATAAACGGATTCCTAACGCATATTTGAATTGCCAATAGAAAATTTAAATTAAACATGAGCAGTAGTGCTTCTCATTGGCTATCAGCGATCAGTTTATTCATATTTATTATCAGTTTAGAGCGAAATTATAGTTCTACATAAACATGACTATTAATATGAAGTGCTTCTTCGCATGGTACGTGTAATATGAAACCGTACTAGGAGCAAAGCGTTTATATACATTACATTACATAGGTAGTTATAACTCGAAGCCCAATTTTCGTAATTTTTTTGAGCTGAGACGAGATTGAAACTAGAATTTGATTGCCAAAACTGGGATTCCTACTTGGATTGCATCTCTGTGCTTCAATGAAATATCGTCAAATTAAAGTTTTGATCGTGTCAAACTCCAAAATGGTATTTTTTGAAACTGAAATTTCACACAGACCCAGTTTTGACAATCAATCAGTCATGACTATGTGCTTCAAGCTTACTAAATCTATAATATGACTGATTTTACAGCTCGTAGTAGCACCTTCCGCGCTGCAGACTGTGGGTTCGATTCCCAACATAAGTGATGAACATAGAGGTTTATTCTCTCTCTAGAGAGAGAACATCATTGTAACACCTAGGTGTTACAATGATGGAGTTATAATGTTATAGTGACGGAAATGGAGGGACGAAAAACCTACCTACCAACAAATGCCTATATACCTAAGGACTTGTTCACAGTGGTCCATATCAGAAACGACTGGAGAGTAGGAAGTATATAATAATAAGATGTTATAATCTATCCCTATACCAATTGTAAGACTAAACTAAGGCGCTGTTCGTAGAGACTTTATATTTTTTAGGGTATATTCGCTTAGGTGCGCGTGTACTAAGAAAGGAATTCCAAGAATTCAACTCCTGAACGGGTACGGGCTTGTATGAAAATAACTTTACGAAGGACGAAGTCGCGTGCGATTTAGCTAGTATACGTAAGTTACAAAAAAAATATTTAAGTATTTCAAAGTCAAAATCAAAAAGTATTTATTTCAGTAATATCCGCAGGGATCATCTTAAAACGTCTTAAAGCTAGGTGAATCTAAACGCCAGTTCCTCGCGACCAAGCCTAGAAGAAAGAACCGGCACTTCACAGTTTATACAGTACAAGCAATCTAAACCAAATACATTTTAAAAATACCAAATAGCTGATAGCATATATAACATAATAGGTACTTCATTTTACAAGGCTCGTTTAAGTTACCTCAGTAAATGATCATTAACGTTTGTAGGTGCAATTGGGCGTATAGCAAATACTTAGCTTAATCTTTCGTATAATTCTGTACGTAGTACTTACCTTCTTGAAACATAATGAGAAACGTAAGTCTACGTACGCACGGCCATTAACAATTACTACAAAGGACCGGCGACGGCGCCCTTTAATTATGTACTGAAACTCTTTTATTTCAGTTCATTAGCAAGACAAAGAGAATTATGAATGGCTTAAAATGTACAATCAGGGCTGTTTTTTCATCTTTATCCCAACGTAATAGGGTTCAATATATCGTTATGTAATTTATTTATAAAACGTATTAAACGCGTATAGACTCTGGCTGTTTCATTTCTTTCAAGACAATAGAGATCGGTTAGTGTTTTTTACATTTTCTCCAAAGGTGGAAAATGAATAGAGGAAGTATAACTTACGCCCCACCCTAATTACAAATCGATCTCTAACATCTGTTCAATTTTCACCAACTAATGACAGGGAAGTATTAAGGTAGAGAAGCATTACAACATAATGCCAAAAGTAGTCTAGTAAAAAAATAATTTGGCTTAAATTCAATAAGATTAGAAAAAAACATACTTAAGTGTTTTTTTTTCTTCTCTATGAAGCAAAACCACACCTATTTTTTGCAGTAAATGATAACAACCCCTAGAGACATGAATTTTACCCTACTAAAGATGTGAAAGCATAATATATACTAGGAGGATAGAAATTGAAGTAAGGTTTACCGATATTATCGGATCCGATCGCAAAAGGGTAACCTTGGAAAACCACAAATTGTTCGTTGCCAGAAAGTTATTGGTTTAAACATGAACTGTCGCCAAATTACTCCTTCAATCATATATTTTTAGACGCGCACGTAAATAATAATGGCGAAGTATTTTTATAAAGTACGTAAGTGCCTAATATTTTTTCATCGATGACAAAAAGGGCTAATAAAGTATAGTAAGTATTTTTTTATAGTAAAAACCACCTATACCAAGTAAAAAAATAGTTTTCTTATAAGAGGGTAAGGAAACTATTAACCCTTATCCTGTATTCCTACTAACCCTTTTCTTGTATAACTTTTTTATATTAGAGAACACATAAAAGTTTTACATGATAGGGGTTAGAAGGAACAGTAACAGTTGCCATCATTATAATATAATCACTACAGTCAAAGTACCTTGAGTAGCTAAGCTCTTAACTGATTAGTTCAGGTTATACTTAAGAACTACTTTGCCATTAGTTTCCAAGCAACTACGGTATCTATTATCAGCGAACAAGGACTGTTTTCGCGTGACAAATCGCTTGAACATGAAAGGTATTCGCAATATCGAAGTGGAAATAGAAGCTGCGTTAACGGCCCAATCGAAATGTTTCCTGTTCAAAGTTCTCGTTTCAAACACTTGCAAATTCTGATTTAAGTTATTGGAGGGTAGAACAAGGGACGTGAAAATGTAGTTAAAGAGCTTTCAGCTTAAGATAAAAGGCAGCTGGTTTAATTAATGCAAGAAATTTAGATCGACGATTGAATAATCCAGAATACTTGCAAAATTTCGTGTCCCAAGCTTACCAGTCTATGAATTTAGCTGTAAAGATAGAATCATTATTGCTTAATTTCTCATTACTTTACTGCTATAGAAAACCGCAAAGCTGAGTTCTCCGAATTTATATTTCAAAGGTTTGTGGAAATCAATCGTTAATTGATTTCTCTTGTGTGGGCCGAACGCGACACGTCTCACCGCTACTGCCAAGTCTTTAGAAGTTTCTAATCATTTTAGAATTATGAGGAAGTTACTTTGGTGTTGGTTTAAGTTTAGGCCGTTGTGGTGCCGGCTGATAAATTAAGAACCCTCCATTACCTCCTATGTTGAGTAAGGAAATGGACCACGAGATGGTTTAGCAGCATCTCTTGAATACTAAGCATCGACTTTGCGGTCACCATTTGCCTGACAAGCGTTAGTGACTATGGTAAATTATCCAAATATGAGGGAGGTATATGGACATATGCATATCCAGTAGTAGAATAATTAAGGCTGATGTCATACCAAAACAAGGGTGACCCTTTGTGAGAGATATTTTTAAGCGACCGTATAAAAATTGCCTGTAACGTAAATTACTTTCTAAACGTATTGGATTTCTCATACGCTCTAAAACTCTCGCCAAAATAATATTTCATTTTTTAGTGCATTTTAATACATATAAAAACAATTTGTTGAAAATTAAATTGCATCGAAAGACTTTAACCTGAAGACCAATTGAGTTGGACGAATCGAAATTGTAAGTGTACTCTCTTTCTTAGTAGGTACTTACTTCCTTCTTTCGTACTATTTTTTTTCACGACTATAGTCTGATACTCTGTAGTCAGATGTACGTCCAGATAGTACATTTGCAGTAGTTGGTACTCCATACGTGACAGGTTGCAAACGTCCATCGCCGCTGTTAAAATACAAACTGGTTTCCTCATGATGTTTTCCTTCACCGTTTGAGAGCACTGGCATTGCGCACATAAATTTTTCGAAAGGAAAAATCCATTGGTGCACAACCGGATTTGAACCCGTGACCTTAGGATCATAAGGCGGGGTCACTCCCTCTATACCACCGGTGCTCTGACTACTAGATGTTTATACAAATTTATTTTCATATCGTTTATCCAATCCTCATGTCTTGTAGCTGTATACATAGCACAAAACTAATGTACCCAATGCAAATAGGCGCCTAATGTAAATGACTATAACGAAGATTACAGAACACCGCGTCTGTAATCTCGTCTCTGTTTGGGTTGAAAATATAATATCTACTAAAACGAATTCCATTATTCATGTTTATCCATGACGTTAACAACTAAATTCACCGCCGATAAAGATCGGACAGTTGTTTGGTTTTAATTACGGTCAGTTTGGGTAAATAATTACCGCGAGCAAATTAAATCGATCGCTGGCCGCCGAGGGCATTGTTTGATTGCGGAGCGGCACTTGCCTGAGGGGAGCGATAGGCGTAGCGGAAAGCGTTGTTGAAGAACTAGACTAAAAATATTTTTAAAAACAAAGGAAGGTTGTTCAAGTACCGTACTAACAGATCCATATGAGTTACAAGTAGTGGAAACGCGTGAGACTTCATCCGCGTGAAGCTATCTTCATACAAACTTCAACCCTCACTGTATCCCTGTAGGGGTTAAATTTTGGTGATTCCTTTACTAGTACATCCCTTACGCACCAAAATAAACCTATCCTAATTTAAGTTGCTATGCCAGCCGTTATCCCAGGCCAGGTATTCGTTGTCAGTCAGTCAGTCAATCAGTCAGGACAAAGGGAGGAATACATAAGTCAACATCTATAGGGGTAAAACGAGGGTTGCAAGAACGTAGCCGCATGCAGACAAAGTCGCATGCGCTTAACTAGTAATAAATAAATCAAACTAAGTAAAGCTTGTACTATCGTATCCAGACAGCTGGTAGTTTTTTTTGACATACTTAGAATACAATGTAACACTCAGACACAACAAACATAATGTTCATCACACAAATGTTTGTGACTGGTGGGGATCGAACCCACCACAGCGCAGAAGGCAGAGCTACTATCAACTGAGTTGTGAGGTCTGTATCAAACACGACCCGCTTTGCTTGTAATGCGATGAGTCCCTTTATCCCGCAACCCGCTCTACCGAGTGAGTTAATGAGTAATGACAATGCTGATCGCACTACAAAAGGGTTTGCAATGGTTTGAATAATTTATCAAACAGCTCACGCAGGAAAGGAAAACGCCAAAATGTCATGATAACAAAATTCAGATTTGAATGAAAAATTTAAATAGTCTTAACCCAAAAAAATGCCTAAATATGCATATTTACGTTATGTTTTTTAAACATTTTTAAAGTTTTATGCATAGTATGGTCAGTGATATGAATTCTATTAAATTTGCGCACTTATAGTATTTATTAAAGCATAATATAGGTTCCTAAGAGTTCAAATGCTGTTTCTTATTGAACTTTTTCATAGTTTTAAATTCAGAACCAGAGAAAACTTTATTGGAATACTCGGCTTAACTCACTCTAATGGATGTCTTTATCGTGCACTTTATTAGCTTCACTATCGCTTCCTACACGTAGCGTTTCGAGGAAAAGAGCGTCGCCGTTTAGTCTGGGGTGGAGGCAGCGGACCATCACATCTTCTGACTGGCCGGCGAGTAACCTGATCCGCAATCACAACCAATTTAACTCAATCAGACGACAGCTCTTACTGCCGCACTCATTAAGAACATAAAAGGAGCAAGTTTAATTTGATATCCTACCGATTTATCGTCAATGCCGTCTCAGAGACGATATATGAGTTCGTACTAGAACCGTTATTGCAAATGGAATGCAATGTACGAACCCTGGTGTGCGCTGCATAGCATACCTATAACGGCTAATACGAGTGCTAGAACACACACAACCATTTGCCGCGGTAATCTAAAAGTGCACCGAATTTGATTGGGCGAAAACTGTCCGCGAACGCTCTCTGGAAATAGGGCAATCCACCCGCAGAGACAATTGAAATAAACGTCAGTGCGCTGGGCTCGGTTGATAGAAAGTTGTAGCCACAATTCAGATGCACGCGAACTTAATTCTTATCACAATAAATCAATGCTCGTTTTGGCGTGCGGCCATCGTGTAGCTTGCAAGTCAAGCGCTTGCTTCGCGAAGGTTTTTCTTCTTTTTTGTTTCCGCTGCAAAGTTTTATTTCAAATCTGCGGCTCTAACGAACCGAGCTCTCGTTTTACGCGACAGGCTGCACGTGCAGCTGTCGCTACCATCGCTTCGCTCGAACTCCGAGCCTGCTACAATTACCACTAAATACCAACTTTTGAAACCCTGTGTTGCAGTCAGTTAATAGTTTAAAATGTTGATATAACAATTATTGAGTACCAACCAAGCCAATAAAACATATTGAACGGTCTATTGTGGAATAAGATGGAAAGCCCATAAGTCTCCGAGGGCGTAGCACCGTCGTCGTTCGACGATCACATTGTCTTTTTGGCGCATGCATTAGCGTACGTTCTCACGAAACAAACCCGTTCCCGGCTCGTGGCCCGCCTGCGCCAATCTTTCGTTGTTTCTTTCGAATCCGCGTGCCTTCGTATCGCTTTGTTGACTTTTTGTGTGAAGTCTGATCATCAAACCTCGCCGCCTCCTTGTACCAAACGGATCGACGCTCTGTCCTGTTCCTACGCGAGAATATCCGCACACAATTTCTGTGATACACTTTAGTACGTCGATTTTTTACAAGCGAACGAGGTGGTATTTAATACAACAAAACTGCGAGTGTTTTATTACGGTAAGTTTGGCGCATCGACGTTAAAATTTATAGTTCCATTGTCAGGCGCTGCAATAAAGCGAGCTCAGCGGATGAAGTTTCAATGTGAAACATGCGCGCTAATTGTGCCGCGATCGCATCGCCAGTGTAAACGCGCTGAAGTTTATAACGTGTAAAGTTTAGTGAAGAAACGTGCTTAGTTCGTAAATAATATAATATGTCGGTGTCGATGGCATGGCGGTGGGTTGACGACGCGACGCTGAAGGCGCGTAGTGCGCGGCGCGCTGCACTAATTTCGCACACCGCGCGGTCGCCGGTCGGCGTGCCTGACGTATATATAGGCAGTTCTAATTTAGAATTAGTGGAATGCCCAGTGCGCCTCGCCACACAGTCTGCCTCTATTTGCTTTTATATTTGTAACAGCACGATGACTGCCCCGATTGAGTGCTTTAACCGACGCTTGTTTTGTTGCAGGTAATTAATCATTCAGCGGATATGATGCAATCCCCTAACAATATGCTTTATATTTGCGTGAGTACATAATACGGGAATAGCTATGATCTTACTTTGATTACATTAGTGTCAGAGTTACTGTCAAAGTGCTTACCTGCGGAGAATCTCCTAAATTATTTCGTTAGGAGATCTCATAACCGTTCAATAAAAACGTTGAATAAATTAACGTCTGAGCGCAAATACGTGTTACCGCCTGGGGATTTAATTAAAGGGGCTTAAGTGGTGTAATTAGAAGGTTCGTGAGATATCTAAGGCTTTTATTACGTATGATTTGAGCGTCGAGACTATCTGATATCCATACCAATTTATATATTCGAAAGTCTATGCCTATGTCTGTACATTTTATCACTGAACTGATTGAAATGAAATTTGCATTACGCACTGTCCCAATTTTCAGTTGTTTGGATTATGCAGATAGACATGTGACATAATATGTCACGTCACAATGTGTGCGTGTGATGTTATCAAATCGTTTGCAGCGAACATTTTACTGTTGCAGTTTGCTACCTTTTATTAAATCTCATTTTGTGATTTCTATGCGTTGTTGCCATAGTGCGTCTACACTTCGTGTTTTACTTTTTCGTCTCATTTAAGGGTTTGAAAAGTCGTCTTATTTAAAAAAAATGTAAAATTAATAAAAAAACTATTTTTTCTTTTGTAAGAATAACTTAGTAGTAGCAGTGGCTGGTGGTGTATTTTTGACTAATGATGCGCGGCGGGCGAATGTCCGTCTGTGACACAGGAGGTTACGGGTTCTATTCCCGCCTCGGGATAAACGTTTGTACGATCTGCAAATATTTATACCGGGTGTTCTGGGTGTTTCCTATGTATAATAAAAAATGTCTGTATGTAATGTATTATATTAAGTATATCAGTCATCTAGTACCCATAACACAAGCTCTGCTTTGCTTGGGGCTAGATGATGCTGTGTGGATTGTCTAGCATTATTGGTTTATTATTATTTGAGGGTACTGTAGTAACGGTAACACCGGCTACTCGTCGATGTGTAGTTGCGCGGTCTACTAACACTTCGAGATAATAGAACAATGTCGCTGTTTTACTACGCCGCTTAGCTTATTCAGAATGCTGTCTTATGATATTTCTCCCATTTATTTCACCCAGGAGCTGTCTCCGTATGGCTAAACCTTTATTGTTGGCCTCACAGCTCAGTAGTAGGTCGTGGTTTAGATCCACACCGAGGATAAACATTTGTGTGGTGAATGTTCACCACACAAGTGTGTGACATCTGTAGATGTCTTCTTTGTCTGGGTGTTATTTTGTATTCTGAGAATGTATTTAAAAAAGATTATTTTATTTAAATAAAAAAAAATTATAAGTATTTTACCAGCTATCTGGTACATATATTTTGACAGTTTTTTATAAGGCCACAATACAATAACTTTATTTTTAAAGGTGTTTCCAAATGATGAGTTTCGATATGGATTCTACTTAGTGCTGTCTTATAATAAACCTTTTTTAAATTATTGACAGAAGAGTAAAACATAAAACAAAGATGCGTCACATTTTTTTTAAATTGCTACGCAATCTCACCTGATGTTAAATTGATGTTGCGGTCGACAGCGTAGCACGCTTACCTAGAAGATCTCTTCTCTTGAAAACATTCAAATTATACCTACGTGACCGTAAAACCACGTGTTTGTTTCGCGTATTTCATGAATGGCCATAGTGTAGCATCGTCAGTATAAGCGCCATAGCATGTAGGTATCATATTGTAGCGTAGAGTAACGTAGCTTAGCGTTCATAAATAAATCTTTATTAAAAATTCAAGCTATTACGTATTCATTGTTTCCATGCAATGGTATTTGTTTTATGTGCATGTATTATTATATTGAAGTATCTACATTGAGTGCTATAAATTTGTTGTAGAGTTATACATACACATAGCCATCTTGATTCATTGTTGTGAAAGATAAAGATAAATTTATTTTGATAACAAACGTTACATAAACAATTTTATAACATATTGCCTTATAAAAAGGTGTAGGTTCCAAACCGTAAGTACTAACTGCTCATTTCATTTCTTACAATAGTGTACTATTGTCACATAGGGTGTCACATTAAATCTATATATATATAAAAGAAAGTCGTGTTAGTTACTTCACTTATAACTCAAGAACGGCTGAACCGATTTAGCTGAAAATTGGCAGGGAGGTAGTTTAGAGCCAGGAGAAGGACATAGGATACTTTTTATCCCGAAAAAATAACGGGAACGGGAAAAAACTGCCACGCGGGCGAAGCTGCGGGCGGCCGCTAGTTTTATTTAAAAGTAGGTCGTGGGTCATGCAGGTACCTACGCCTAGGTCAGATATTACACCGAATCGGCCCAAAAGAATATGTATTGTGTTTCCGCGTTCTTTGATTATAACCCATTTGTCTTTAAGTATGCTCGCTCAGTCTTTACCTCCCCACCACAAGAATATCGAAAAATCAACTTCGCAGTAGAAACCAGCATATCTACACCATTCAATATTGTATCAGAAGTAATGTATCATCGAGCTTACAAACAGCTCGGTAAGCTGCATGCGCCGTTCCCGCCATCCATCTCCGCCCGTGACGCGTCATCTATCTCCGTAGTTTGAGATTAGGGTTAGGATAGATGCCAATACTCAAAGCCCTGGATTCTATGCCTGTTTCACTGCTGAACTCTTCGCTTATTGTCAGTCACGAATGAACATGGCTCTTATAAGTATACATCCTGAAAGAACCAGCGGCTTAGTCAACTCCACGCGCATTGATCGTGTCTTTGTTCTTGAATGGTACATGGTCTAGTATTTCGGTCACTATATTGAAATAACACAAACATTTTGTAAAAAGAATCATAAAAGCCTGTTCTTCTAGGCTAGGTAACTATCGCCTAGATTCACTTAGTTGGCAAAATGTATTTTGACTTCTCTGGAGTTGACTCCATTTAAACAATGTCTAACCGTTGCCTCCCGTAAATAGGGGCGTAAAGTGAAAGAGTGGCTCTTGTTGCTGCATTATTAAACAGACTAGTAAAATGGATGTATAGTTCAAAGTGACGTTTACATCAGGCGTCTCTACACAGTTACACTTTTGTGCTATTCTCTTTTCATGAAATAAAACAGGCGACTCGACTAATTAGTCTTTACTATACGTTCGCAATATGAGACAAAAAGTAGGGTTTAATTGGTGCTATACAAAAGCCCGTCCAGTAGACTATTTATATAAAGCTGTCCCAAAATTTGTTTATTATTAATTAAACTCCACTAACAAATTAGAAATGCGAATATTTGTGAGTGTATGTTTGTTCTCAGTATTCTTCACAACGGCTGCAAATAGTTGTCAAGCATATAATTCTATTAGTACAGGTAGTTCGTTTCATATAGTAACTAGGTAAAGTAAGTGAGTTTTTTACATAGTAACGATTTTACTAAAAACAGTTGTATATTACAAAATAAAACATGTTAACATCACTATAACACGTCGCTGCGCTGTGATTTTAAATTAAAATATTATGGGATTTGATCCACACTTTATTGGTAATCACATGTATATTTTAGTGATGTCTTACATCGTAGTTCACGACTCATGCATAAATTAACAGTTGATGTAATAATTCCATGAAATAAGGCTCACTATCTACAGAAGCAACGCTACTTCTATACGTTAGTAAACGCTGCAAAAATTTTACTATTGTAAAATTTTATCGGTCGATAGAATCAATTGGGTAAAGCGCCATCAAATAAGTTAAGCAACGTTCAGCGCGCTCACCACTTAGACGGGTGAATTTTACCCTAACTCCTGCGCTTGTCATGGCGGAGGCTTGAAAATCCCAAAAAAGTAGAAAGACTTGAAAACTCTATCTTCAGAGTTGGTATAAGTTTTTATGTAAGTATGGCTGAAGTTTGTATGAAAATAAATTCACGCGGACGAAAACGCGAGCGTTTCGCGAGCTTGTCCTAAATAAACTACATTGGTCTTCACTAATAAAATACTAGGGACATGTAGGTTAGTTCTCAATGGTGACCACGAACCGGAAGACGAAGCGTAGGACATCCTCCTACCCGATGGACTGACGATACATTGTTAGGACTACGGGAAATCGATGGATGGAGAGGGCTCAGAGTCGTTCTTCCCGGAAACGTATGGGGGAGGTCTATGTCCAGCAGTGGACTTCTACAGGCTGTTGATAATGAGATTAGTTCTACGTGAATACGCTATAATATAATTTAGTTGCATTGTAGTAGCACAATGATCAAATTAAATCGCTCAGTGGAAAGTGGCCTTAATCGCATTTAATAAATTCCACCCACGTGCGCCCAATAATTGGTAATTGTACAATAAAACTAATTTTATGCATTATTACTTGTTTTCCGTTATAATTCAGATTGTTGGGTTATTAAATTTTCATTCAAATCGGTCCATTCTTCTATAGTAAAGCTATTAATGTTACTTTTAATGTGTTCAGTGAATCGTGAACTTAACGTGATCAGCGGGGTAGCTAAATTGTTTATCGTTTGCTTTTAAGTACCATTAATTATGTAACGTTTTTTAGGGTTCCGTACCCAAAGTGTAAAATGGGGCCCTATTACTAAGACTCCGTTGCCTGTCTGTCTATCTATCCATCTGTCACCAGGCTGTATCTCATGAAACATGATAGTCCTATTCAATGCAAACAAACAAACGATTAAATTTTTCCTCTTTATAATATTAAGTATAGATAAAGGTTTATGTATCTAAACAACTTAAAAAGCTAAATATCAGAAAGTTACCAGTATATTCAAATACTCGCTAAAAGAAAATTACTTACCCGTACTAATAACAAAATATTATGATCATCAATTACAATATACCATCATACTATCCATTACAGTATATTTCCTGTATTACCTGTCGATAATCTACCTACCATCAGCCACAGAACAGCAGATAGTTAGTTCGAATTGTGATTATGAGCAGGCCGTGGATATCAATACCATTACCGTATAACTACATTGCTGTACTTATTAAATATGCTTATACCTATGTGAAAATTAGCAGAGTCAATAATAGATAAAACGCAAATAATAGATATGCGAGCTAAAATTCTATTTCAGTTACACTATTTTCATTGGTCCGAAAACACCTTCTAAACAAAAAAAAATTGATCTATGCGTTCATATATTATTTAAGCCCGGCTACTTATTATCCAAAAACATAGTCCAGAAAATTTCTGATACGCACCTTTCGTATTTTCGTCACATATATTTTGTACTAGACCCCTGTAGACGGTAAAAACACGGAATCAAACGTCCGCTGTCTGTCTGCGGGTTTTATTTGTTTGGAAGATGCGTAACATTTTCTAATTATTTATTTGCAATTAACGATGTAGTTAATTGAGTTACGTCATAATTTTATTATAAATATTTAAGAATTTGTAAGAAGAAAAATGTGAGGCATAACCCCTATCAAACTTTCTAACAAATAGTTCAAAATGCAAATAAAACAGCGGCGCGGCGCCATTACCACATTGCGCCATTATTTACAAAAGCCGTGCAAATGGCGTGGAAAAGCGCATAATATACTGTTATTCAATATTCAGTAGACACCGTGAAATATTCCCCTAAATATAATAGAGGTTTGCTGCTGCGGACCAAACGCGAGAAAAGTACTTAACTGTGCTCAATGTGCGAAGTAACAGCGAAATATCGATAATTCTGCGAGTCGCTAATGTCTTTTGTAGCATGACGGGTGACTGTCCTGCTGAGGCACTCTCACAGAGTACCTTTTGGGCACTCCCATTTTAAAACTTCTAGTATCATGGAAATTGCTTTCCCATTTTCAGTAGGGAGGTACTCACCTAAACATGTGATTTACGCTTCGTTTATCGCCTTGCCTGTTTGAACGTCACCCAATAAAACTGGGGATACGAAAGAAATTTAATATAGAAGCATGACATTTTTTTCTTATATTGCTCCTTACACGATGAATATTGGATCATGAACGCTCTATTTGGCATTTATGTAGCTTACGTGTTATTTTTATTGGTAACACTGACACGGTTTGCAGAATTTTGCAGAAGTCTATTCTTAGTTAGAAACTGTGAATGATAAATGATAAAAGTCTCAGGGTTGCTACATGTTTTAGTTTTTGTTTTGTAGAGGTATCTATACTAGTAATTGCATGCTCTGTACTGTACTGTACTCGCCTACTGTAGGCGCCTGCATTAGGATACAGTTCATAATAATTCTTCGATTTACGTATTGTTTTTGTTATATTTTACTTAGTTGATTTTGCTGTTATTTTAATGTCTACATCTGGGAGTTTTTGTGTACAGACTCAGATTTGGCCCTTTAGTGGATCTCCCAGACGTAATCACAAAATAACTTTGAAAATTACTGTTTTGCACCTTACCTTTGGGTATCGGTGGGATTGCAAATGTTGCAAACAACCTACTAAACAGGAGCGCAAAGCCGAACCCCTTATCTGCTTCTGATTTAACTTAGATCGAAACACGGATTTTATAGGTTATACTCACGAAAACCTCGTAGTATGATTTAATGGAAGTATGGGTATTTGCAATTTATTTGTTGTGTTAGAAAATAGTAGATACTTCTGTATACGTATAAAATCATGGCCAAGGTGCTGTGTAGTTTTTTATTCACTTATCTATAAATCAGTATGTTGATTCAATTCAAACCTTGAGAAAATATTTTATTTTTCTTATAAAAAAGTTGGTGCCAAGTTCTAAGAAAACTAGAATTCTCTTTTGTTAAAAAATATTCCATAGACGATGGCAGTTGAATAATTCAAACAAAGTTCACTTTGCTTTCAAGAAGATACTGCTTCAGAATGAAATGAAAAATAACTAGATACAGCTACAGTTCTTATGAAATGTATACTTGCTAACTATGAAATGTATGTTTGTTTTAATTTTGACAATACTCGAAAGAAACGCCTTGTTCTCAAACGCTCGATAATAAAGCCATTTGGTAGTCCAGTATGTTTTCTATACCATTAGCCATACAATCGAGATTTAATATATTTAAAATAGCGGATGTTATTGCTATGTTATGGCGAAATTAGCATACAGATAGAATAAAACCACATAAAACTGTCTAAGTGTATATTGCCAAAGTTTATTTACAACTAGAGAAAAGCGCGTGGCTACATCAGCGTAAAGTTATTTTCATAAAAACTTCAACCGCTGTATCCGTTCAGGGGTTGAATTGCGGAAATTCCTTTTTAGGTAGTACGCAACGCACCAAGACAAATACACCCGGAAAATTGCAAGTTACTTTAACCTGCAGTTTAGGTTGTGCGTTGTCTATATATCTAATCTGTGATATCACCCAGTAAGCCAGTATAAAGATTCTTATAAATGGTATAAATAGATACTTTAGCTATTAAAATGGTTATAAATATGGTACCTACTCTTTTATTATGATTTAAAACCATTCTCCGTTCCGTATCACGCATTTTTTAAAGATAATTATAATGATGACAAAACTAATTTAATTAATATTTTCCAGGTATAGGTTAACATGGTAACAGACACTACCTTGCGTGCACTTTAGACGTCGGTCTTAAAATGATATGATCATGAAGCGTTATATCCTAATCTTCATGCTATACTTTGAAACACTAACAAAAAAGCTCACGCAATTAACTAATCGAAATAGTAAAAAACAGCACGGACTAAAATGCCAAAGCAATAAAATAAGTATTTTAGAGGTAACAGTACCTAAAATACTTATAACTAAAGCACAATATATTTTGTAAAAATAAAATAATGGACCATTTGCCAAAACAATAATTAACAATTAACAATAATTGTCACACTGAAATAATATCTTTAAAAACCTAAGAATGTATGACTCACGTAAAGTTAATTGGCCATGTAGAGGATTTAAATGCAATGTCAGGTGTAATCAAGGTCTCAAAACTAATGATCTATTTTCTGAGCCGTTTGCCTTCACACCTGCACTAAACATCTCCAAAATCCGGCATAATTTAAAAATCGTAAAAGAACTACTAATAGCGGATGTAGAGGATGTTCTATTTTAATTTTATTGCGGTCTTGAGACAATCACGTGGAATATTCATGAGATCTGCTTGGTTCCCGTTGTTTGTATTCTGAAATGGTTTATGCACCAATGATTTACACCTACGAACTAACTAACTTATACACAAACACTACTTAACCATAGTATTTTTTCAAATTTTGCAATCGGAAGGCTCGTCCGGGGTAGTACTACCACCATGCCTATTTCTACCGCCTAGCAGCTTGCTGTGTTCCGGTTTGAAGGGCGTGGGTGCCGGTGAAATTACAGGCACATAAGGCTTAACACCTGTATGCCTCAGGTTGATGAACGCAGAGCAGTGTATTGTAGGTTACATTCCTAACGAACGTTACCTACTTAACATTAGGTGGGCCATATGCATGTTCCATCAACAAATTGTATAAAAAAAATCGGATAACATATTAAACACTTACACTATAACGTAATCTGATTACGAAAATCGCGTATTGCCTTTTTTTATTAATTACGTCACGAAACGTGCGCTACTTCGCCCATGAAATTGTGAATTTCGGAAGCTCCTTTCTTCCACTACGCACTAAGTTGAATATACCTTGAGAATTTAAAGTCTGTATGACCAGTGATTTATTCTGTGCGTTGTCTATATCTCAGTCAGCCAGGACAAATATTCTTATAGTCCTTGTAGATTATAATTACGGAAGTATAAGTGAGGGTAGTTATTAAAACTGCCACCACTTCTCATGGATGTAATTTAAGTTCAATGCTCTAGTCAGCCCACGACCATACCTATTGCAACATAGTCGAAACGTCGGGAAAACAAATAAAAAAGGTAATATGCGATTAATACCCGTGTAATATAAGTGTTCAATTACTGCTATACGAATCATAAAATGTTTCAAAACATCTGAGCTTTTATATCGAACCGCCTGATAATACAAATCAGCTTACTGGGAATTGAGTCTATATTTGCTTAAATTGTTTAGAGATGGTATGTATTTATCAGCATGATTAATGTTTGATTGATCGGTTGGTTCTTCTAACCTGAGCCAGAAGATTGCCGCAAGTTTATTGTCGATCTAGTTGTCGTAAACTCTTGGATTTACGACTTGGTGTTAGAGCAAATTGAGGCGTCTTAGGTAGTCTGATAGTCAAAATAACTTATTGTACATTTTAGATGCTGATAAATCTGTCAGGTATTCTCATCGAAATAAAAGTGAGTTGGCACGGTTACTACTAAAGATTTTGAACTTGGATAATGATTGAGTAAATAAATGAATATGGTGTAGTACTTTTAGTAGTAGTAGAGCTCTTTGTGAAGGGTTCGCCGTAGGCAATGGTAACCATTCAACATCAGGTGGGTAATCTGCTTGTTCCATCAGCAAGTTGAATAATTTTTTTTTAAATGGGGCTGCTGGATATGTCCTGCAGTGAACAGGTTTAGGTTGATGATGTGACGAAAAAATAACATACTTACCGCTAAAATTAGGTTTCAGCTATTAGCTTCAGGCTGTATTAAATAATTCAGTTAACATTTTTCAAATAAAAAGTGTTGCGTCTTTATAATATACAATCACACTGTAAATACTAAAACAGGAGGATTTATTTTGTAAAATTTTAGGTATAGAAATGATTTGGTATAATTTAAAAAGTTATGAAATGTATTGATACATTTTAGTGTAAGCGACTCTACATCATGTCAAAATAAACCTTTATGCAAATGCTAACCTTCTAGAGAAATGTAATAGCTTTGTATACAAAATATGCAACGCATTGTAGAATATTTCAGCCAGCGTCCGCCTTGTTCAGGAAACAGCAGGAAGTGCTATTGTGCAGAACTCGGCAGTTGAAATGCTTATCCTCCGATCCTGTATAGCTCTTGCTCTACCTCTTTGATCTATCAAAAGAAATACACCAGCTTTCAATGAGAAATGTTAACAAAGCATCATGCAAGTAGTCAGTTGTAGACCTAATATTTTGTATATCTTCAATGTAAATGTTGCCGTGGATGCTACTCTCTTTAGTACCTCGTTAGACACGAACGTCATTTCCTTCGGGTTGTTTTCTTAGCCTGACGTCGTAATAGATGTAAAGGCCAGCAATGATGATGATTATAACCCATCATATCGTAAATTTTAAAGTAGTGAAAGTAAGTAGCCAATCACTGATTTGGAATAGGGTGCTTAAAAAAAGTATGCCAAGAAAATACAACTTGGCTGTACCCCGCAATATAAAACGAGATTACTACACTTAAACACCTAGAAAATTTATACATAACAATATAAATTCTGATATATATAGACAACTTACTGCCTTCTTTAGTGTAATGACCAGCGGTTTGCTAGTAGCTAAGACTTTTTCAGGGCGTACATCTTGGTGCTATATTAGGGGTGTACTAAAAAGTTCAAAGTTAAAGTGACAATCAAAAAGTATTTATTCAATAATATCCGTAGGGATCATCTTGAAAAGTTTTAAAGCTAAGCGGCAGTTTTTCGCAACCAAACCTAGGATCGTTTTTCTGAATCTCATAAAAAGGTATAGTGGGTATTAAAACTTTTTCTTTTCTTTTCTTTATCAATTACAACGATTTGGAATACTCTGTAATATGAGATTTATATGTAGGTAAACACATTAAAAAAATTGCACGAAAGTAATCTTCACGCAATGGGCTAATTATGTTTTTTAAAACGTTCCGTGACCGAAACTGCAGACAGAAAGTAGGTACTTACACCGATTGATAGCTGTATTATGAAATAGGGTTCATGTTGCAAAGGTAGGCACCACTCAGTCTAGCAACCTTGCGGCAAACCAAACCTACATAAGAGCGTACAAGCGGCCTACAATTATTGGTCCGCATTACGTTCTACCGCTACTAAAGAATAACTAATAACTATGATTTTTTTTCCATATTGGCAAGAAGTTTGATCTTGCTAGTTTATAGAGGCCCAATCCACGTATTTTTTTGGAGCTGTGACGAGATTGAAACTAGTATTTGATTGTTAAAATTGGGCCTGTCTGAAACGTCAGTTCCTAAGAATACCTTAGGGATATTGACATGATCGACCCTGAATTTGATGATATTTCGTTACGGGAATTGAATTGAATGAAATCTATTGAAGGATAAACCGTGATAGGACTAACATTAAGCTATGTTTAAATGTAAGTAACGTTTATATATGAGTACCGAGTACTCAATATTATTTGAGGGTGTCTATGAGGGTAGTTAGAACAACTTCATATCCACATTTTGCAATAGTTATATTCCATACGTTGCAAGCCTATTGCCGCGTTTAAAATACTAGTTGGATTCCTTATAAGGTTTTTCTCACAGTTTGAGAGCACTGCGCACATATTTTTTTCCAATAGAAAAATCCATTTACCCGACAAGGCCAGATTGGAACCCACAACCTTAGGATCTGAAAGCAGGATTGCTCCCACCACGCCACCTAGGTACTCCTATACTAATATTCAAATATTTGACAACTAACTCGCTCCGCTTGCCGGTGCCTGTTGTCTAGGTGCCAGGTATCTATTTCAGTCAAAGCAAAAACTGAACAAAGCATTTTCATGAAGCAGCAAAAAATAGTCTCGATTTTTACTTTTTACTACATAGTAATGAGAATTCTGCTGACTTTTATTGTATCAGGCAAATAAAACAAGTTTACTTTGTTCTGGGAGAGCGTAGTAAAACCGGAAACATGAAGTTGGCTAACATTTTGCCCTGATTTTTCCATGAACTCTGTGATATACTTAACACAGATTCATGCTCAAGTCTGGAATCAAGTCAACCAAATTCTATATTTATCAGAAAAGTGTTAAAAATTCGAATTTCTATCAAGAGGTTTCTATTATATTCTCCAGATAACGATTCGTATTATCGGTGGTCGTTTTAAGTTACACTGCGTGGTACCCCAGTGACTACTTGAAGGCTACCAAGTTGCCCCGTAGTGTTACTTAAAACAAAACGATGGTACGAAACTTCGTTTATCGCTTTCTGAAGTAGACACCCAGTATAAACGGATGAATATTAATTTTGGATAGAAACGGGATATTTACCCTGATTTTTGAGTTTGATTGTTTGGCATGATCACGGGTCATTGTAAATATCCCGTTTCTATCCAAAATATTGATCAAAACCATGATAGTTTAAAAAGTTATGATCAATCGTCTGTAAAATAACGTGCAATGAGTAGGTACGTCCTATACGTCAATGACGCTGCGTATAAACTAGAAGGAAGTTCCATTAGCGATTTTGTCAAGACAGAAAAACCACAAAATCATGAACTTGTTCTTTAAAAAGCAAACTGCTCTTTATCTCGTCAGCATGGTGTCACACAACAATGCGCGGGCGCAGCCTTGAACGCGGGCAGGGCGTCGCTCTCCGACATTGTGCCAAATGTAATTCAATATTATTTATATACAGCACTTGCGGCGAATCCTCTAATTAATACACAGCTTTATGACGTGGGAAATACACTAGATTAGTAGTAATAAATAATAGAATCACATGACGTAACAAATGTTTTAGCAAAAATATAAAAAGACTGGCCATTTTATAGACGAACGCGTGCGATTTCGCCCACGTAAAGGTATTTTCACACAAACGTCAACCCGCACTCCTTTGAATTTGAAGAATTCCTATTTTAGAACACCCCTACGCATCAAGATAAATAATATTCCTGAAAATTTCAAGTCTATATACGACCAGCAGGTCTACTCTTAGAAACGATAAACGAAGGTTTGTACTGTCGTTTTGCGATATACTTTCTGAGTTTCAGTTTTTAAAAGTAGTCTTGTTACACCGGTATATGTTGTGTCGTATCAGTAATCTGGTTCTTACAGTACTAAATTAATAACTATATGTGAAAAAGTGCTTACCGTGCTTCTTTGAATAGTACCTATATGCAATAACAATCATGAGATTTAACTCCTTTACGATTAAAGACATAGCAATACCCTGGGCCCTTAGGTCTGCTCTATTAAGTAGGTAAATGCGATTGTCATATAGGCGATGATTTACTCTACGAAGTGTAAATTAATAAGATAATCTCTTGTTAACCAGACAAAAAATAATATTTCTAGAATTAAAATGAAAATATCGGCTGTTGAACGCCAAGTTGTACCTATAAACTTGATACCAAAATACCTACCTACGTCATTATTGTCTACAGTTCGAAGGAATCGATAAAATGTTCAACTTCAAGCTTTCCATTCATGAATAGTGTATAAGAAATTTATACTTCGCGATTGTTCAAAGTCTATCATTTTACGATTGGAAAACCGATAATGTTTTATGCAAGGTTTTAGCGGTGTTGGATAAAGTGGGTTTTGACAAAAAAGGCGCCAATTTGCGGTTCATGCCTCTGGATAAACTAGAGCTTCTTATTTCGGAGAGTGTGCTCAGTGTGTTCCATGTAGGGCAAAGTCCTACCGAACATGACCTGCGAGAGATCAGCAACTCCAATAAAAAAACAAAAATTTTGATATTGGCGTCTCTTTTTTCCGAATACTTTGGAATGTTTTGGACATTTTCAAGAGAATAGTAAATGTATGCAAGTGTGCTACAATGCGACTGCATCATCATTTACTAACATCAAGTGGGATTTCCCTGTAAACTATACAGGCACCTTCCTACTTATTGATTACTGACTTGAAACTGATGTTAGGTCACCCAGGCACTTAATCAAGATCGGTGTTTGATCACAAACATTTCCATAGTGGGCAACACCTTCAATCAAATAAATCAAAGGATCTTCAAAAGCCCTCTGTTTGATAAGGGTTCTTGAGATTTGCTTTCACACTCTACACGTCTACACTTCGTTTTCAATTTACGAAAACATTATTTCATCACAGAGGTGCCTGAACTACTTAATTCTACAAATTATACAGGGTGTAAGAAAAATTTGAAAGTGGTTCAAAAACTAAAGGTGTTTACAACAGCCATACAGTTATGTAATCTGGATTATGACAGTTTTATAAACAGTCTCTTTTTTTATATACCCAATATAAATAAATCAAATGCATTTTTAATTTTTTTATAAAATTTGTGACGAAACGCGTAGATTGCTCGCCTGATATTGAGTGTCTACCTATATTAAGGATGGTCTGAAGGTACTGTTTAAGTATTCGGTAGTTATAATTTTACGCTTTATATGGACAGCTGATGGACAATCGTAGATCTCGAATCTATAGCCGAATTCATGAAACGCGCCTCCAGGCGGTTTTATGATTCGGCTCCCCACCATCCGAATCCCTTAATTAACTCGCTACCCGATTATCCAGTAGATCCGCCCGTTAAACGTACCCTCCGTAGACCTAGACACGTTTTAGGTGACCCAGATGACATGATCACTTCGCTTCATCGAGTCCGGACACAGGAAACACTCCACAATCACACCGACCCCGGCGGCGGGGTCGAAGACGTCTCCCCGTTAACGCCCCTTCAAGGCGAAGAGTCTCTCCGTAGCTCCCTTCCCCGGCAACAGCCCAAGCCGAGGTCCGTACCTAAGTGGTGCCCTTGTGCTCGTTGCCAACAAAACCAATTTTGTAATGGCGTAGCGCCTTCTGCGCTCGCCAGTAGCCCGGTAACGCTGTCGGAAATCGCTAGGCGATTATACCAGCATTTTAGTCCGTTCGAAAAAAAAAAAATAGATGACAATGGTCTTTGTTCCAGGACCAGCATGTAATGGCCACTGCTGTGGTCGAGGACGGGAGGTACAGCTACGATCAGCACTACGGCGGACAGCGGAGACAATCACAGCCAAGTCCACTCGGCGGACCAGTGATCTGCTGCTATCCACCAGGCGGACACTGCAACGTAAGTTCAACTGCATCGAAGTGGTCATAGTCTGTTTTCTAACTGTTGGTTTTTACTATAGTTAGTTAGAAAACAGAATTTAAATCTCTGACCGCAGGAAGTGTGCCCAAAAGGCTGGCAACCTTTCGATAGCTAAACTAATTCTCGGTCCAAGGTAAGCGCTAGCCTTTTGGCCGTTAGTCACATTCATCCATCATAAAAAAAATTATTCCGTCCGTAGAGGATGTTTCTGGAATATACATAATTTGTGTCTATAGCTCGAATGTATTAATATTCACAGTCTGTCTATAGTATGAGAATTAGCCCCCGCAGCAGTAGTAGACGTTAGGAGATTCCTGAAATATTTAGAAAAGAGCCGTCACTCAGGGACTGTTGCAAACGAAAAACTTTGCTCATTTATGTTTAGCGAAATGAGTTCACCGAATCAATTTACATTTCATTCTGCGCTTAATTTTCTTAAACTCTTTCTAACTCAAAGCTCGGACTTCTGAGTTATATTTCTTTTTGTTTCTTTTAAAGCACAATTTAGAAAAAGTTGTAACGTACAGAGGCCTTTCTTGTAACGAAATATCATAAAATTCAAATTTTGATCTTGCCGATGTCCAAATGGTGTTCTTTAGAACTGTCATTTTAGACGTGCCCAATTTCGACAATCGAATTCTAGTTTCAGTTTTGTCGAAGCTCCAAAAAATTTCGAAAATTATCTGTACAAAAAACTTAGTAATGATTCGCGTAATTGTAATTGTATTGGCACCTAGCGTGATTAACGTACGAATAAACAGCAACAAGTTTGTAGATTCCAATCAGTCGGCAAATACCGATTTTGTAGGCTTGTACTCAATTTCCTTTAACCAAATAATCGTACCTGACAACTTGTTAGATACATATCAGTAAAATACAGGTTTGTGTTTCCAAAGATCAATGAAGCCAGATGTAACACATCATAACTATTGAACAAACAGGGCCTACCGCAACCGTGGGCATAGTCCGCCAGGCACTTACAATAATAAATACAGGGGAGGGATCGGCTAGATTCATCGAACAATAGTTGTTTAACAAACACTCCCGGCGCGCCGACAAATTGGGCACTTTGTGTACCGAAGGCCTGGTGCATAGCAAACAGTTGTACACCCGGTTTAGGCGCTTGATTCAATGCGGGTGATGAAAGCTTCACACTTTCGGTTTAAACAATTACCAAGCAAAATAAACGACAGATTGAATTGAATTTGGAAACATAACTTTTTCTTTAGGTATGTATATGATCGTTTATTTTACAGTTAGTTTTTGGCAGTCAGTATCGCTTACACTATGCATTTTCGTTTTATTATACCTTGTGTTTCTTTAAATTTTTACTTTAAAACTTTTATGTTTCTTTAAATGTTTCTCTAAAAAATCTTATTTGTGTCTAAAAGGATTTAAACGGATTTATCAAATCACCTAGCATATTACTTTAATCTCAAAACCCTACCAAAGTTTATATGATACCTGTATAAATGTATGATTCTTAACCTTTTAGTCAATCCGACATACACAATCTATTAAATTAATGGTTAGTTTTTGTTAGATTGATCGTTCGTTTTGTAATCTAGTGCAATTTTTTGCCGAGGACAGGTGTACGACATGTAGGTAATGAACGCAAAAACAAATCAACACACCACAATTTGCATAAATAAATTTTATTACTTTTAGTAGATTTATGGCGGATAATTTAATGGTAGGTAGCGTCTGGTTGTACATATTTAAGTTTAAATTAGTTTTATTTGCGTGCAGTAATTTAGTATTCCATAAAAAGTAATGGATGTTGCTATTACGACGGGAGTTCATACACGGCGTCGTTAACGGAAATATCAAAGATTCTTACGCAGCTTAATTTAAGGTTCTTGTATGAAAATGAAATTGTGTTCTTGCTGATTTGAAATTGAATGCATTTTTCGCGGTCAATAAACTCAGAAGAGAATGACAGAGACGCATAAAATATTTTAAATTAAAAGGGCTGAACTTGAGTTTCTTTCAAAGACTAGTCTGTCATTGACAAGGGCAATTAAGGACCATACTTTTTTAACCTAGTACAAAAGGTAATGTGTTTTGCTCTTAATTTTTGGGCTGTAAGTTTCCTGCATCTTGCGGCGTCCTTCCACCCGATGGGACGACGACATTGTTAGGATCATGGGAAGTCGGTGGATAGAAAAGACTCCAAACCCCAAAAAACTCCATTCTTCTTGAAAACTTATAGGGGAGGCCTTGGCTGTTGATGATTTTTTCTAAAACAAATTATTATATTAGCTTTCTAACCAGATTGGAAGGTACTACTTTAGGTAGGTACCTGTACCTGCAAATCTAGAAGGTATAGTATTTTATTTTAGCTCTTTGATTTAGCACTTTTGGCATAAACGAGTTTTTGTCGGTGAAGTTTATAACAATTTCAACATAAGTACATTTATATTGGATCCTAGTTTAAGTACCTACATGGAGCTAAGCTCATATAGACTCTTCAATATAGCGCAGAGCGGCTCGGCGCGGCGCGAACATGGGCCTTGAATATTGCCTTATTTATTGCCAGCGGTGGTAGTGCCTCTGCCGGGTACTTTACGATATAATTCTGTACTTTTATATTGGTTATTGTATTTTATGAGGGCATAGGCAGTAGGGGTAATAAATGTTTCAATACAGAATAGCGAGAACCGTTTAGATATGTATAATAAAATGTTCTATGTTCAAAGACAAAGCATTTTAATATGAAAATGAAATTTTTAAATAATAACCGAGAAAATATAGGTCCGTGCGTCGACCTCGCGACTGACAAGTACGAAACAATGAGCTCCACTTTCAACCCCTCTGAGGAAATAATCAGAGTGTGCTCGACGCGAGGGGTTGCCTTTCAATTCATTGTCGTACGTCACAGACTGCATAATAGTAAAAGCTTCCCGGCCACAGTTGCCTTAAAGTTTGTCCGTAACAGTCACAGACGAGTGAAAAGTTAGTGCGGTGCAGCCACAGGTTAAGAAAGAGTTGTTAAGAGTCTTGGACCACACGCGCCGTCCTCATTATGGATGAAGCACTAATTTCGCTTTATGCTTGCTAACCTACTCGAAAAGACCGTTTAATTTATATTTTAACGAAAGCAATGTAGGTTTTACAATTGAAATAAATCACAACGAGAAAGTTTATACGAAATATCGTAGTATTTCGTACATGTACTTACTTACATTAGTAATATGTGAAATTACATGTGAGGTTTAGCACCTGCATCGTGAGGCACGTTCATATCGAACGTAACCTGCGAGGCAATGCTTTGTTAAAGGTAATGGTAACCACTTAACATCCGGTGGGCCATCTGATTTTTTCCATCAGCAAGTCACATAAAAAAAATACTTATTTTATAATACCTACCATATTTTTAAGGATTCGTGTTTAGAAAGTATTATAATTATTTATGGAAATCTAAAATTGAAATACAAAACGCTTTTTGCTACTGAAAAAAAAAACGCCTGATTCGTTGCGTTAATCTCTTTTAAATTGCGGCTATTTTCATAATACCAATTTAAAGAAAGCAGCCGTGCCTAACTTGAATGCCAAATTCATTAGCCAAAAAACCTTTGTACATTAGCATAACTAAGTAATTAGTGCAGAAAGCTCTGTTTAGGGTGCCGTAGTCAAATGGAGAGAATAACACTTTTGTAACTTTGTCACGTAGAACCAAGTAATTTCAAAGCATTTTGAAATAAGCATAGAAGCGATGTACCTAATATAAAGTCTATTCTTATTTAAACTGAATTTTAACTATAACTTGAAATCTTTACTCTCATTGCATGGGCTTGACACATCTTGCATAGTTTTCTTATTCCGTTATTGTATTTAAATACCGCTTCAAGATCTAAATTGTAAGACACTTGGCAAAATAAGAAATAGTACCTAAAACTTATTAAGAAAAACAATGGAGATGAGTAGGTAGACTTTTAAAATGTAGCGAATGTTCAAGTTATGGCTCCAAATTCTAAGGAATGAACTGAGAAGTAGGTACTTGTGTTTACAGTATACAAGTGGAGCTTGAGATTTGTATTTTTAGACTTTTTCGTTCCCAACTGCAGACATACCAAATCAAATGTCTATCAATACTCATTTATTTATGAAAGATTTCCATCAGTAAGCACCTAAGCACCCATCAATGCAGCGACATTGATAATCAAAGTCTTGAAACTACACCGCATAAGCTTAGGGTGGCAAACGGAGACTATTTCAATCGTGAAGATAGACATAGAAGAATAAGTCCACCGCTGGACGAGAGCGTCCTCCATTATATATCCAGAAAGTAATATGATCTCTCTTTAAGATCCCTCTTTAAAACATACTTCCACAAACACAGTTTTATTACAAAGGCAAAGTTTATGTGAAAGAACATCTCATTCGGCATTTACAGTGCTTTCAAGGTCTGCCGTCAAGACTTAATTAATTGTTTCCAATACTTTCGTCTTTGAATAAAACTTCATATATATTCTTAACCACTGTTTGGAGGCAGAATATCTGACACTGTTATGGTACCAAAATGGTATATTGCTGTAGAGTCTTACCCTGAAACCTAGGGTAAATACTTTTGATCATATTACCGCGTATTGCACCAGTTACACTGAAACAGAAACGTTTGTGTAAAGTAGTCCAGTCCAACTCGTTTCAATCGCAACAAAGGCTACCGTAAACTGATCTTAAAAGGGTAGTAAGGCTCATGTCGGATTATCTCTCGAAGCTCCAAAAGCTACATACGTGGTGCGCGTAGAATCGGTATAGGCACGTTTCAGCCTCTTTTCAGTCTCTCAAATAAGATTTTCCGTGTGTTCATTCAGTTCTACTGGAGCCAAAAATAATTCTTCCGGAATGGACAAAAAAACTTAGTTCATTGATAAATCATGAAGATTTTCTAAGAAAACCAGTGGCATTGCACTCAACCGGTTGAGGGAAACCTCGCGAGGGATTCAATTATTCTAGCAGCGATTATATTTAACAGTATTTTACCGAGGCTTTATATAAAGTAAAAGAAAAGTTCAAAATATATGGGATTAATAGACTGGCATCATAGCTCAATTAGTTGTAACTCTGTTTTCTGCACAGTATGTTGTGGGTTTAATCCCCGCCGAGGACAAATATTTGTGCGAAGAACATGGATATTTGTTCGCTATCTATATAGGTGTTCTATTGTATTCTAAGAATAATATTAACAAAACATGTAAATTTTCTTAGTTTAGGGCTAGATAATGTTGTGTAAGAATGTTCATAAATATTTATGTATTATTTATTAATAATTTAGTCATTGAATAACAATGTATATAAGTATGTTGTCAACGAATACATATATAATATTTTGTACGTTAATTGGTGTATTAACGAATACATAGAATTGCTTCGAAGCGAATAAACATTGTCTAAGCCCTTAGACCTCTTAGGAATCTTCAAGGATATTAAGTGTCAAAATACCTGAGGGGATAGCGTCTACTGTACTCATAAGCCAGTGCTGGGAAAAACACAATAAGCTTTACTAAAGCCTCAGCCAAACAAAAATATATCTGTGATGAACATACCAAAAGTGCTGAGTAAACGTAGATTAGCTAACAAAGCCAGGCTCACCTGAATGAAGCCACGAGATATAGAAGAGCACGGCTATTATCAAAAGCTCAAAAAACATAGATTAGGCGTCAGTGTGCTTCACTTGTAAGGACCACGCTTGTACCAAAAGCGTGAAACCGGCGCGGGCCTGCCTCTCGGCCTGTCTCACAAAAACCCAAAGTGAAACTAAGAGTACAAAATAAATCAATTTTGTACTCTTAGTAATGTTGACAAACACAATTTCAAGTAATAAATTATAAGGTATACAGGACGTAATAAGGCTACTTCCGAAAAATTGGGAGAGTTGGCTTCGTGGAACTTTCCTGAAGATTTCGGGAGTAGTGATACGCGGTCGGGAGTCCTGTATACCCGGTATTATAATATAAATACTATATTTTCAACAATGGACGAAGTTAGTTATCACTTTTTGGTAGAAAATTGTAAAAGGGAAGGGTTCGTCCAGGGAAGTACTAGCATACCACCATGCTTATTTCTGCCACCAGGCCGCTTTGCTGTTTAGGTTTGAAAGATGTGGGTGCCGTTGAAATCACAGTCACATGAGGCTCATTAACTCAGTTTGATGGGCACAGTATAGTGCATTTTAGGGCACGTTCTATCGAGGGAATACTTTGTTATTATGGTTACCGCTTAACATTAGGTGTATGTCCCACCAGCAAGTGATATATAAATAAAACATGATCTGAAAGTCCATTTATGTTTTTTACACCCTGTATAGTTTTTTACTCATCGTCATTTGTGAGTCAAAACGAATTCGAGAGATTACGTAGTGGTGGTAAAGGGTCGCGTTCTCTTACGCCCTTCAGACCGTGAGCCACTACGCCATATCGCAGGCGCCAAGGGCGTCTAGAGGTCTACCGACACTTATTATTTATTGAACCACCAAGCCGTGTCGGTGAAACACTGAATGCCAGGGATTTATTCCTGAAACACGACGGAAGGACGGTCATCAATCCCCATCTGAGAAATTGTACTTTGATTTAAATAACGTTGGCTCTTTGTATAATGGTTGATGCTATCGGCATTCATCGAATTATTTAAGAAGGATTATTAGGGAGAAGTGTTTTATAAGTAGTTAACTTGCTATTATAAAACGAATTCAACCATCACTCACAGCAAAATTTTATTGAGTTACAGCTTTATGCAGTAGTTATATATCAATCGGCGATATGTTTTATGACCGGGAGAGTTGACACTTATCGAAATCCACGAAAAACAATAACTGTTTTTCGCCACGATCTAACGAAATTGGCTGTATGCGATACCCGGACTGGTATAGAATTTACAGTGCATTTGCCTGTCACAGACACATCCCATATCCTTTGGAAGGCATTTCGGGTAACACAGTTTGGAATTCCGGTTGAGGTTCCATTCCTTTTCACATTTAAAATAGATACGAATGCTCCGCCGTCCGCGGCGTGGCGGCTGAAAGGCTTTTCGTCAAGTACCCATACATCAAAGAGTCTCTCACCCTTCCCTTACATATTAAAACGACACTCTATCCACATACCGGATCCATTTACATAAAATTACGTGACATGCGGATCAACTTTTGTCTTAACAAAGCTTCATTTAATGAAACCGAGTTATCTTTTCTTGAGAGCTCGAGCCCGGTGGAAGTGTCTTAAAGGTATCGGATAAGACTCTATAGAAGTTAAATTGTATTTATTACTGCGCGGAGGAATGTCGTGAGGCGTCAAGTTTGTCGCCGTCGTCGACTCGGACGAGATAACACTAGATAGGCTCATTCACACAGCTATAGGACGAGCAGGTGCTAGCCGCAACCGAGAAACCGAATACCCGACCGAAGGGATGTTTGCTCTGAACTAAGCGTATTTACACAGTTAATATCACAACTTAATTTATTACATTACGGACTCTGGTATGTAACGAGTCTGTGGTGAACTCGTGAGTCGTCTTACGCAATGCAAACATATTATCCTCAAGCGGTAAATTTCGTTTCTGGATGGAGATGTGGGCACAACCCGACATTGATAAATCACTCTGAGGTTACATTGAATTAAATAGGTCTTCTCGGATTGCGGCGATAGTCAAAAACATACACAACCGTTTGATTTTCATACAAATGTGCAATACTAATTTTATTTATTTTTTCAGAGCACCTTACGGAGTTGTCACACCAGTCACAGAACAAAACAGCTGGCTTTTTCACGCAGCTGTTCCAAGGACACGCGATACGAACGCACAAGCCCCTGGCATCGTTATACGAAGATATTCGAACGGTCCTTCGGTCGAGTTCGGATCGGGACCTTCACAGCATTGTCATAGAGTCCAGCCCTCCAAGGGACCTAGTGGACAGTGCGCGGAAATTCTTTAGAGATTTATTTCCACTAGCGTACTTAAATTTTGCGAAACTAGACTCCAAACAGTTCACCCCAGAGTATGAAGCATGCTTGAAAGATGCGTATGACGCCGTCCAACCGTTTGGAGATGTACCCAACAAAGTAAGTTAAATTAAAACAAAAAATTAAATTCACATAAAAAAAAACAAAACTTTATGAAAGATAATATAATAGTAATAATGCTCGGCAATCCATACAGCATCATCTAGCCCCAAGCTAAGCAGAGCTTGTGTTATGGGTGATAGATGACTGATACACTTAAAACAATACTACATACATAGATATTTTTTATTATACATAGAAAATACCCAGAACACCCGGAATAAATATTTGCAGATCTTACAAATATTTATTCCAAGGCGGGAATCGAACCTGCAAACTCCTGCGTCCTGCCGCAATATAAAATACCAACTTACATAAAAACTTATTAACTCTAAATAGGTACAACTGGCGGACTTATTGTTAAACAGCGACCAGACCAGATCTCTACCAGACAACCTCTAAGGGAATGAATTATGTGTAATTTACATGGTGGTGCTGTATGTGTACTTGAAAACAGATAGTTGGAGAAGAATTTTTGAATTTTTATAATGTTAATAATCATGCTGTTTCAACAGCTCGGCAACTCGCTCTCGCGGTCTCTGGAAGCAGCTCGCGTACTCCTCGAAATGCTGGCCGTGGGTGCTGGAGCACTCGCTACAACGGAACACGTGATGTCCAGCGCCAGTGAAGAGTGCTCCAACAAACTGCTGCAGGCAGCCGGCTGTGCAATTTGCGGTGGTCATGACGTGCGCCCTTGCAGAAACTATTGTTTGAATATTGCGAGAGGGTAGGTAGCATTTTATGTCGACTACATCACACTGCTTTAACGAGATGATCAATGTCTTATCTTATACTACGCAAGGTAATCCTAGCTCGGGTAATATATGTGTTCAATATGTTTTTCTATACTAATATCAAGTTTAGATATTTACGACTCAATCCCCCTGTAACAGCGGGACAGTTATATTATGTTCCTTACCTTGACCTAGTTCGTGACATAGTGACCGTAAAACCGGTAAAGGTATATAAAGGATAGTTAAAATAAAAAGCGTGACCTACGAGGTGCTGCTTTCTTATAGACGATGTTAACCACTTAACATCAGGTGCACCGCCTGTTCCATCAACAAGTACAATAAATAAAAATAAATAAACCTCTTTTTTCCAACACTCGATAGTTGTAAATATATTTTGAAAACCTTAAGCTCGCTGAACAAAACTACGCTGTAATATGACTTTCTGAAATGAATCTTACTCAAAATAGCAAACAGCGTTGGCCGGCAAAGCACGTAAACTTCGTATTATAAGTTTGAGAAGCTTCGTAGTTAATTAAGTTTCGTGACTTTGGAGCTAAATCATTAAAACAAGCCAAATGTACGAGTAGTAAACCTCGCTACAACTGTGCCACAGCGCTTGAAGCGAACTAATTAAAATACCTTTGGAATATCATTTCTTTATTAATTTACGCGAACCAGCTCTCATAAAATTTGCTCCGTAAATTCCACATTTTCGGTTTAAAACCGGCCAATTTTATTCGCCTCAATTTGTTTCAAAACTAACTTAGGCGCCTACATATCAGTGGCTGAAAGTTTTCGGCGAAGCTTTACCAAAATGAGGTTTTGCTCATAACCCTTACTATTAGACCTACCTACGTGTTTTATTTAATAACCATCTGCAAACAAAGAACACTAAAGAGTGCAAAAGTTTTTTAGCTTGTTTTGCAATTTGGAAGGTACATGAATACGAGTTTATTCATCTGTTTACTTTTACTTTTATAAAAATATTTCTTCGACAGGTGCATAGGATCTCTGCTGTCACAGTTGGACGGACCTTGGGCAGGGTATGTAGAAGGCGTAGAGCGGCTGACTCGGGTCGACGCTGACATCGCCTTGAGACAGCTTGAAGCCAAGGTGCAGGAGGCCATCATGTACTCCTTCGAGAACAAAGTCGTTCTGGAGAATAAGGTTAGTACCTCTGCTGGTAATTCTACCGCTCACTTTTAGACTGAACTACTTGAAACATACTGATTAAATTAAAGAAATTCCTCGATGTTAAGTACTTTATATGGTGGATGACCGAATAAGAATAAAAAAAGTTTTTTTTTCGGCTTATCAAATACGGTATTAGGTGCGGATATCTTTGACTTACTCACGATACTCAGCGTACACGTTTTAAATTATGTTACCCTTAGGTAGGTTAATTCTATTCAAGGGCGATCGATTTCTTTTATCTCAGGGATTGACCTAAAAATATCTTCAAAGAGTACCCGTGTGGTTTGAGACCGTCACAGGTACGGCTTGAGACGAGAGGGCGAGACTTGAAATGTATTTATTTTTATATGAACTTCGGTCAATTACATAATAGCACTGACCTAAAATATTCACCCGCACTAAGTTAAATCTGTCTCTACATTTGACCTTTCCAATCTTGATACAGCTATAGTCTGAAGTTGAATGGGGCAATGTTAAATATAATTTAACCCTTCTCGCCCTCTTAGACGGGGTTGAGGACGAAATTCACAAGCTATTCACTTACAGTATAGAATACGTAATACATACGTAGCTCGCACTCTCGTCACAGAAATGTGTAATATTCACTAAGCTTTCAAGTCTCGTCTTCAGAGAGAAATGAAAAGACGTGAATCCACCTCTCCGTTAACTAGAACCCTATTGTGTCCTGTGAATTATTTCATGCTTGTAAGTAGGTTGTACCTTCTTCGCGATCATAAGTTACTCGTGCCTGGAACAGAGAAGCCCTTTATGAACGCTATAAACTTTTGTTAAAGCTTACGTGAACTACGCAAAGTAAGTTTCATATAAATAATTGAATAACCTATGATAAGAAATAGTTTATACTTCGCCTGATTTATTAATGGGCGTAGAAGAGAGTCAGGGCAATTATAAATGATTATTCCAGAAGCAGTAAATCGTTGTATGTAATTTAGATCCTCGTTCAAAGCTTAGTGTTCAATTTGTTCACGAACGAGATCATTTTCTACGCTATAAAATACGACTATGAATCTGCTGCATCTCACTATAATTTTGTTTGATTTACCGGTGCAATGGTAACTAGTAGAAGTTTGCATTTTGCACGCGATTTTTACATAAAGTTTTAACTTGTTGATGGAACAAGCAGATGGCCCACCTGATGTTAGGTGGTTACCATCACCTATAACAAAGAATTGCCTCGTAGGTCACGCTCGTTAGGAACGTCACCGACGATGCACTACTCAGCGTCCATCAACCTGAAGCATGCAGGTGTGTTTCTGTTACATCCATCTCGACATGACTGAGGTATTGGTGTGAAATATAGAACAGTCATGTATATACCGTTTCCGTACTGTTAATCAAAATTAAAATTGTTACCAAGAAGTGTACGTCTATCATTTCAATTTTGACGATATGATGCAGAAAATAAAGCCAACGTTCACTTTGAAGACTTGAGCCTGGCACGTAGCTACACGTGCCCCGAATGCCGCTTAGCAAGACGTTTCAATTTTTCCCTCACTGCTTCCAGTGCGCGACATGCTCGTCCGCTTTGCATGCCCATTTCCTCGTAATAAAAGACGTCAAACAAGAATCCAATCAGTATAACAAAGGCGATAGTCCGTACGACGATCGTAAAGTGTAGAATCTCTCCTTAGATACGTTTAGTATGTATTACGATAGCATAAACATCGGCGAGGCGGCGTTGCGGGACTCGGGACTTGCGGGGTCAAGCGTGGGCGAGGGTCAGCGTTTACCCACCAACAAAGAAATTTGCTTTTATCTTTTCGCGTAATGACTCAACTTTAATTCCGAAACTCTGAGCCTATAAATATCTAGATGCAAACCCTGTAGATCTCCCACAGTCATAAATATTCTACTTAGCGAAATAATCCCGTTTTAATCGACTATCGATCGATTACTCGATCGGTACAATTTATGACTCGAGTTTTTAGTCGAATTGCTAGACTATAACTTTCTGTACTTGATTTCGTGAGAATATCCTGTCGTGCGATTTATCAAATGATATTGTATGCTATGCTAGCTACCAGTTTAGTATTTACCAGTATATCTTTGCTTATTTATTTATTGCCTTACTAATTATGCTGCTACAAACGATTAAAACAATATTATAAGTAGGTTATGAACCTAGACCTAGACACGAAGTGGTAGATTCTGCTGCTGCCGTTCTGGAGCACAATAGGGTTTCTATGTCCCATTTTATTTATATTCTACGGTTTTCATCTGAGTATTATTCTAAAACATGGTTTTCTTTTCAAACGTTAGAATCTGAATATAATGTACGCCCTTGAACTAGCATATTCGCAAGTCACATATGGCCAGGAGACAAATCGCAGACCGTATCCGTTGAGTCACAGTCTGCTCAGAGCCACACTCGGTTATGTCACACCACAAGGCCACTGTTTCCGCTTTTAGGCGCCGCTTAATTGGTTTATTATTCTTTAGGTGTGAGCTTTACAATGTAAACTATTGTAAATAAGTTAAAACTCTATATAGACTCTGTTGTTGGACATAGTCATTTTTAACTGGAAGTGGCTTTTTCTGCTACTTTTTTTAACGACGCACAGATTGAGGTTACAAAATTACCCAGTAAAGCTTCGATCAAGCTGTAGTGTCAAGCCATTTAACTTTGTCAGATTGAAATAGAAAAATCCACTATGCTATGTCGATTTGAGTATCTACTGTGTGTATCACAAACACTTCAAGACCAAAAAATCGTCATCTTCATCAATCTTCATCACTTCATACACTTGATCTGGATGTAAAATCGCCCACCCAGTGCTAGAGCAATTTAGGATGGTTTATGAGACACATGAAACTCTTCAATGGACAGATTCTATTTCAAAAGCAACTCAATCATCTTAGCTTTATTCAGTTCTAGAAAGCTATCAGGTGTCATTGCAACAGAGTGCTCTTTGTCACTTATAACTGTGTCAAGATATTATATGGTGATTGTGTCTACTTACGATGATACAATTGTATGGGAATGCACAAGATCACACATACTTTCAGTCGGTTATGGAGTCTAATAGTGGCTAGGACTTTCTAGACTCTTGCCTTTTCTCTAGGCTTCGCATAATTTTTAAGTCGTTTTAGAATGATCCGATTTTCTCTCTATTTGGCTGAACCTACCTCTGGAAATACGTATTATAAACAGTTATTAAATACTTATTACTAAGTGCTAGTAGGTAAGTGCTAAGACAGACGCCAGTGATTGATTTGTAAACCAGTGATTACATAATACCCCTATTCGTATGCACACATTGACTGAATTTACATTTGTATGTATGTACATAACTTCCAAGTATGTATGTACCTACATAAGGTCCAAGCGCTTCAAAACAGCAAACTATGTCAAGTTGTAACGATCTTCACTCACTGGCGCCGGATGTTTCAATGTACAACTTGCTTGTATTATCATCTCTAATCACGTAGCCCAAAGGCAATAAGGGTACCTCAGCCGTTTGAATGGTTTGAGGACTTTGGTGTCGGTTTTGCGAATTGCCAGAGGATTACGCTCGGGCATCAAAGCAAATCTGTTTTTTATCAGTATAGTGGTACTTGCATAGACTTAAGATGAATTACTCATCTTAATAAACCAAAAGTCAAATAACTAAGCACAGCGCTAAACAACAAAGCGTTCCATTGATTTTATAAAACCATTTGACCGGCCGGGTGTTTTCATTCCTAGGATTACCTATATACCCAGGTAAATATATCAACTCAAGACATACAGACGCAATTATTTAGTGGCCACAAGAACACATTATAATTAAGTATATTTGATACAAGAAACGAAGAATATATGAGTAACATACACGGAATAAAAGGATCTCTTAATCTAAGAATACCCATATACTCAAAAAAATTGTTTTAATCCAAGTAAATATATTATTAAGTAAATGTTCTCAATTCAAGAAAACGAGTTTACTTAAATGGAAAATAATATTTTCTTCCTTTTCATTTTTGATTTAAGAAAATATTTTTGCATCAAGATTATTATTGTCTTCTTTCAAGATTAATTGACTTAGTTTAAAACTATTAAATTATTTTTGGTTTCAGAAATACACTTTCACAGAAACGTTCGCTTCCTAGAAGAACATGTCACTCTTGTTTCAAAATTAAATGCTTTTATAAACTCTGGCTTATCTATACATTGTATATATTGTAATATATATTTATCCGTATACCTATAGGTATATGGAAAAACATATTTAAATATAGGTATTTTATATATTTTATAAAAATATATATTTTTCCTTATACCTATTAGTAAAATATATAAAAAAATATATACATTTCCTTATACCTATAGGTATAAGGAAAAATATATATTTAACGTATAGGTATACCAACCAATCCACCGAGATAAAACTTAGTACATAAAAGTTTTATATTAGCGGATTATTTGTTGTACTTAGCACAACTTCACTTTACAGTTTCAAATCTAACCATTGACTTTACTACCGTCTTCTTTAGTCTTCAGTGTTACCTAGTAGGTAATCAGGCTGACTCTGCCAAGCCGAACACCTACATAATTAATTTAAAGCCTCATAAACGACACTTATATGGTAAAGTCATTGTTAAGTAGTAAAGTTACGATATCGCATTACCTGCCGCCTAGCTCGTGCTTAGCATAAGTTCGGGGACTATGAAGCGATAGTGTTTTGTTATCAAAGGATGGAAACTATGGTACGATAAATCACCTTTGCCTTATTAAGTTAGATTGGCACCACACTGAAACTTCAGTATCATAAAAAAAAGGATGTATAGGAACTAAGCAGTAAGTTTCTTGCCTGGTCCTAAGTTCACCTTGCTCAAATGAAACTTGGATATTAATAAATAAATGCTTTTTGACCTAGACTTTGAGATGTATAATTAACTGCTGGATAGTTTTTGTATCGATCACAAGTACATCATCAGCCTCAACAAGTGAAGTGTGGTGTTATATTTCGAAGAGTTTTGTCGTGGTCTGTACCTTTAGAAGGCGGATTAGTGTTCCTGCTTATCCCATGACCCTTTTTCCGGCATCTATAAGAGTTGATGGGGGCTCTTACTCCAACCAAGCCGGGATTATCACGTAGTAGGTCGCTGTGTCTATGTCCTTAAGGAAGAAAACACACATTGCGATGTCTTGCGCGACATATTTTGAGTCCGCACATTGCATTTTACAGAAATTCACATTGCACTTCTAACAAATTCTTCTGCTTGACCACACCAAATGTATTAAGCTTGTATTATTTCTATAAAAATCTTGCATAGCATGGCGCAATGTTTTCTGCCTTAGTGTATGCCTTAGGTTTCATGATCTCATGTTCCATCAAGTCGCGAGTGCTGGCGCCGCCTACACACTGGCTTTCTCCGCGAGAAATGGAATAAATACGCGTACGTGCTCAAGTTAGAGATTATATTATAGCTAAAATTGTGGGCGGGCTGTCTTGGTGAGAAAATATTACTGAGTAAAGTCTAATAATTATAAATAAATAATAATAATATAAATAGCATCACTTTAACCCTCAAGTACGGTAGTTATCCCCTCAGATCACTTAGAACCAAGTACCTACTGGAGACTCTTCAAGAATGTCGAAGGTAGGTAGTCAGAGGAACATTTTTATATACCTACTGACACATATTTGACACAACACCATCTAAGCCCCAAACTAAGCAAAACTAAGCAATTAAATAAATTATTAAATAGATAAAACAATTTATAATCTGCAACTATTTAAATAGTCAGAAAACTACACCTAAATACTTCTAATAAATTTCTAGCTAAATTAAGTCATTTTCTTTGTAAACAAATAATAATAAAAGATAAATAAATATCAATTAATACTAATTTCCAGTAAAGAGGCTTTTGTATATAGCTGTGCCTACTTGTGTGAAATTTACACACACGTCTACATTTAATTTGGCCGGGTTTGGCGAAATAGCACCAACCTATTGTTTTGTCAATTTAATACTTTAGAATTAACTTCCGCATAGTCGCGTCTGAGTTAATTATCGTAGAATCTCATTTAAAATGCTGCGTTGACTAAAATATATTCCGCTGATGTAAAACGTAAATAAACCTTTTTGTAACAACACGCAACCACATTAAAAACTATAATTGCATGTGTAAAAAAATTGCGAATACAAACCTTTGCAAGAAATTGTTAATAGTTTACTTTGAATGTAAGTTGCAAGCGTAGCAACTGTAAAATGATTATCATTAGAATTGTACAACCTGACACCCACTTGTGGACCCCAAATAAGGGAGCTGAGAAAAGTTATGTTATGATAGATAGTGGGCAGGCAATTACGTTTCGTTTTCACCGCTCGTATCTTGGTTCACGACCTGCGTAGGCGCAGCGCAGCCCAGCCTCGATTCGAGCCAATCGGGCAGGCTCTTAGCAGACCCATATTCAGGAATAAGAGAGAAATTTGCAGGGAGTCAAAACTATTTCAGAATGTATTTTATTAAGAGACTAGTTAGTACCAAGATAATTTTGAAGTGCGAGGCAAATTGTTCATTTAGATGAAACCTAATGTAATGAAAAGCAGGATGTGCGGTAACTAACAAGTTTCCTTTGTATTCTATATCCCACTAATTATATTCCAATGTACCTTTTAAGTCCATGTAGGTAAACTGCCTTCCTCACGCCCCTGACAGCGGCCCTGTAATCGGACCACACCGATTATTATTGATATATTGCAGCATCCCATATATTTATTGATTTTCTATTGGTTGTTTATGGGACTGGTAGATGTTCTACTGGTTTTGTTAGTTTATGTGACAAATTAGTATACTTTAGACTGCAGATAAAGTGTTACGTATGCGACATTTTTGCTGAGGATTGTATGAGGAAATCTACGTGATTTCAATTAATTGAACGTCGGTACTTGATTAACATGATACATACCTACTTGTACGAGTTATTACTTTACTTACAACTAACGAATTCAATCAAACAAGTCAAACTAATTCTTTAGCTAACAAACACTTTTGTTCTAGGTATAATAATTACTTATTGACACATTATACATATACATGATTTTAAAATCATAAAGTTTCCCTCTGTCCGTTTTTCCGGTCACGTACAATTTGGATGTTTTCAACAGAAGAGTGAATAGGTACCTATTTACTAGGTAAACGTGCTACACCGTCGACCACATCATGACTTAACATCAGGCGAGATAGCGGTCCATCGTTTACCTATAAACTAGAAATTTACAATATCATAATTATCGTCATCATCATCAACAGCCTGTAGAAGTCCACTGCTGGACATAGGCCTTACGTTTACAGGAAGATCAATTTTGAGTTCATAAATATATACATACAAACATAATATCTTTACAGCTTTTAATGAGAGTGACGAATGAGGTCCTGAGAATTTTTTAAAGGGTTTCTTAGCATTCTTGCTGGGTCTTTATTTATTCTTTTTACATGCGTTTCCTTTGTCTCTTTCCTTTTCTTTCGTATCAAAGGGGTGAATCAATCTTTTGTCTACCTTATTTCAGTTGAGCAAAATTTGCTTCGGTTTTACCTACATAAAACATGCTAAGAAAGGTAGACAGAGGCACGGTCAAACATGACTACATACCCTTTTGCAGAGACGATGACGTGGTTGTCGTAGGTACACAAGCTAAATGATGGTGTGATTTTTTTATGATGATTTGATTCTATTGTAACAATTTTATTTCCTATGGTGATATCACGCACATAGTACTAAATGAGCAGATTGAACATAGTAATGACCGCATGCTGTGTTTGTTTCAAGTCGTATGTTTGACTTGACTTGACTTCTTGATTTATGGCTCTGTGGCTTATTGTCACAATTCTGCCAGTGTCCGTTTCATGCTAGTTTCATAAACATAGTAGAGGAGTGCGGCTAAGAATATGGTCAGTGTTCAGAGAGAGAATCGACCAAAATTTTGAAATCGATTTGATTTATCTAAAACACAAGTCGTATGTTTAAGCCATATGACCTTAGATCATTTACTCTCTAGATACTGCTTCAAACGCACCAACGCATCGAAAAAAATGTCAGAGTACTGTACTCCGACAAGTCGCTCCCCGCCCATCAGTGTCAATTGAATTTTCATGGCGGACGGTCACATCTCTGTGTAACATTTTGTGTCTGCAATGGCGAGTTGTACAATAAAAGTGTGCAGAAACTACAGAGGACGATTAAAAATGACAAGTGAAGTGTCCTTCCATCAGTAAGTATCTAAATTTTAAATTTAATTCCAAGTAATTTGATAAATATAATTCAAAAATTAGCGCGTATTATTTCAACTCGCACTTGACATGTTTGTTAGTGTTGCAAGGTTTTGTATACACAATTCCCCATGTGAGTGCGCGATTGTCGTTTACTTATGTTAGTAACAGACTATGAAAAAGAATATACATAAATCATCATCATCATCCTCATTAGGTACTCAATAAAGTTTACTGCAGGATACACTCGTAGGTCTCGTGTGCACTCTACTTATATAATTATGGAAAAAGCGCACGGCGCTGGTGAGTTTTATTTCAGACTCAGAAATCGGTCAAGTGCGAGTAGCCCTGAATATTGTTTGAAGGTTTTACTTCTGCATTTTACTGTTCATCCGATTAGGCAGTTAGTACAAAATTTTTGTTATGTGGTTGTGTATGTACCCAAGAGGATTTTGACAAAAATGGTCAAGTGCGAGTAGGGCTTGAATATTTATCGTTGATTTTCTTATTTTTAGACATTTTTTAAGCTTTTTTAATATGGGTATCGTTTTCGACCAATTTCAAAGATGACATTAATTTTGTAATTCAAGGTGGTGAAAACTTTTTTGTTTTTTTTTTTACCAATACCAATTTTTTCCACTAAGTATCGTTTTCGACTAATAGAGGGCCTAAGTATATATATTAGCACTGACCTTGACCATAATTATAGTAACTATGTTACATTTTTTTTTCAGAATTCCAAGTGATCCTATCCAAAAAAGTAAATGGGTGAAAATTATACAGAAAAGCCGCATTTTTTTATTTTTTTTAAAACCAGGTGAGATGAATGCAAAGCGTTTTGTCGTACAATAAAAAAATACTTATATATTTTTGCTTTTTATTTGCTTTACATTTTATTTTACAAACAGTCATAAGATTGTTAGTAACAAAAACAGACCTAAGAAAATCAAATTCATAACCCGACTTCCCCTTGACCATTTTTTGGCAAAATAATTTCCGGGCACACATTTAATAATTCACAAAGCGTAGTTGAAAGAACCATATTTGCATTTTATAAATGAAAAAAATAGTCAATTATTCATGCCTGACTCGCACTTGACCAATTTTATATGTCCGAAACTGTCTCGTGCTAAAAAACGCAGTCACATCTTACTTAAAAACCGGAACCTAAATTTGATCTGTTTACCCCATAAACTGGGAAACACATTGTCAGCTGGTAATGTTACGCACGCACACAGTGACAAATATAATGACGTGCCATGAGTGTAAGACAATGTGAGCGCGTGTTGATGTATGGGTGACACGCAAACAAGTTTGCCTAACTTGGCCTATTTTTTAGGTACGCGTTGCAGGAGTAGAGTCTATCTAGAGGTAAATGATCTAAGCATATGACTAACATCACTCAATCAAGACTTCTTCTTCTTCTTTTATTATATTTTCTTCTTTGTCATCTGTCTGTCATTTGATGAACAATTTTGCCCTAAGAATATGATTTTGCCAGTATTAAATGAATTGATTAAAATAGTTTTTACTCGTCACTCTCATTGAATAATTTTCTTCTTCTTCCTTTTTTATATGGCTTAATTTTTTTACGGTTTTACAAGTCAGTCAAATTCTGTAAAGTCGTGCCGTCATTGATTTTGAAGAAAAAAAGGTTTCTCTCCAAAACCTATTGTTATTACTTAGGTATGTAGGTATCACATTTTTATTACATCTGCTTACACTTGCTTATCTGCTTACTGCTTACCTCAGCTAGTGTTAGTTAAAATACCACCGAAATTACACATAAAATAACACTAAAAGAAATCAATTAAAATAAAAAAGCCATGTTTTTTAAAAGGTGATATAAAACGAATCGATCTAATTCTCAACTTTTCAGACATGAGTCATGTCAATAAAGGGTTGTAATGTCATATCAAATTATAATACGTTTTAGACAAAGAATATGGACTAATTTAGATAAGATAATGACGTAGCGTTTTCACTCTCGGTTTACAAAAATACAGGCGATAAAGTGTTTCCTGAAAGGCTTTTTTCGAGTAATTCAATTATTTATGTATTTTCAAACCTCTAAAAAAGTAAAGTGACCGATGTGGCGCGGCGGGCAAATGTCCGCCTGCGACGCAGGAGGTTGCGGGTTCGATTCCCGCCTCGGGATAAATGTTTATACGATCTGCAAACATTTATTCCGGGTTTTCTGGGTATTTTCTATGTATAATAGAAACATGTTTATGTATGTAATATATTGTATTATGTATATCAGTCATCTAGTACCCATAACACAAGCTCTGCTTAGCTTGGGGCTAGATGATGCTGTGTGAATTGTCCAGCACTATTATTAAAATAAGACAAGGTATTCTACCAATAAAGTACTCCAAAGTGCATAAAGTTGCGAATGAAAAAACTGATGGGCTTAATGTAAAAACTTTTAATTGAAAGTCGCGTGTTTTGCTGCACTGTTCAAAGTCCAGTCAAAGGAAAACTCCTATAGTTAGTTACGAGTTGAGCTACTTTTTCGAGAAAGCAGGGTGTCTAGAAATTTGTAACCTACAAATGGTAACTGGTAGAAGGTAATCCGATAAGCAAAAGCTGAATAACGGACTTGACTCGCTAAGTTTGAAACTACATGAGTTAGAGAATCTCGGGAAATAGCTTTGGCAATATTCTGTTGTGTATATTGCTTAGTAGTTATTATTGGATATTGACAAAACTAGACTACGATGAGTGTATCTGTACTTTGGAGGGTATGTTAAGCTATTAGTCTCAGCATTAGCTGTCATTAAACCATGACGGAGACCATGAAGTGGCCTAAATACCGTGTGTCACCAGAATTACTCAAACTCATCTTTATTTTTACCTTTTCGCGACATTTGAAAAAAGAACATGTTTAGCATGACTGTGTTCTTCGCGAATGTTTAAAAATTATAATGATTCTTCATTACTCCTATTTAGCCGTTCAGCCTATAAAAAAGTACTCTGTGCTGGGATCATTTTATAAAGGAAAAATAGACTATCCGTATAAATAGGATGAGCACGTGATTTAAAATTTTGGCACAATAATGTTACTTACACAAATTAACTTATTATAAAATTACAAGCACATGAGACTTAACCTGTATGCCTCAGACTAATGAACGCAGAATAGTGCATCGCAGGACACGTTCTTTAGAAACGAGACCTGCAAAGAAATACTTTGTTATAGATGATGGTAACTACTTAACATCGGGTGGGGCATCTGCTTATTCCATCAGCAAGTCGTAGATGTTTGGCTCAAGCAAGTAGAACATATAAAAATAAGTGCTTCTTCGTTCAACCTTTACATTTTCTACCTTGTAAGCATATCCACTGGTTGAAATATGTGTATGTATGTCTATGTAGGTACGAAGCTTGTTCCGGTCAGGTTTCGGTAATCCCTGTTTTAAGCCGATGCCGTCATGTATGGACAGATACCAACATTTCAAATTCAATTCGTACTGGACACCGGACGTCCTATATTACTTGTTATGGCGATTCGGTTTAAATGTAAAATACTCTCAGATGAAATAAGTACAGTAAGTGATAGAAGTAGAAATTTAAATACCATATATATACTTCAGTATTTTGATCCAATTTCTTTCTGGATCTATGCTTGGTTCCAATATCGTACGATCGTCCGTTAGTAGTACATACTACAGGTTGTTACATGTCAGATAAATTCTTACCTCATTGGCCAGTGTACAGTGTCACTGTAACATTAGCCAATGGGATAAAGGCGTATTCGACAAGCAACGATTCCTAGGCCTGCTTGCAGTACAAGAAAAAATGAATGTAAAATAATAAAAAAAACCACGTAAACCAGTAATGTTCAAGTACTCTACACTAGTAAGATCATCCTACTAATATTATAAACGCGAACGTTTGTAAGTATGGATAGATGGATGGATGGATGTTTGTTACTCTTTCACGCTCTATCCAGTTGACCGATTTGGATGAAATTTGGAATAAATATAGATTGTAACCTGAATTAACATTTAGGCTATTTTTTATCCCGAAAAAATAACGGGAATGGGAAAAAACTGCCACGCGGGCGAAGCTGCGAGCGGCCGCTAGTAAAATGTATGTATTTCATTACGCATAAACTGTAGACTGATCTACAAGGTCGTACAAAGACCTAGCATCACAATTATAACAATTGATCGGTTACACAATAGAGTAACACTGATAAAAATAGTATGTATGTATGTTCATGTTCACATCTAAACAGAGACAATGCCATTTAGGGATGATGATGAATTACGAACAAAGGAACTTATACAAGATGAAGATAAGCTTTGTTATAAACTGATCAGAAGAAAAACACGTGACTGTCCAGCTTTTTTATAAATCTTTTAAGTGTAGTGTAATATATAATTATGCATGCTAGTCTCTAAGGTAGGTATCTATTTAATGTGGACCAGAAATGCTTTTGTTTCTAAGTTGTCTGAAATAGATATAAATTAAGATTTTCATAAAAACTTTGACTCCCGCTGTAGGGGTTGAATTTCAGAAACCCCTTTCTTAGTACACCCCTACGAACCAAGACACTTCTACTCTGAAAATGTCTCTACAATCAATGGTTTAATTAAGCAATGCGTCAATATCGACGCCCCAAACGAATAAAGCGGTAATGTCGTAGTACGCCAAAAACTTTTTATTGCATAATACGCTTCTACGCACCCAGACGCATGGCATATATTTTTTTCACAAATTTATAACCAAAACTTGCAGAGTTATAACTAGAGACGTCTTTGTTCTATCGAAATTTGTCATACGAAAAAAAGACGAATAACACCACCGGAACATCTTACGTTCAACCAGATATCTGCTAGTTACCAGAACAAACAAGTAAGAAAATGTTACGCTATTATTCGTCTGAATACGATCAATGCTTTGATGGTATTGTGTTAGTAGTCTTTTATTCTCGCAATAACAAAACCTTTACAAGAGTGTAACAACTAATACGAATTAGTTAACCGTAAGTTTTTATCGCAATATGGTTTAAAAATGAATGTGAATGATTAACTTTTAATTATTGTAATATTAATCTAGATAAAACAAGTAATCGTAAACATTAGGCTTCGTATTTCCAGAATGTAAAGTATTTTGATTTATAAATTATTATTAAAAATGCTTGCAATGCGTAATTTGAACGCTAATTGCTGTTACGCATCTCTCCCCTTACCCTTTGTCGGAAAGAGACAGCCAAATGAGTACCCGATGGCACGGCGGGCGTCAAGTGCGCGGCTTGCGATCAGTCTTGATGAACGTAAACAATGTGCGGACGTGTTTATATTTATAATTATTATTATTATTAGATAAGAAACAAGGTGGTGTGTACGTGTAGCGATAGTTATGGCGTCTCCTAATAAAAATTACTTGCGAAATAAACGTTGTAGGCGAATATTTAATATGATAAATAAATAAATAAATAATGCCGGACGATCCACACAGCATCATCTAGCCCCAAGCTAAGCAGAGCTTGTGTTATGGGTACTAGATGACTGATATACTTAATACAATATTATATTACATACATAGACTTTTTTTATTATTCATAGAAAATACCCAGAACACCCGGAATAAATATTTGTAGATCGTACAAACATTTATCCCAAAGCGGGAATCGAACCCGCAACCTCCTGCGTCGCAGGCGGACATTTGCCCGCCGCGCCACATCAGTCGTCAAATTGATGATCAGAGATTCCAATGATTCTTGAATTCAATTAACTTGAACACCAGCTATCTCCTGAAGAAACTCCAGCGTCTGAGTTAGCGCTTGAAATAGGTAATAGGTGGACTGACGACATTGTTAGGATCGCGGGAAGTCGATGGATGGAAAGGGCTCAGAATCGTTCTTCCTGGAAACGTGTGGGGGAGGCCTATGTCCAGCAGTGGACTTCTATGGGCTGATGATGATGATGATGACTAATGTAGAAATGAAAAAGAACGCAGGACAACCTTGCATGAGCACCAAATCTAAAAAAGCTCGGGAGAAAACACAAATACGGGGAGGTATGTAAGCGGTAAGCGTCAATGTTTGGGAAAAAATTACGAAGATACAAGACAAAAGATCTTTAAACTGTACTGGAGTTTAGGAGAGCACGCTAAGCAATAGAGTTTCATATTAAGACATGCTTTATCAAATTCTATTAAAAGAATGAAGTTGATCAGAAACAAAAATAGAACTCAAACAATAATCTATAACTTTCCTTGCAATCTTGATTTGGCTGAAGAAACTGTTTGTCTGTTAAAGTATGTTTCTAGAAACTTTAGGGAAAAATAAAAAAAGTAGTTCATACTGCTTTAGAAAAAAAACTCAACTGATTTAAGAGGGACTCATTTAAATAGACTCAAAAGAATGAGCGAAGACATACGACAAAGTATAATTGATCATATCAGATCATTCCCCGTTGTGGAGTCCCATTATACAAGAGTGGACAGTACAAGACTTTATCTAAACGAAATTCTAAATTTATCTAAGATGTACAGATTGTATAAAGAGTGGTTTACTTCACAACCTGATTACGAAGTCATTAAAATGACCAGCAAAAGTCAATATGAGCTTATTTTTAACAGAAGGTTTAATTTTTCGTTCTTTTGCCCCAAAAAGAATGTGCCTGAACAGTGTATGATTTATTATAATGCAGATACTCTTTCAGTATGGCTCAACTACAAGAAAATTTAAAAAAAACACAGTAAAACTAAAGATGCTGTACGTAAGATGAAAGATTTAGCTTTTGCATGCAACTTTTGATAAATCCACACAAACCGTTGCATGCTTCGATTTAGAAAAAGTTCTGCACATTCCACAATCCGAAGTGAGTTGTTTCTACAATATTCTTGCTAAACAAGAGTATTGTTTCGTTTGGCATCACCAGATTGCTAAACGGGAGCCATCGATGTAGCAAGTTGTCTTAACCATTACATAAAACAGGAAGCAGAACAAGGAAAATACACAATTTCATTATATGCTGGCTCTTGCACTGGGCAAAATCGTAATAGGATAATCTTTGCCATGTACCAGTTTGCAAGCAGAAAGTTTGCAATTAATATAACGCACAGGTTTTTTGGTTGGAAGGTGACACGATGCACTCTTGCATTGAAAGAAGAAGAGAAACATCATGTGATTTTATACACCAGATCAAATGTACTGCATCATAACTAACGCAAAAGTAACTGGAGAGAATCATCAATTTTGATCTTTTTTTATGTAAACAATAGTGCCAATTTGATTTAGAATTGCCTACTTATACGGCTTGACAGATACTCAGTAGAAGGTAGAAGGGTAGAAGGTTGTTTACCATGGTATTTTTTGTTAGTGGCATACAGATACGTAGTTTATGGTAAGTAATCAGGTTGTTGAACATTATTCAAAGAAACATTGATTCTATGAAAGCATTTTTGTTGCTCTAACATGTAAAAATCATGAATAACATAAATACTACTAAATTTAGAAAATTTTATGTAAAAATATTTTTTTCGTGCTAAATTATGATAGAAATGTCGTGTTTTTTATTAAAGATTAGTAAATTGTTGATTAATGATTAAGTTAATAAAAGTTTAAACTTCTAAACACTTTGTTTTACTGATTTATAATAAATAAACAAAAAGTTACATGAGTTCTTTGCGTTTGAAATGGTGGTCGTTTTGATTTTTAAAAAGGTAGGTAGTACAAATTTACTGAAAGTATACTATATAATCTGTAGGTGAATACTGGCGTAATGATTTAGTACGCAGAGCCTTTACACGTAAAAAAACCTTTAAAAATGTAGGTATGTATTTGTTACACAAAATCTCTGTTGTCGTTTTGAGACGAATAAAGACGTAAACAGATACGCAAAAAAAAACTAAACATGGTCCTGAGCGAATAAACTTGTAATATAGTTTTTCTTTCTTAATCTGGAACCTGAGAGTTTGACACGATAGCTAGTTATTTTATTTGGAAGATTTTTTTTTTTCGCGTCTAACGATACCACATTTGTCAAAATTGCTTGTTTGTACGAGCGATGAAACAAATTTTCCTGTTTTTTGGCTCTCCTGTAAAATTACGATTTTCATAATACCACTTTATTCGGTTGGGGCGTCGATATAATGATTTTTACAAAAGGTGTTAACAGATTGTGAAATTTCTTAAAATTAAAGTTTTAGCATCAACAATTGGGGTTTTGAATTTTTTTTTTGCGGTAAATGGAAAGATCACGTATAAGTTTTATAACAAAACTATTTTTTATTTTTTTTTCGCAATAATTCAAAAGTTATTTCAAAATAAAAATTAATTTTTGAATCCAGTACCGAAAACACGCCGAGCGCGTCTGACGTCATTATTTTAGTTTTCACTCATTCAATAGCCGCAAACGCTGTACTAGGTATAAAATTATGACGTCACAACTATGGTGATCAATCATGGCGCGTTTCTAGTCACGTGGTTTTTTTCTAAATTTTATCAATTTTTTATTGTTTATTATTAATAGATTTTTTTTATTAAGTTTTTTGCATTAAATATCAACATTATTAATAATAATGTTTTAAAATACATAAAAAAATCAATATTTATTTTTTTTCAAAACCCTAATTGAAGGTTTTTCGATAGCTTCTATAGGTACATATTATTCTATCTTCCATAATTATTACACCGAGTTGCCCACCTGCAACAAACGATACACAGGCTGATAACACTCTCCAGAAATCTGAAACGACAGACATTGCGACTTGACTCCCAGACATGCTTCACTTTATATCAGCTTGCGTCATAAAAAGGTTGTTGAAAAGAACACCCTTTTCGTGTATTGAAGAAAAATTATTGTCCTATTTTTTACCCTCTTATAGCTCTCCAAGGTAGAACTAATATTTTATTGTGTTCAACTTCAATTTTCTATATCCACTTGATCGAGAACAAAGTCTGAACGGTCACCCTGTAGGTATGTATACCTATACTGTAGTGCTGCATATACCACAACCAGACGGTTTTTTTTTGACGACTTTTTCTGATGCAGAGCAATCCGGTTTGCGGTATTACAATCGCAAGCGTTAATGAATATTTACCGTACTCGTCGGCCCCTTTTTGCCCTATCTTTAGAGCTCGTGTTATTCGAAGAAAAAAATAAACAATTAGCACATAATGTAAAGACCTTATAAGTTTGATATGCCCTTTTTTATCGCCGCTTTTTAATTATTATATCTGTTTTGCGTTATTTTTCTGAAAACACGTCCGATATAAGATATTTGGGATCGTATTCGAGTAGCTTTATTTCGGCTCTATAAATACTACACCAAGAGATGAATATTGGATTGTAGCGATGTGCCGCAACGCGACAGATGTCAGTGTCGTAAAAAAGTTTTCCTTGAGTGGGGTAATCGAGTTTATCCTTCACTCCTTCGAAGCTGGAAAGAAAATATTACGTAATAGGCATACCTATCCAGGACAGGCATCGAACTTTTCGAAATACTTAAAAGTTGTTTTATTAATTTTCTTCTAGGTGACAAGAAGGCATGTAAATTCTTTGAATGGTAGGTATCGTTTACTGATTTCTTCAAGATCATGTTTATGTCAGCACATTCCTTTTTAACTTTAGGTATCTTGATAATCAGCTAACATTATTCCTAACTAAATGAATATAAAACATCAGTACTTAATCTTAGTGAACGAGTATTCTCTACCTATCTCACAAATCGAGCATATTTCTGTGAAATACATTATGTAGGGGTTCGTCGGAGTGTTTAATAAGTGAGATTGTCAAGAATGTTGGTGCTGGTATCGGCACCGCTGCGGGTGTATGATGACGTGTTTTTGCAATAATTGCGTAGAGCAATGTGCCTATTTGCGTCGGCGTTATGTGACTGTTGTGTTGGCTTATTTGCGTGTGTCGCGCGTCGCTGCGGCCGTTCACATTGCGCCGAGGATCATTGCTGTCGGGAGACACCTTACGCTGAATTTCTGAGATCATTTTTGAGTTACTTGGGCTTGGATTTAATATTTATGGCAAATTGGAACCGTTCTAGCTTGAATATTATATATAGAGATAACCTGCGTGTCTCTTGAATAGTTTAATCTCATCATCATCAACAGCCTGGAGAAGACTACTGCTAGACATAGGCCTCCCCCACACGTTTCTGGGAACAATTTTGAGCCCTTTCTAACCATCGACTTCCCGCGATCTTAGGATCGCGTAATGTCGTCATTCCATTGGGTAGGACAGCGTCCTACGTTTCATCATCCGGTTCATGGTCGCCACTTGAGAACCTTTACCTTTTTTCTCCAGCGAATGTCGGTTCTACGAGCTATATAGCCTACCCATTGTCACTTCAACATGCTCACTTCTGGGTCTATCTAATCCAATAGATAGTAGTTAGTTAAATCTCATACAAAAAGAAAATCTTTGCGAATAAAAGCTGATGTTTAAATATTTACGTACATTTTTTTTTTTAACAAAACATTCATTAGCGAAGCTCTATATTTAATTTCGTTATGTATGTACATATTACTTATAAGTACGTCGCGAAAGGCCTCATTCATAGTGATCATCTCACATAAATTGACCTAAATCGAGGTAGGTTACAAAAAATAAACGCATTTTAAAGTTAAGTAGGTAAATACTCCAAAAGATGAATACTCTGTGCATGTCGCACGCGCAGTTCGCCTCCGCACCTCTCATAACCATTTCCGCATTACCATCATACCACATACCAGTGCTATTACCACAGTCGTAATATCAGGATCCAATCTTCACATGCTCGCACATAGCTACAACACCGTGTCCTCCATAACCACAGAGTACTTTTAGACATAACTAACCATTCCCGCGTTTGTCAATTTTTGCTGGAATGTCGCAAAATGTAATGTGTTAAATTGTAGACGGCCAATAATTAGAAGATCTGTCAAAATATGGTGGCATATATACAAAAAGTATAAAAAATCGTTCATCTAAGAGACTGCAACTTCACTGAAATCACGGTCGTCACTGGTATAATGCACAGACTCGAGCCTCGGTGCAAAAAAAAAAACAGTTTATTATATTACGTTTGACAGCTCGATGACCATTTTGGCCAAGCGACGCTTGTGGCCATCCCAAGATTTGCCCAAAAAGGAACCAACGACGCTGTTGTCCAACTAAAAATGTACCAATAACGCGCGCTGTACTAAAAAAGTTTCTAACACAAGAAGTCACATGAAAGGCACATATAGGCGAATAGGAAGGTGTTTCATTGAAAGATGGATCTAGTATGACTTCAGCTACTTGCAAACAAATGCTTGACTTCATCAACACACGGTACTAGGAGAGATAGCATCTCAGTTTTTGTCGTATATAACTCTGCAGACACTTTGCATTCCTTCTCAAATGATCTACCGTTCATGTCGAAGATTAATGTACTCGACCTACAGATGTGTTTGCTAGGATGCCGCAGTTATTACGTACGAGTAGGCATAGATAGATAGATAGAAAATACTTTATTGCACACCATAACATAACATAACAATTTACAGAAAAAAAAAAAAAAACTTAAGGCTAGTATAGGTACAATGGGCGGTCTTATCGCTAAACAGCGATCTCTACCAGACAACCTTTGGATGGAATGAACTATGGGTAATTTACATGGGGTGCCAAATGTTTAATTGGAAACAAAAAAATAATACTTAAAAATAATATTAATAATAAAATTGATGTGTAACTTTGTACACCTACATACATACATTTACTTATTTTACAAATTACTTACATATGAATACTGTAAAGCTGTATATACTGTTAAATTATTGAATATATTATATCTACCTACAAAATATGAAATGTACAAGGGACTACTAATAAATAATTTATTTATAATACATAAAAAATACCAAGTTAGTGACAACAAGTCAAATAGTGATCCTTGAGCATAGATTTGAATATAGGAAGTGATTTAGCGTGCCTGATAGCAACAGGCAATGCGTTCCACAGTCTGGCAGCCTGCACCGTAAAGGAATTATCATAGTAGGAGGAAGAGTGTACAGGAGTCTTTAATTGAAGAGTTTCGGAAGAGCGTAAAGATCGGGGATTAGATAGATGAAGGAACTGAAATCGTACTTTAAGATAGGAAGGAGTAGCTGGATTAAAAAGGATGCTATACAAAAGATTTAAAATATGAGTATTCCGGCGAAGTCGTATGGGTAACCACTTAAGCTTACTGCGAAACTCGGAAACGTGATCATACTTCCGCAAACCAAATATGAAACGTATTGCAAAGTTTTGCAGGCGCTCAAGCTTACTGAGTTGCTGTTCAGTAAGGTCTAAGTAGCAAGCATCAGCATAATCGAGTATTGGAAGTAAGAGTGATTGTGCAAGTGAAATTTTAGTAGCAATTGGAAGGAAGTTACGTAGTCTCCTGAGAGAACCTGCAGATGCAAACACTTTACGACTAACTTCAGAAAGTTGCGGTCCCCATGACAGTTGCCTGTCAAAAAGAACCCCTAAATTTTTTACCGTTTCACTCTGTGTTATGTGCGTACTGTCAAATACTATGGGTGGAAGGCAATCCCAGTCGATCCTAGACACCATCCGCGAGCCCCCAACGATAATAGTTTGCGTTTTGAGCGGATTGACACTAAGACCGTACGCTTTGCTCCAGTCTAGAATACGATCTAGATCGCGATTCGTGGTATAAATCGCTTGAGGCAGCTGTTCAATGGTAGTCTGCATGTAAATTTGGAGATCGTCTGCATAGAGGTGGTTCGATGAAGTTAGTTGTTGGGAAATTGTATTTATGAAAATTGCAAAAAGAAGAGGTGATAAAACGCCGCCCTGGGGTACACCGGCAGATATATTGCACCATGATGAGTACGAATCATCAATGCGTAGACGCTGCCGACGTCCACACAGGTAACTTTGAAACCAATCAATCACTGTTGGAGATATGTTAAGAGAGCGCATAATTTGAAGGAGGATTTCGAAGTCAACATTGTTAAAAGCATTGCTGAAATCTAAAAGTGTCAGTACAGAAACTCGTCCATTGTCCATGCCTTCACGAATATCATCAGATATATGAACTAATGCCGACATGGTACTGTGGCCAGAGCGAAAACCGGATTGGAAAGGATTTAGAAGATTGTTTCTAGAAAGGAAGATATTAAGTTGGTTATGGACTAGGCGTTCCAGGACTTTGGATAGAAAGGGAAGAATTGAAATGGGACGGAAATCTGAGAAAGATGAGGGATTGGATTTTTTAGGTAAAGGAGTAACCTGTGCTTCTTTCCAGAGGGTAGGAAAAGCCCTAGAGGAGATCGAATAGTTGAGGATGTGGCTAATTATTGGGACGATTTGATCAAGGATGGGAACAATCATGTTTCGACTTATACTATCGTTGCCGATAGCTTTTGATGTAATAGATGTAATGCTCTTCTTAACATCACAATCAGTGAATTGATGAAAAACGAAAGGTGGAAAGTCAGGAATCGGAATAGAGGAAAGCTGATGTAGTGTTTGAGATTTTGTATAAGAATCAAAATTTGAAGCAGGAGTAAAATGTTTATTTAAAGAGTTTAAATCAAAATTGTGAGGTAGTTTATCTGAATTTCGTGAGCATGTTATATTTATGATTTTTTACGACCTTTTACGACCTCAGTCACTACTGTGAAACCCCATACCTTCCTGCGATTTGTTTGCGTAGGTAGACTACGTTCAAATATTGCAATTGGTACATACCCATATTTGCAACTGTTGGTAAAAATGCAGTAGTAAAAATGAAGCATATTCTTTTTTTGTCAGTTTCATTGATTTTGGTTACTACCTCTCAACAAATTACCTAGTGATGAAATATGTGTACCTAACGCCTCATCGCTATATAATTGCAATGGTCTTACGTCTATTTTAAAAAATCATAAAATACCTAGTTCTTAAATTAAAAAATAAGATAAAACGGCTGTGTTCATTTAAAAGACGTTATTTTTGTTTGTGATGGAATAATTGAAGTCAAGGCCGGTCGACGACCTCGCCACCGCTCTAATTAGTGGTGCAATAAAGTGATTGATAGAGCACACTGAATTATGTTCTTTAATAAGGACTTGGTAGGTACCTTTTTGGAAAAAAACCACGCACACAATAATTAGATAGATCTCTGTCTTCGGGTAGTGGTTTGGCAGTTTGGCAAAAAATAGCATTATGTTTGACCACTGTGTATGCCATTATTCCATTTACTAAAACTATATTTTTATATTTCCACCAGGTGCGGCAGGAATGCGGCCTTCCAGCCACTATTGACGCTCCCGAGTTCTCACACAGCATCAGCAACGTAAGACGAGACGACCTGCGAGCCCCTCCACCTGACACGGAGCTGCTCCAATTCGCTGCCACCCTGTCATTTACGAAGAAGCTGTTCTCAGGGCTGGCTGACAAAGTGTGCGATGAACCAGACTTCGCTGATGAAGGCAACGACCGGTGTTGGAATGGAGAGAAGATTGGAGAGTATGTATATGTCATGCTAAGGAGGATTATTAATCGACTTAGTTTGGAAGCCTTACCTGTGCAAAGTCCGACACGCACTTGTCAAATTTATTTGGAATATCTTAGTGAAACACTACGTATGAAGGCGTCCTAAAAACGAGCTAACTATTTTATTTACACACCAACTTCTCGACAGTGTTTCACTATGTCTTGCTAACCTAACCGAAAGCAAGTCATTTTAAACACAGGCCAATTATAATATTGTACTGAATTTCATTATTCCCAAAGAGTTGTAATGTGGTTTAAATTTGGAACTTCAAATTTCATATGAAAAGTAGTACTTAACAGAGGCTTGAACCAATGAGAACCTATTCAAAAACCAAATTGAAGAGGACTCGGACTCTGACCTCTTTTGAATGAAATAAAAAAGAAAACTTTTATGGAACCTTTACTATCGAGACCTGCACCATAATAGAGCTTGAAAAAAGAACTCTAGTGCTGCAACACGTAAGGCACAAAGTCTGTCGTGAGGCCTTTAGGCACTGTGTACTATATTTAAAAACGCTTCAGGCACTAGATACTGAATATTACATCTAATCTGTGATATTACCTAAATTTTGATAAATACTTTAATTTCATACTTCTGTTTCTGTAGGTATACCAAGGCGTTGGTGACTTCAATATCTGTGAGCGACCAGAAATACAACCCTGAGATCAGCGGCACCCCGCCGCAAGACTTGAGGGTTACTTCCATCGCGGACAGACTGCAACAAGCTAGGACGGTAAGCTATCTTAGAACTGTATTCTACATAAAATAATGAAAAGGATTTCATTGTAACTTAAAACCTTGTCCTTCCCTAAAGTTTTAGAGGTATCGAATACCCTAATACCTCCGTATTATTATTACCCTCCGTAATGTAAGGAAGTTGGCGTTTCTTTAGCTTAAGCTCGTGAGATGTGTGATAGAATAGGATATCAGCCATCAGCCTTTTAGCTCCCATGGATGTTGTAACAGGCGGCTAAAGGAACATCAAGGAATGGGCAGTAGCATCTCCTGAGAACATACCACCAACACTGCTGTCGCACCTGCCAAACGTGGTGACTACGGCTAGCCCTCTCAAATATGGGGAAGGTCTATGCCCACCAGTGGAATTATTTAGCCTGTTGACTACAAAGCCCGTGATATAAAAAAAGCAGCAGTGAATATTTCTATTCCAAAAATTTTAGTTCGCAATGTCAGTGTTCTCAAGCCGTGAAGGAAAACATCATAAGGAAATCAGTTAGTATTCTAGCAGCAGTGATGGGCTTGCAATCAGTCTTATATGGAATACATGAAACTGCAAAATGTAAGAATGTACTAAGTGAATTATTTGGACGAGGTTCTCGGAGGTGACTTAGACATCCTCAGACTCTCGAGAAAAGAAAAGAATGAAATATCTTTATAACTACTAATACAATACATTGAATACTAGATACATTATCAATTGAAATAATCGGAAATAGTTTCAGCCATTTTGATGTGATCCTACTAATATTATAAACGCGAAAGTTAGATGGATGGATGGATGTTTGTTACTCCTTCACGCTCTAACCAGTGGACCGATTTGGATGAAATTTGGGATAATTATAGATTGAAACCTGGATAAACATATAGGCTTTATACTTTTTATCCAAAAAAAATAACGGGAACGGGAAAAAACTGCCACGCGGGCGAAGCTGCGAGCGGCCCCTAGTTGATTCATAAAAAAATCACAAACATTATTCGTAAAAAATGACATTCGATGTTTTTCTCTCTAAAAGATCAACCAATACTGAACCAATTCAAAAATAAGTGGGTAACCTACACGGGCACATTAATAAATCAACGCATTCTGATCAATATCTACAAAGGTATCAGCAGGCTGTCCCTCGCGTCTGGAACAAAGATATCAATCCACTTTCATCTCTTCGTCGCATCTACAAGACAATTTGATACACGGTCTACTTTACAGCTATTTTAACAGTTTCTAAATTGATTGAAGGAACACTAAAAATAAAAAACTATTTAAAAACCTTTTTATGTAGCAGTCTCAGCAGTCTTTTTATGTAGTTCTTCTAGGCTTGGTCGCGAGGAACTGGCGCTTAGATTCACCTAGATTTAAGACGTTTCAAGATGATCCCTGCGGATATTACTGAATAAATGATTTTTGACTTTGACTTTGACTTTTGAGTCTCTCTCTTGTATATTTTTTTTGTACACATACATGTATCTACTAATTATCATTATGAATAAAATGATAAGTACCTATATTTTTAAGTCATAAGATGTAAATGTAGAAGCTGTAGGTACTTAGGTAGGTAGGTACTTAGCTGTAGGCTAAAAACTTATTGGTTTTCTAGTCTATCTACATAAACCTATATCTATTTATAATATATAAGCAGTATAAGAATCTTTGTCCTCACTGACTGACATATAGACAACGCACAGCTTTCACCATTGGAGAGACTTGAAACGTGCTTTTTTTCCCTGCTGGGAAGATTCATCTTGGTCCATAAGAGTGTACTAAGAAAGGACTTCCTGAAATGCCAACCCTAAAAATAGGGTGCAGTGGGGGTTGAACTTAGAAAAAATAATTTCATACTATGTTCAGCGGGTTTATTCCCACTCGTCTATACATTTTGTCCACGGTAACGTACCGATGTTGACCAGCGGTAATAAAAAATGGAGACAAAACAAAAATTGCCCACTTAATGTTGAGCAGTTCTCTCTACCCTTCAGCAGTTAATAATCTGTTGGTTAGCCTAGATTAGATTATATAAATAAATAAAATAAATGCTTCTCACACGTTATTGTGGTCAACAGTTGCTGATATCCCATTCGGGAGCGAACGACGCTCAAGCAGAGGCGTTCATGCAAGGGGACGAAGCTGGCGAGGAAGGGTCCGGGTCGGGCCGCAACTACCCAGACGATGACGCCGCCTACGACGCAGAGGGCTCGGGAGAAGAAGGATCGGGCTTGCAAGAGTCTGGTAAGTCTATAGCTATTATTTGGTTATTTATAGAACACCGGGGGTCTAGTTAGAGTGTCCACGCTTTCTGATCCTAAGGTCGTGCCCCAATGAATTTTTCTATCGAAAAATGTATGTGCGCAATGCCAGTGTTCTCAAACGTGCAGGAAAACGTGAGGAAATCAGTTAGTATTCTAGCAGCGATGGGTTTGCAACCTGTTACGTATGGAATACTAACTACTACAAAATGTGGGTATGTACTTAATGTACTATCTGACCATAGACATCCTCGAAATACCACGAGTAGATACAACTTTCTGAAGGAGCAAGCAGATGGCCCACCTGAGCCTGTAACAATGCATCGCATTAACGTAGGTCGCGCTCTTTGAGAAAGTTCCTTACAATGCACTGCTTAGCGTCTATCAACCTGAGGCAGTATATGTTATGCCTCATGTGCCTGTAATTTCACTGGCATCTACATACTTCAAAGCGGAGCACAGTAAGCTGCTTGGAGCCAGAAATAGGCATGGTAGAAGTACTTCTCCAGACGAACCCTTCACTACTAATACAACTAAAGATTACAACGAATTAAACATTATTCTCTTTGTCCGAATAGGAATCAAATCAAAAACAAACGACGAGACCATATACTCTTCGACTCCGAGGACCTCAGCAGCAGTTGCAGCTCGACCGCTGATCGGCTATTCCCTGGTGGCACTGTTGGTAATTTTCCACCGTCTTACCTAGACTACTACCATCGACTAATTACTGAGCCTACTGACCATAGAGACCATCCACAGAGTCAACATTTCGACTGTCAGTATCAAGATAGTTAATTCAACTGTTAATCAATTACGTAACTTTGTTGCAGTTGGTTTTAATCGGTTTATATTTAAAACTAGTACATGTATATTAAATTCAAAGCTTTGTGATTACTAATTTATAGAAACACTAGTTGCAATCAGGCTTTTTTAGCAACTGCAGCTTACTAAAGTTCAATAGAAACCAATCCAAATTGATTGCAACAAAGCTACGTAATTGATTGCCCCACTGATCAGATCAACTCTGTCCAATACCTACCGAGACGGTAAGTTTCTTTGACATTGTAGTAAGACTCATAGATCAGAAGCTTTATTATGATACAATTTGACTATCGATATTGACTCTCGGAATCAGGTAGTGATGTGTTTTAAAAAAAAATAGAAAGTGTGGTGCCGAAAGAGATTTTTGAAGTCTCTACTATGTTATCAAAATGTAGATTCTCATCGATATTGTTCGACTCGATGTATCGATACTATTTATCTTAGTTGCAGGATAACCATATCATTGTGAAAGTGTGAGTGTGTGACATTAGAATAACAAAATAAAAGACAATTCGCGTACTTCCGGCCGTTGCCGAGTGTAGTGTATTTATCGTAACTAGTCTTTATATATCAGAGTCCGTAGCTTTCAGTGAGCTAAAAAAAATTAGCAACTTTATTCAAATAAAACGAATGCTACGATTGGTCAGCCACCTACAGCCAGTCAGATCGATTGTAAGACAAATATTGTGGTGACAAATATAGCTTTTCGCATTTATTTGAATAATAGTAATGAAACGTTTCAACAATAAAGCATTTTAAAATGTAAAGTGCATATCGATACTGTCTTCATTTTTTGTAAATAAATTTAATAAGTATTTATCATAGAATAAAGATGAAATATTATTGTAATAGAATGTAGGTGCCTGCATTCTTTATCAACTTTAATTTGTTTAGTGAAACGTACAGCTGTTTCACTTAAAAATATGGTCATAGTCGCTACAGTTAGCAACGGAATTACAACATTGGAAATGTTGGTCAACATTTTGGCCGATTTTTTTTAAGGCTTGTATTTTATACAAAAATTCAGTCACAGTCACCGTGATTGTTTAAAAAGGCAATCTATTAAGTAATCGATTTCCGTTACTGACTGTACTTAGGTGTAGGCACATTTTCTTTACTGCATTTTAAACTCTGAAGTAAAAATTATCATAATAATAAATTATTCAAAAATTAATGTAGCTGATTGGCAATAATTTTAATAAATAATAAGTAAATGTATAACGATTAGGCTCGAAATCGATTATCTAGGATTCGACTGTACAGATTGTAAATATCTGAAATCCTGGTCTAGGTGCTTAGCTAGAACATAGATTTTGTTGCCATATTAATTATTACGGATATTATTTATATACGTGTACTTTTAATTTAGTTATAATTAAATAATATTTTATGTTTTGTGATACATACTAGTTAAGTTCTGAATGCACTTAAACCTAAACGCATTTATATATTATATTATGCTTGACTCAATTTGGATCCCTAAATATTTGAGCGAAGACTAAAAAAGACGTCAAATTTCTTTTGTTTAAAGAAATAGATGTCTTATTTTGGACCTAGCCTGACATATCAATTTTTTTGTCTAATTTTTACTAATTATTTTAGTATTGCTCGAACTAGTAGTTTGGGCCTGCGAAAAACATATCTAAAATTATTATCGAACAAAAAAATAGACATTATAAAGTTTGTTTTACATAACGGTATATAAGGCCTAAAGATATTTAACCATTTTCGTATCCACTATAAAAATTACAACCAAAACTGTAGTTATTTCGATAATTCTATTATATAAAAAATATACGTAGTTGTACATTGCTTAAAATAGTTATTTTGAGAAAAAATCAGTGACTGTCATGTAATGATGAGCACTTTGTAGGTATGTGGTAGTGTATGAAATGGAACTTTGGATGTGAGGACCAGACAAGGAAATTGGAATATTTTGTATAGAAATTTTCATACGTAGAAAGACAAGGACCTAAAATTTTACGGGACCTTCAGGCCATGCTACTGGATGATGATTAACACTGAATACAGCTAGTGTAATCATTATTGTTCTGCGAGAGACAGTACCTAGAAATATTTCAGTTGGCATTACGGTTACCAAAGGATTAATCCTTTTGTAACTTACTGCAGTACTAGGACTTTAGAGATTGTTATAAATACGATATTTCAGAGGGCAGGACCCTAAACCTTTCTAATCTGAACATCCTAGGTCCCGAATGGGTGTAACTGTGCAATGAGCAATCTTCCATTTTCAGAAGTGGTATATTTAATAATGTGAATTACGGTGAAACTTTAAACGATTTTTCTAGACTATCATATAAGAACTACCTACATTATTTATGTATAGTAGCTCAGCCGATTTGAGACACGAATGCGGTATTTTGAGAAATAATGATAATTCAGACTTTACTTTTGTAGAATCACCTTAATGGACGAAGAAACACAGTGATTAAAATTTCACCGTGTATAATATTTTGATGTTATTGAGTACCTATTACAACTCGTGGTGTAAATAATGTATGTGGATTTCTTTCAAAATATTCCAAAAATAAATGTAAATATTGTTGGAAATGAGTGTGTTTAAAGTGGAGACAATTGCTGTTATATCTGAATATATTATAATATTGTGAAAATAAATTCTGTACTATACGACATCTTGTTTTACTTTCAAGTAAAAAATATTTATTCAGTAATATCCATGGATCAGTTAGAATCATCTTATTAAATCAAACGAGTTATTTGATTTTTGAATTTTAGAATAACACCCTAGCTAAGGAACCTAGCATGGAACGGGAAATGACACATAAATATAAACGTTTAACTTCGAATGTTTTTTTCTATATATTCGTTATGAGCCCAGTAATCACTCTACATGTTTGGGTAAATTACATGGATCTTATTCATATAGCTTGTCACTTTATTATGGCTTTATAAAATATTCTTATAACTGCCACTTTTATGCCAACCAAAATAGATGGCAACAGACTTATAGGCCATTTTAGCTTATGAAACTATCAGTGTCCAATATGAATAAGATATAAAGAAAGAGATAAAAACAAATATGCATGCCACCTATCCATGGAGACTAGTGGAAATGTACACACGTCGAGTTCAAGAGTTTAGAACTACAGCCATAGTCGGTCAGACTTTATAGAGTTAATTTAAGATTCAGATATGAATAAACTCCCTTAGATTTTGTGCACATAAAGGCATCGCACATTATACATAACACGTTTGAATGCCAACTTGACTCAGAGCAAAGCATTGTAATGTCAGCTTTATTAGAGCGACTTACAGCACATTTCACAAAACCCGCAGTGACATGTCCTCATTTCTGTATATTTTATTCATAGTCCATTGTCTGGGCCTAGTAGTGTAATGAATGACAGTGAATCTTGAAGTGATTCAAGATTTTAAAATTAGAATGTTATGAATGGCACTTAACAGTATTTTACATTGAAACTAGGATTGTTCATACTCTTTGATTGAAACACTGTGCCTGTCGTCGAATACCAATACATAGTTTAATGGCGGCCTCCTCACAGCACAATTTAGTTGGAAACAGCTCCTTCTGTGCTGTAGGTTGTGGCCTTGGTATCCCCGCCGAGGGCAAACATTTGAGTGATGTTTGTCCTCTGCCTAGGTGTTTTTATTAACTGTGCGAGCGAAACGTCTGTTTCGAGACTGGCCAAAAATGCTTTTCTGTCTGCCTGTATTCGGCAGCTGTTTTCAACTGATTTTGACGAAAATTGGTACACAAGTTCCTTTATTTATTTTAATTATTTAGTCAATCGCGATTTCAATAAGGGGGAAGATAAGGAAGAAAAGGGGGAAGTATGCTGTGGTACAACGACCGGTAGTACTACTAAGAAAAACTCGTAGAATATTGGAACCGTCCATTAGACATTTCAGCTCGTTTCATAGCTCTATTACCTCTTATTTACATATTCTTTTGTAAAATTGATGACTAAGTATAACTGTGTAAATTAGTATGTATTAGTTCAATTAAACTAGGATTAAACCTATGTAACCAAAATAATCAGTATGAGTGACCCTAAGCCGGTTTAAACCTCGTGAACCGTTAAACGAACACCTTTTCAGTAACATAATTGGGAACCGATATCTGCCTTCAGCGAATTATAGAGGTTATCGAATCAAAGCCGTACCTCGCACAATGGCGCTTCATTCAATTCGCTCCCAAATCGTTTTTCAGTTAAGTGATTCACAATACATTCACCAGTATCTAATATCTATTACGGTTTCTTCGGTTAAGGGACAGAATATAGAATTGTGCGCCTGCACTGGTATTTCACTCTAAAGAAATGAACACTCTAATCACATCAGGTGGGGCTTAACATGAACATGAGTAAGACGAAAATCATTATCATGTATCAGTTATCACTATGTTATTTGACAATTTAAATTGACTGAAAATTTCAAGCCTCTACAACAAACACTAGTCTGTGTGTTGCCTATATATCAGTCAGTCAGGACAAAGATTCTTATAATTGGTATAAATTTCATTAATCAGTCTGGTTCAGCTTTGCTTAGTTTGGGGCTAGATTGTGTTGCATAAAACGTTCACTGACGTTTATAGTTTTATTGAAACTCAGTATCGAATGATACAGGTTCGTGAGTTCTATCGAATAAATAACGATCAGAATAAGTCAAGAGTCATCTAGCATCAGACGGGTGTTTCACGGATCATTTGACCGAAGACTCCGCTCAATTTAAACGAGTAGAATTGCTTTTGCTTAGTATTTTCTTAGAACACGCGTCTCATGGACAGGTTTAGGTTTTAACGCTTCCAGTTTTTTATTATTTATAGTTACTTACGCTATACTAGCCAAAACGCGCGGGACTTCGTCCACGTAACGACTGACTGGCTGACTGACATAGTGATCTATCAACGCACAGCCCAAACCACTGGAGGGATCGGGCTGAAACTTGGCATGCAGGTAGATGTTATGACGTAGGCATCCGCTAAGAAAGGATTTTGATTAATTCTACCCCCAAAGGGATAAAATAGGGGATGAAAGTTTAACGGGAACAGGAAAAAACTGCCACGCAGGCGAAGCTGCGAGCGGCCGCTAGCTCTCATACAAATTTCAACACTGCTAATTCAGGGGTTGAATTTTTGAAATTTTCTTAGTACACCGTACGCACCAAACACAAATATACCCTGAAAATTTCAAGTCTCTGCGACCAATGGTTTAGGTTGTGCGTTGTCTTTAAGTCAGTCAAGACAAAGATTCTTATAATTAGTACCTATAGAATACAAAAAAGAATATAGATTTCACGTGCTAAGTGAAAATATCTATACATAAAAAGCTTGTAAACAACTTGACTAGCATGTGAACCATACTGTGTTTGGGGCTGTGTTGTTATTTATTTCTCTTGTGTATTATTATCAATTCAATTCAATTTTATTGAGGAACCAATCTTAAGAAGATAAAATACTTATCTGCCAGATGTTCAATGATAATAAAAGTAGACTAGTCGTAAGCATCAAGAAATATAGAGCAAAAAAGTATTTTTCCAGAAAGGCAGGCCTTATTATAGTTTCCGTCAACCCTAGCTCAGCAGACTCAAAGATTGACTTCGTCTCCGTCCTTCGATTACATCTAAAGCTATTGATCAGCTATCGGCCGTACAATACATCAATCCATTGCGCAACCAACCTGTCCCCATTCGATGAAAAGTTCTACAACTCTCAATAAAAAATACATCTTAGTTTTTCTTACGAATTATGCAACTGAGTTACTTGTATACAGAGTAGTGTTTTGGTGCGTAGGGCCACCGCTAAGTCTAAAAAATCTCGAATGAACGGTTGAATTTGTATGAAAATAGTTTCCCGCAAGTAGTTCCATGTTGCAAGCGTTCCTCTTGTATAATTTACATTTGGCACAAGACAAATGCTATAAAATATATCTGAGGCTATGAATGACTGCATATTACTGTAAAAATACCTGTTTCCCTGTATTAAGACCAATGGATGCGATGGCGCGAATAATGAAATGAATTTATGTCACATAAATGGACAGTGAACATTCTATTGTTGTTATCTGAATTTTGTGTTAATGTCATAATGACACATACATTACATGAGTAGATTCACAATACCGTGTTATGAATTTTCTTCTATCAGAAATACTCGCTTGAGTCGACTTATTGTTTGTCATCTTTGGAAGCAACATAGCGTTTATTATTGTTTTTCTGGTGTTATTTTTAGTTCTAATGTGTAATTTCTGTGGTATTTTTTCCAGCATTGCTTATGTTCTTAGCACAAATATAAGCAGCTGAAAGGAAAGTGTAATGTGGTGGCATCCTGATAAGGTTTTGAAAAGAACCGCCATGTTTTTCTTCAAACCCAATGACAGAACGACTTGACAGTATTTGACTGACTCGACTGAATTAAAACTTATAACTATTTATTTATCCACTTGACATTAGCAAATTTGTCTGTCGAATGACGGACAGGTGCCATAGAGAAGAAAGAAGAAGTAAGAAATGTCTTTGGAGTGACCACCATATTCTTAGGGAGTGACTCTACATTTTTGAGTGTTTGGGTGCTCCCTTCTTACCGTACTCAGATCTCTGTCTTTTTGTTTTAAGATTAGTAAACACTCGACATTGGCAAATTCGTGGCAATCCTCAGCCGCTGAAAACCTATATAATAAAAGAAGAAGAAGAGTGTTTGGGTGGAATGGTAAGAGTCGAACGTTGTTCTTTATCCTGACTTCAACATAGAGAGCTCATACTTTTCCCGGGTCTCATTTATCAGAAGCTATAATTTATAGAACATTGGTTTTACATAACCATTCTTCGAACGAGGACCTGGTTTATTTGTACATCGCATTTGTTTATTCAGATGCTCAGGTAAATAAGCCGTATTGGCTTCTAAATGATTGATGTGACCCCATAATCCCTAAATAAATCTTGAGATTTATTATTATAGCATTAGGTTTTTGGAAAACAACAATAAACATTGGTGCTTATTTTACATATGGGAAATTCTAAAGATTATTGAGTCAAAGTCAAAGTCAAAAAGCATTTATTCGTAACATCCGGGGATCACTAGAATCGATTTAAAGTTAAGTAAATCTAGATACCCCCAGTTCCTCGCGGCTATGCCAAAAACTTACGGCTTGGTTCCACCGTTTTATCGTATGATATTTCTATAGATTAACATAAGTGTTAATCTATAGAAATATAAAATAAAATAACCTTACTAAGGTAAGGCAAAAGCAAGTCAGACAAGAAAGACAAGAGTTGTGAACATTCTCCACGATCTTTCTGTTGCCGTAGGTAGGTGTTGAAAACTTTATCAATCATTACTTAAAATATGGGCAAAAGTACTGCGCTACATGCATATGCATAGACACATGCTATAGAAATAAGTTAAATTTAAATGGATTAATCAATTTTTAAAAATATGTTTATTTTACTCATAGTTATTTTTAAAAGACTTCAAGAATATGAAGTTCTGAATTGGAATTTTGTATTACGATAAATAACTGCTTAATAAACACCGGAACGCGAATTCGATAGCCGATGAACCGAAAAATACTTTGAGAGGCGGATTGGTGACCTCATTTGTCTGGCCTTGGTTCATTTTCTAGTCGCCTCTAAGAAATCCACTCACTAGAGATGACGGAGTAGTCCATCCGGACCACTGCAGCCAATAAGTTTTATAATGGAGGCATAAGTTAAGCTTTTAGGGTTTCCTAAAAGCTTAACTTATAGTTAACTTATAGTAGTTAGTTTCCTATCAAATGCAATAAACATAAGTCTTTCGTGAAATTATTTACGTGAAGAATGTAGTGTTGTTAGTAAACACATAACATACATACGTAGGTCGTTAATTCAATGCAGCTATCTAGAACTCTGTAGCGGGGTCGCGGTGTCAACTCGTGTCGCGTTCGTGACTTCTGTTTCCGCGAACCAAGGTCCTCTACCCATCTATTACAGCGACAGTTTCAGTAAACAGCTACTTTGTGAATAAAACAGGTGAATAGACGAATTTTCCCACGGTTGCAAGTTTTCGTAATAAAGTTTGTTAAAAGTTTTAGACAGAAGCTTATAAAGTTTCTTATAGAAGCCCAAATACGGCATGGCAACATTAATGTTGATATTTCTGTTATCTGTGCACTTTTATTTTATTTTAATTTAGCTTTGATTATTTCTTTTGGGATACAATTTTTTGATTGCAACGTTTCTTATGCACAGAGCAAACACTGACAGTGCCATCTGATCATCCATTCTATTACCTACCGTAGACCCAACTTGACACGAACGAGAGGTACCTAGTGTGAGTGGTAGTGTTAAAGATCCGCAAATATTCCTGGTTTGAGTACCTACTGTTAGTCACGTCACTCACTCGTAGAATCAAAACGTGGTTATATTAGGTACCTACATAATCGAACAACGCTTGTAATAGATGGGTCACAGTGAGTGCATTTGTATGCGAGAACAAATTGAATGATTCGAGTAGTGCTGGACGGACGTAGGAGGCACGTAATGTCGCAATTGTACCATCAACCCAATAAGACGTGATCCAACCGGATAGCCACGTAATGCTTACAGGAGGCCTATGGGATGCTTATGCATACGGGATGGCAACCTGATTCCTACAGGATGCTGACGGGAAACCTAAGAGGTAGCCATGTGATGCTTAAAGGTGGCCTACGGAACGACCACGAGACACCTACGGGATGGTCACGTGGTACCTGTGAAACAGCTACGTTATACAGGATTCTCACGTGATGATTAAGGGCTGACCACGTAATGCCTACGAAATGACTGTGTGATGCCTGCGGGATGGCTACGAAATGCTTATACCACATAGTTTTCTACGGCTACCGCGTCTCTACGGAGTGCCTACGGAGCTACAGGGTGGGCCATCTGCTTGTTCTATCACATTTTTCTTACAAAAAATATAATCATAAAATCCAAATATCCAAACTCCCAAACATCAACTTTCACATTGAATATTAGTATAACTGTTATTTCTGTATTTCTAACTAATTAATTAACAAAGGGCAGCAATACAACAGCTGTTTTACGAGTGTCAACAACCTTTTAAAATGCTTATCGCCGAGAAATCTGTGGAATTCATAAATTCCTTTGAATCATAATAAAAAACTTTTGTTTTTCGTTTATTATTGAGCAGTGTGATTGAAGTTCAAATTCAAATTGGCCCAATAATCGACAAGCTTCATTGAGGTGACACCCTTGAGCCACTATCGCCACTATCCTAACTTTGTGATTACTACTGATATGATACTACACTTGAAACAGAAACAGCCTCATGACTTTAATACACAAGACACGGGAGACATCCCCTTAGATCTCTTAGGACATACCAAGTAGCACTAACTCAAGATTATTCGAGAATGTCTAAGGGGAGTAGCCAGAAGTACGTCCAAATATTATATTTAGAGCTTACCCACATTTTACAAAAGTTAGTATTCCATACGTGACAGGTTGGAAGCCGATGGAACTCCCAGCTTCAACATAAAATACTACGATAAAATCAAACTCAAAAGGAGACACGAATTTAGACCAAAATCAGACACTTGAATCAGGTAAAGCATGTGAAACGGAACTGGAAATATTGAAAACGTTGCAAAGTCTTTTAGGTCCGTACCTAAACGAATCACTCTTTAACTCGAGCGTAGGTGTAAACTAACTATCTTCATGGAGTTTTATTAGAAATAAATTGGTGTGTTGGCAGGCACCAAACAATTCAATACACACTCGTATTAAGTCCTCTTTTGAATAGCAACAGGAGTACATACAGTTTCAATGATCAATTCGTCCTTCCCTTGCCAATTACGAAGGTTCAGAGCTTATGTGACTGCTGTCAAATATAATTGGACACTCGGCACTGTGGACATTAATATTCTGAATGGTAAATGAACGAGTAAACATCGTATTGATCTATGGAATGTTGGCAAATAACGATGACTCGACTACGAGCTGCTTAAATAATTCAGTATTTTGGATTTATACATTTTTCATAACCCTTACTTCGATATATGATGTGTGTTTTAGATAAACAGAGACGACTTGGAAATGTAAGTTGGATGAACGATTCAAAAGATGTGCTCAAAATTATAGAAAAACTTGCAATGTTGGTAAAACCAAGTTGATCAAAACATCTTCGCCCGTTAGCTCGACCAAGAGAGAAGTATCTGCAGGGATACCTACCATGCCTCAGCTTATGACACAGCGCAGAAAACAAAGCTATTATTGCCAACTGAGTAGTGAAGCCAGTGTCAACTCATTACAGGAACATGAGGCTTAACACCAGTATGCCTCAGGTTGGTGGACGTAGGGTAGTGCATCGTAGGGCACGTACCTACCTAATGTGCGTGACCTACAAGGCTCATGCTTTGTTATAATAGGTGATCACTTAACAGCAGTAGTTTAAAAATAACCACCACCCGGTACTGAGTAAACATAAGAGGCTGTTTAGTATTTTTTGCATAAAAGTCTACTAAATAAAAGAGTCATAAACCTAGCAGCGAATCATATGACAAACAGAGTCTACCTACGTAGACCACGAGTAGATAAAATTTCAACTTTGCCTATTTACAAACATTTCGAAAATCAAATCTCAATATAAATCACGTTATGTATCTATAGGTAAGTATAGATAATACCTAAGCTATAACTTCTTTACTTTCTCAAAAACAAAAGCAATAAGTAACAATATTGAATGTGGTGTGAATTCATTATTACAACATAAACCAGAAATCGTATCAAATAATAGGGTTCAAAGCTCTCATATTTAAATAGCAACATTACTTATAGTGAATTTGTTTGAGACGCCCACAAGGCCCGAAGTTCGATGTAAGGTCGGACTTGATGCCACTATTCTTATTCCTCCATCTCACCAGTGTAGGCGGGGAGAGGTCCCAGGCCACTTATGCAAAAGATAAAGTTGAGATTGAGGAATATATGGAAAGAATAAACCTAACATAAACAACTACCTACGCGGCCCATAGGTATATTACTTTATAGTAGGCGTCCTGAGGCTTAAGTCTCATAATTGCTTTGAGCTAAGACGGATTGAAATGAATTCGATAATCAAAATTGGGCCGGTCTGAAATGTCAGTTTCAAAGACTGCCAACAATAATTGGGCCCTTGAGCCTAAAAACGGAATACAATAGTGCGAGTATCACTTCTAAAAAAAGACGGTAGACTGAGTATGGATACAATCAAATAATAAATAAATAAACTTAGATAAACTTGGTGTCTAAAAGGAAAGTCGTAGACAAATAGCTGTACATACAAGGTTTTATCCAGGAAAAAGAATTATAAAACCCTTTTACATCATAATACTTGAAACATTTTGTTTACTGATGATCATTCTACGTTCTCAGTTTGTTGACGTGCACCCACGAGTCTAAAATATAACCATTTTTCTCTGATCTTTACGAATAGCTACCACTTTAGGAAAGTATGAGTTGATTGAGAGCTAGAGAGTTCATTTAAGAGTGGTCATAGTACCACCCACAGACGCTGTAGCAAACTATTGTCTTGCGTAGATTATCTGTCCATTATTTATAATGAGTAAGTGCATTCAGTGCACCTACGCAATCCAATGGGTGTTCAAAAATGCAGCAACATGAGGCATGGCTTCAAATGTATTTTTATCGTTATTTAATTAGAAAACATAAAACAATAATGGTATTGTTTATTCGATTAACCGCTATAGATTATATTTTACTGTCACGACGAGTTCATTATTAAATTGTGATCAAGTTTAATACTCTTATAGGCTATTAAAATCAGACTTTTATGTGAGCTTTACGTGGGTCGCCTGTTTTGGAACATTTTTGATAAGAATGAAAACCGTTTTACGTCTCAAGATAATATTAAAGGTAGTAAAATGAAGTCACGTGCAATGACGTACGTACGTGCAAACTCGTACATTTGCATGCTTGTAACGGCTTGAATTGTTTTAATTTGCAGAAACCTACATCTAGAAGTTATGCAAGGTGAAAAATCACTCCTGAAAACTTAGGGTCTATGAAGGAGTAGCTACTAACTGTGCATGCAGTACAACTACAGCTACGTTTGAGACAAACGTATCAAAAAGGGCTCTGCTGTCAAAAGTTCTGTATTTTAGTAGTAGTAAAGCTCTTAGTAAAGGGTTCATCCGGGGAAGAACTACCACCATACCTTCTGCCAATGAGCTTGCTATGTTCCGGTTTGAAAGGTGGGGGTGCTTGTGAAATTGCAGGTACATGAGGCTCAACACCTGTATGTCTCAGGTTGATGGATGCGGAGCAGTGCATCGTAGGGCACATTCCGAACTAACGTGACCTGCGAAGCAATGCCTTGTATTAGTAGGTGATAGTATCTACTTAACATCAGGTGGGCCATTTGCTTATATCATCAGCAAGTCATCATTAATTGATAAATCACAACTTTCAATAAGACATAAAATGTATTACGCGGTGGTCTAACGTGTGTGGTTCTTCATTGGTATTAATTTATAAAGTTGACGCAATTTGCGCTTGCGTTGTTATGACAACTGCATATGGGCATATTTATCTTGTTACTACTACTTTCAATCCCATAAAGAGACCTAACAAGTGAAACCAAGTTATCTACGGGAAGGTAAGTATGTTAATGGATGAAACGAAATTCTGAACTACCACGGTACCCGTTCATAAATAAATAAATAAAATAAATAAATAATGCTGGACAGCACAAAAAAAAAAAGCACATTAAAAAAAAAAGCACATAAAAAAAAAAACACATCACGCAAAAAAAAAAAAAGCCCATTAGCAGCATTGTTCATATAAAAGCACATCGCGTAAACCGTTCCTACTTGCGACAGTCTTGTCATAAGTCTTGATACCGATTGATTTCTGATAGGATATCAACTAGATTGTCACTCGACCCGGGGTTTCACACCTCACCTCTAACGAGGCGGTCCAAATACGGCAGTAAGTGATTAAAATCTAATCTCTGACGTAAAGTTCTCGGTCCCCAGGACGCGGTGACCGTCTTCTGACGACCAAACTAGTCATATATAGTTTAAAAAAACTTTTTATGTCAGGTCAGGATCCGATCGATATAGTATAAAATTAAGGACTTACTTAAAATAATCGGCAAAAGATAAACAATGTTTAAACTATTGCCATTTCTTATCAATGAGTAATAACACCCAGTGCGGCTCATTTTAAACAATATTTGAATTTAAGACATATCTAGATATCTCTTATTTTGCACGAGATAAAGAGTAGACAAAATTTTGTCGCGTTGCACATTTTAGCCGGGCTGGACAATCAATCATATCTACATGTTCAAATTGTGGGCCAACTGCGGTATACTCATAAACTACTCGAAAGCGGTATATCACGCATGTCTAGTAGAGTCTGCGCTTCGTAGGAAACCAATACTTAATGTACCGTGGTCTGACGACACGTGCCTCGTGGGCAGACGAAATGATAAATTCCCAACCTCAGCAACGGTGTTAACTGACATGCTGCTATTCATGGTATTCATATCGAGCGGCCCACTCTAGCGCAGCGGACGCTGCCTACTAGAAAGATAAATTTAGTTTACACAGGTAGGTACATGAAAATAGGTATTTAGCTGAATTTTAGAATTTATTTTATTTTTCCACTGTACTTATTTATATTTTTTGCAGACATAAACGACTGCATGCACAAGCAGATGGCCCATCTGATGTTAAGTGGTTACCATAGGTCACGGTAATTAGAAACGTACCCTACGATGCACTACTCAGTGTTCATCAACCTGAGACATACAGGTGTTAAGCCTCATGTACCTGTAATTCATGGGAATAAATAATCTCGAATGTCAAAATATATTTATTTGGATTTCCTCATATATTTAATAGTACTAGTGAATAATTATTGTACTAAATCTACCTAAGCTATCGTTTAGCCATTTCCGCTGCAGTCGGTCCGCTAAGTGCACATAGATTTTCGCGGTTAAAAGTTTAAAAGTATACACAGGCCGATTAGTGAACTTTTGACTCGTAAACATGTCTCTTGGACCGCCCACGGCATCAGCACTTCAATTTGTTTAAAACTAATCTCTCTCTAAACTGATTAATGCCTTTGTTAGTCTAATGAGACTTGCGTGATGGTCTACAATCAATAATAGTACAAGTTCTCGTTTGGGTCATATGGCTTGAAACACCTACGTAAATAAGCCTTAGATCATGTTACTACAATTTTGGTTCGTGTGTGGATTAGGTAGTAATCTCGTTGGAGGGACGAAGCGTCGAGAGCGGCGGTCGTTTTGTGAACGAAAACTACCTACTTCAGGCAAAGAGGGCTTTGTTTCAGTAATATCAACAATGGACTTGTGAAGTAAAACTAGATACGTGCGTGTATAGAATAGAAGGCGTAAAATATTTATTATATAAGAAATATATTCAAGAAAAGATGTCTTGTTATTAGCCTCGTATCTTGTTAACTATTTTGAAAGCTTTTAGCTACCAAAATTATGCAGAGGTGACTAGCTAAGAACCTGTTTTGATAGTAAGTACTCATCAATTCTTACCGTTTAAGTTCGATACAGACATCACAATATTTAGATTAATGTTATTTATGCGTTTGGATGGGTGTGGTATGAATAAAACATTAATTATAGGATAAAGCTGTCAACGTAACCGGCAAATGACTCATGTGCTGAAACACAATTCAGTTGAACATCCTGAGTTTAATTTACATATAACGAATAAAACTTCGACATAAACATTACCAAGGGTAAAGACCATGGCCCCTAAGTATTGCACAGTTTTTTTTGGTCGCATAATACACACCGATGCTCACACCGTTCAAGAACCAAAATCATATATTTTTTTAATTTAGTCAAAATAAATGTTGGTTCGCAGGGTTCAGTTAATTATTGCGGGGTCAGTGACCACACGTTTTAAGACTTGCCTAGTATTTTCAGGCTTGCGGCACTGGGAGATGAGAGTATTAAGAAGTAAGTGTTTTGTGCCACTTGAGTACATCAGTACTCGTGGAAAATTGCAAATAACACTGTACCTAGGTACTATGGTACGATGTTATTTGTAATTTTTCATGTAGGTACCATTTTCCTTTGTGTTTACAAGGAAATAAAAAAAGGACATTGTCAGCAAGTTTACCATAACTCCTCGCAGATGACGCACCCAAAAATTTACCAAACTTTTTCAAAACACTTTATTTCTACTTAGCTTAAATTTATCTTATGATAGCCGAAAGGTCAACGCAATTAATTTTACAATCTGAACAACATTATGTTCATTCAACATGGTTGTTATTTAGTTTTTACAACGGAAAAATTGAACTTTTAGCAAATAACTTTGTAAAAATTATTTTAATTACCTACTTACATGATTTCTAGACTTCTCTCAAAAATCTGATCGAAATTTTAATGTTGTCGAAATTGCCTAGACGGCGCCATTTTAGTAATATGATAGGCGAAAAGTATTTTAATTCTTTGTCCAGCCAGGAAACTGTTACTTTGGTTTTTATTGCTAAATAAATCTTTGGTTATCTCGTTCGTCCCGTATAAAATTACTTTTAATAAATTGAGGCTCTTAGCACAATAAACATTTCAGGATATGAAATTCAAAAGCTATAAATAAGTTGGTTTTAAAGTTTCTTGCTTGTTTCTTATTAATAGATTTGTGTAGAGTATTTTTTGAAACCTCTTGAGCTCTTGTTGATCGAATTTATTTTTTGCACCATAACGAATGACGGACAGGTGCCAAAAGAGGAAGACCCTTAGAATATTACTTTGCGCCTTTGTGCCATATTTGTGCCATTATGGCACAAAGTAATATTCTAGGGCATGCATTCTATGGGCACTGCCATATAGTTTACTAGGTTTATTCATCCCTTTCGTGAGCTCATAGTGTTGTGCTTCACATTCACATACAAATAACTTTGAAAATCCTACTATTTAGAGGCAGAAGGTGAATGGAGTCTCATTATAAAATAAAAGAACAAACGCAAAAATACCAATTTGATCATGACGCAAGAATTAACCAGGACTACTGAAATGACAATATACTTGTACCTAACTATGTAATTTTGGTTGGACCACATGTTCAATCTTTTATGAACTCTATAACTGTAACTGTGATGATGCTATTAAAGTCTTAGCGACAAGGAACAAGGAAGAGAGAGCGTAACACGATATTTATTGCTTTCATTAAGATCGTATTTGCTTGGATGAACCTCCATTAGAGCTATGAAAACAATTACACAGCTAAGTGTTTTGTGCCAGTCAGGCTGTGGGTAGCCTAGTTGTTGCGACATGGCATTTAACTAAGAGGACGTTGGTTTGATTCCGGGATATTTAGTAAGATAGGTAGTACTAGCTGACCTGACAGACGTTGTCCTGTCTTAATTATGAATATTGAATTCTCTGTCAATTCTATGTCAAACGTCAAAAAGTTACATTAATAAAGTTTATATTGTCCACAGCGCTAAGGTTAGATTAGAGTATTCTTAAATTTTCTAATTTCCGCACAATTTTCTTAATAAGAACCTTCTCCTGACAAAAACAAACACTCTGTACTCTCTTATTTTTTAAAAAACTTATCGATTCGACAGTGATCCGTAAGGATGTATTATGTTCTGTGGTGATCATTAAAAATCTTTGAATGGGTTTAATTTTTAAGTAAGTAAGCGGAAAACTGTCATTGCTTGGCGTTAACTGATATGGTGATGCATTGTGGAATGGAGAGTGAACGGGTCAGTGATCGAATGACAGATGCAAGCAAACGGACGTGACTGGGTTTTTGGGTGCGGAGTGCATTGGACGCTATTTCAAGATAGAGAACCTTGTTAAACTTTAGATAGGTACGTAATTAGTCTTTTATTTATTGATAAGCATGGTTAAACTTATTCAATAATTCGATTGTACAATAAAAATAATAGCCAAAAAAACCATTTAAAAATATGGAATTGCAATTATTGTTTAAACTATTGATGGTATCTTCTATATCTTCTATATCTCTTGAATTTAATATATTTTTTTAATCAATTCGCAAAATCTTAGGCATACTAACATAATCTTCTTCCGGTCTGAAAATGGCTATCGAATTGTCTAGTCTAGACCTAGAGAGATATATATATATATGTATTCTATATAGAATACACCTACCTACCCGATAATGGGTGGTAATATTCTACAAATATCTACTTACTACCTAAAACATTATGCAGTAATTTTTTTATGACTTAGATAACCCAACCCCTCCTTATTTTTAAAAAGCTTTAAATACATTTCAAAAGATTAATGGATGTTAATATTTTAAGGATTGGCTCAATCAAGGATTTGGCTCACAAATTGAATAATCGATTTGCGTGAGTCAGACAGTCGATGAACTTCGTAAAAACTTATCGAAATCGCAAAAACCATATCGAATCGTACACTTGTCTTAATTTTCAGTATGACGAGCACGAAACGACACAAAAACTTTACAGTGAATAATTACCTGCTACCTAAAGAGAAGACCGCAATTGACCGTAACATATCCAGTGTGGAATGTGAATTCCACACTGAAATCAGCCAGTCCATCTCCCAAGGATGTCATAAGAGGCGACTAAGCGAATGTATCAAGGAATGGATAGCAGCATTATCCTGAGTTCCTTCCTGCCTACCACCTGCCAATATTATTGTGATCGCCAATGCTCTTGCCAATAGCGTAGCGACTATGGCAATAGCTCCCCAAATGAGCCTAGAGAGATGCCTATGCCCAGCTGTGGACTCAATTAGGCTAATAATGATGATGAGTTTTAAGCAGTCCTAAAAAGGTTTTTATAACAATTTACCAATGACTAGTTTCTGATTACGTTTCTAGAAGGTTAAATTGAATTGTATATTTATTGTGACGAGTTTGTATCTATAAGATATTCGTCGTCATCGCTGTGTGGCAGTCGCTACATTTTACGATAATGTTTTTCAAATACTTATTGGCGGTGACAAAAATACTATAACTAATCACGTTAACCTTTCTTAGAGCTTATTTTGCCAAATGTTTAGTTTTGATATTGCTATTACTGTAACTGTTACTACTCTGTACCATTGAAAACCAGCGCTTCAACAGCTGCTGTGCCCCTGTATAAAATGTTAAATGATTGCCTTATTTGTCATCACATTACCTATATACTATTTTGAATAGGGACGGGATATTTACCATGGTTTTTGAGTTGGATTGTTTCCCGATATTTTGGCATAGATGCATGCGCCATGATCACTGTTTGAAATGTCAGAAAACAATCAAACTCAAAAATCATGGTAAAAATCCAGTTTCTATTCAAAACAATGACCAAAACCATGATAGTTTAAAAAGTTCCATTACCTACTGTTGCAAGGTTAATATTCTGTTCTAGTTTTAAGTTACTGCTCAATAGAATAATAATAAATAATAATATTAGCTTTTTTATTTCCGACATCATGTGGTCCGGCTTTAAAACAATCTGTGAGAGAATACTGTCGGTAGTATCAGTTTATCTACATTGCAACACAATAGAAAACATGGTACTTACTTATCTACAATAGAAACTTGCCTGACCACCATGTTCCTGCCAAGATTGGGTCAAATTCTTATAAAAGCATTGACACGCAAATTCTACATTTTATGGGTCTTTTCTTATTTAAAGTTCACTCAATACAAATCTCTACACTATTGTTATTTGAAAAGCGTATCTAAATTGCTGTATTTTATGGCTTTTTCTTGCGACAGCTGATTAACATATATAAAACTTTAGTAACGGTGACCTTATGGGAGGGTCAATATATCTGAACAATTTTGAACGCAAAACGTGGCGTCGAAGCGCCGGCTACGATAAAAACGTCAATAAATTAGCATAATAACGATCACAAATTACGTTAGTGTATAAAAATATTCAGTCAGAAGCTTAGTAATTTTGCTTTAACTCATTTTATCATATATCTGAGGAGATTCAGCCTCATAAATTAACCAGCGCGTGCCATGTCGCAGTGGCTGCTTTCCATTGCTGCAGACACATTAATTGCTAAAACATATTTAATTTTTCTATGAATATTATAATATGTTTTTGTTTGGTTCGATTGTAATTTATTATCTTTATTAATTGAATTTTACAGGGTCTACATAATTACATATGGTAGAAAAAACTCAGCATAAACAATAAATATTAGAAGACGCGCAATCTCAGATAAATAAAATACGAATTGTATTCCAGAGAACCTGTCAATTTTAAAACCTTTCATTACAAAATGTTGAAATTTTTTATCTTGGTCTCAAAATAATTAAAGGATTGTAGAGAACTTGTCAATGACTTGTCAATCAATCAAAACAGTAGCATGAATCAAAGACCAAAGTATCTCCGAAAATAACAATAGAAAACATGTGTGGCGTAGACATCAGCAGTTTTTGCGAAAAAGATGGTGTTGTTAGTATTTACAAGCCACTAATTTCTCCTAATATTTGATTACTGGAAGTTTGTGAGTTTTTGTGCATCGAGTTAGGGTGGGCCTTGACTTCAGTCTGTTTGGTGGTGGGCACAAGAAGACATCATGATCATTAGGTAGTGCAGGGTATGATTTTATTTTAGCGGCTTCTCTTTTCAACGCTTGCCGTCGGCGAAGCTGAGGTGGTTCAGGACTGGAACCCAGTCCTGTTTTATCGCCACTTACCACTTGTTGAGAAGAAAACCAAAGTATAGTCTATCAACTATATAAAAAGGGAGTAATACTACTGCTCAACGATTCATGTTGGTAATGCATGTGGAAATTAGAAACTTTAATGAGGAAGCACGTCCTAAGCACCAATTAAACGCTAATTTCCGCAAATCGTTAACGAACCATCATACCTTATTACACCACAATAAAAAAACCTAGCTACCCAACGTTTCAGTAGCATTGGGAGTCCATTTTATATAAGTCACTCAAGTGTTAAGTTGGTACCGAGTGTCAGATAAATGAATTGAAGATTTTATCTCTAGGCAGCAATATCCTCAGGTATTTCTTGATGTTATTTATTAATATCTAGTTTATTCAATGTAATAAACTTTACGACGAAGGTGGGTTTATTCTAGGATAGAATCGTTCACGTAGTATTCTTAGATTTACAATAAGTAAAGAAACAGTGCGTAATGTAGTCTCAGTTATTTTTTTTACAATTGAGATACGTATGACATCATCATCGGCCTAATAAGACCACAGCTGAACATAGACCGTCCCCATATTTAGGGATTACCATAGTCACCACACGGCGGGCGGATTGGTGACCCCAATGTCGATGTTTAGCACTCAAGAGATGCTTATACATCAATTATTTATGTTTCACATAAAAATACTTACTCTTTCAACACACACTACTGAGACCTACCAACTTACCTACCTACTCTTTTATTCATAATTTATGCTATTTATTAAGTTGCATAAACTATATAGACAACGCACAACATAAACGTTTCATCATAGAGACTTGAAATTTTCAGGGTACGTTTGTGTTCGTTAAAGTTTGTATGGAAAAGCTTCACTCGGACGAAGTGGCGGGCATTTCCATTAGTTCTAAGAGCCTTTTGCAAATGCATCGATAATTTATACGTTAGTATTAGATGTTATAACCGATCATGAAGTAAGTAAGTAAGGCAGGTAAGTAGGTACCTGAAAAAAAAAATCAAAATCTGCTAAATCTCTCCCTATTTTCAAGAAGCATTTGCTCAATCATTTTTTAAAAGTCTAGTGTTCATGCATTATTATTATGTATTTACCAACTTGAACTTATATTATGGTTTTTACGTATGTAGGTCTTTTTACTGTGTTTGCATACTTATTGTTTACTACACTACACCACCGTCTTCTATCGTTCTCACCGTATCCAGTCCATCCAAAGGTTGTCTGGAAGAGATCGCTTTGAGCGATAAGACCGCCCATTGTATTCCACTGTGTTATTTTTGTATTTTTTTTGTGTGTTATATGTAAATTCATAATATGTGGTGTGCAATAAAGTGTTTTCTATCTTCTATCAATCTATCTACCTGCTTTAATGAAATATGCCTAACGATTACTAGGTCATTTATGTTGTAGCCTTAAGCATGTGAAAGACACCAACGTTTGTTATGACTGGTTTGAAGACAAAGGTGCAAAGACGTTTGTAAATCGACGCTATAATAGACCTCCTCGATGCGGGCCTGCGGGGGTCGTATACATCGAGTTTATGGACTCCTTTGTTTGAAAACACAAATTACTTGTGCTTTACTGAACGAAAAGGGGTTGCTTGCCTTAGGTAACATATCGTAATTGGATTGTAATATTTTTTTCAAAATGTTTACTTACATTGAAATCACAGCACAATACTTTTTAGTAAAAAAAATTTAGGTGGGCCATTTGCTTAATCCATCAGTATGTCACATAAAAAAAATATTGTAATGCACTCTTATTCTATCTCATAGTATAAAATCCTTGTAGGAAAATCGTCTACTTTATCTACAGTCTAACATATACGTATATGTTGGATGAATAAAGATAAGCATATAGGAATGCTTTTATTCTTAGTAAATTGATATAAAATATATATAAAAACTTCAAATATCTATGTCCAGCAGTAGACTTACAACGCTGATGATGATGATGAAGTTTAAATTGAGGGCTCTTCAATAATTTAAAGTTGAATGCGACCGTTCTCCCGTATGACGTCATGGGAACCGGTAATGCGGGCGCACAGTCCAACGTAGACTTGTTTCGGTTCTGTGGTCCGACTCGGGTTTCCACCGTTTATAGCAGTGCTGCTTTTATTGCTGGCAGTTACCACTATGGGGCGGTTAGGCTTTAACCCCATATGTAAGCATGATCATATTTTGTGGACATTTTTACACAACATCGGCCCCAAACGAAATATAGCTTGTACTATGGAAAGTAGACGCTATGTATCTCTGGGTATTTATCATACTAATATTATAAAGAGGAAAACTTTGTTTGTTTGTATTGAATAGGCTCCGAAACTACTGGACCGATTTGAATAATTCTTTCACCGTTGGGAAGCTACACTATCCCCGGGTGACATAGGCTATATTACATTTTCAAAAAAATTTGGGATCCTTACTAAAACCCGTGCGAAGCCGGGACGGACCGCTAGTGAAATATAAAAAAGTGGGCATGTCTTCTATCCCCGAGCACAGTTCAGATCTTAAGATAGATAAAGATAGTCAAGACTCTTTAAAATGCCTGAAGAGGCATAACTAAGACAGAGGCATGTCTGAGGGCTTAAGATTCGCTTCGAAGTTATATTTTATTTTTTAGTGGTAATAGGTCGACAAACTTTAGGTAAAGGACCGCTCAGCGACCCAATCAATATTAACAAGACCATAGAGTCTTGCAATGTTAGATCCGGTATTATTTCTGCATTGTATTTTTAGCTCACCTCTTTGTAAGCTCTGGCTTGTTCAGCACTTTGTGCAATACTTATAATGGAATTGCATTCCCAGTATAAAGGCACAAAGGGTTTATTTGAAATAGAAATGAAATTCTGAAAGGTACTAAAATAGTACCTACTTACATGCATTATACCTATATATCATGTTTTAAAAACAAAAAGAAGCCAAGAAAGTAAGTTACCTCACTTCTATCCAACTTTGAGATTTGAAGCTTTAAACGAACCGAAAAAAAACGAAGCGTAACACACCCCCTATGAATCGACGACATTGTGAAGTCTGCAGAAAGCTGGTGCATGGAGTTGACCCATATCCAGTTGTATATTTCTTCAAGTCGACGATGATGAATCGTCGGCTTCATCGTCACTTACCACCAGGTGAGATTGAAACCAAAGATATCAATGTGAAAAAGAAACGATCAGATTTAGTAAAATATTGTGGATTTTGAAAAAAGATTTAATTTTTTTAATGTAGGTATTTATTACTTACCAACATGTGTTTTCTTGCGCTATCAAAACAAATGCAAATATTTTTACTGAGAAGTTAATACCATGAAAAGTACTCGATCGATAAGTAGGTAGTACTAGGTAGTTTATTAGCAAAGTGACACCTAGGTATAAGTTTTACGCCACAAACGTTGTTGAAAGCAAATAACTCGTGAACACCTTCATCCTGCAGAAATTAATTGGCGCATCCGTTTTACTCTTCGTTTTGCTTTGAAAATAAATATAGAACCGCAAAGCCATATCAAGATAAACCCAGATGACCCAAGATCATATCAATGGACTCCTTTAAACCTTTTGTAAATAAAGCTACTCCTTAATATTTATAAGACCTGTATTAGTGCCATAAAACCAATTATTAATAAAAACTAAATACGATGAGCATGAGCGAAGATACATGTTTTTCTGTGACAAATGTTTTATTAACAACGCGCGTGTAGGTATATGATATTTGAATATTTGGCCAGGATTCTATTGATAATTTCGTGTTACCACAACGATGCAAGCACGCATTTCTTTCTTTCGTTTTGAAAGCTATCAAAATCAGTTTCGCATCTGAAATGCTGCGAACGCGCTTACATTACTATTATCATACACTTATACTAAACCGTCACATCCCAGCCTTAGGTTATGTCATTTGTCTTGCTTTAGTCCATATTCTTAGCATTTGTCCATTTGTCCATAACAAAAAATACCAATGATAGCTCGGCTTGACAGAACTTGACTGACTCGACTAAAAACTATTTATTAAAAACAATTGACATTGGCAAAATTGACAATACCAAGTGGAATTGGACAGTTGCTAAAGAGAAAAGAAGAAAAAAGCCAGAAACTCAGTTTCTGACAAAAACTATTTAAGCATCACAACAACAAAAGATCCGAAACAAATATTTAAGTACAGATAATTCTGGTCCTGACGTGGTCCTGAATGTCATCACAGAGTTCATGGAAGCTATTTGTGATGGAATGGATCTAAGAATAAGGACAAAAGGAATGGATAGATGATTACTAGTTTTTTTTTTTTAATCTTAGAGTTTATTCTGGCACAAGTTTCATTTTGCATACATCCGGTGCGTTATTGCGGAAGCATAGACAGTAGAGCGATGTTTACAGTCCGTGAAGAAGACGCTTCGTAAACTCTGTAACTTGTGTGCCTTGCGGACAGAGCATATAAAATTAAGTTAAGCGCTGCGAACATCAACGCGTTCAACTTGCGCCTGCAGTGGTTATCAGTTATGTAGAATGAACTCAAGTTTCTTACGACATTGCATGCGATGGCACCACCAAACACTTGACAAAGCTTCATGACTTTAATTTTCAGGCACGGTTAATGGGGGTAGTTAGAGGTACGTCTAAATATAACATTAAGCACATACCCACAATTTGTTGTATTGATATTCCATACGCGACAGGTTGCAAGCTCATCGCTGATGCTAGAATACAAAATGATTAGGTACTCGCGATTTTTCTTTTTTCATTTGAGAGCACTGACATTGCCTCCGTTTTTCTACACGCCTCTGACTACTCTCTTAGACATCCTCAATTAAATATGTACTAAAACGAATATTATGGGAGGCACATGTCATACTAATAGACCTACACATTTTTTTTATTATATTATTATTATTGTAGCTAGAAAAAAACCACATACCTAGGTTGGTACGTAGTACTACTATCATTCTGTATTTCGGCTTCTGAACCTGACTGATAATCGCTCAGAGGTTAATTAATTAACAAAAAACCAGACCGGCCACATGAGCTTGCAAAACTTCTGACAAAATAACTAAAAGGAATAGGCCGAAGATAAGTCTACAATCCACATTATCAAATTATACTAACAGAGCTTAAACTATAAACTTGTAAGCTATCATTTCAATCAGTAGTCATTCACATAACAACATACAAAGTGGACGGCAGTCATTAGCTATAGAAACCTGCCATAAAATGTTCTAATCACGAAATCGCAATTACACAATAAACACGAGCATTAACCTCAGAGTGGGAAGCGAGAGGTTACTTCCTATGCCACGCCCACCAGTGGGCTAAAGCCGACGCCTCACTGACACGAACAATTGAGTGCACATGGCTGCATTTGGAAGTAGCTCTATTTTTTGTGATGTAAGTTGTTAGTTTGACCCAGGACAAACAGTTTAAGAAATAATGTAAGTGGTGTTCTGTGTCCCGATGATAAATTTGATAGATTTTTTATACAACCTGGTGAAACAAGCTACCCTGTACTATGTACTACTTCTACTACTACTGTGATGACATTCGACATCACAAATCTGTTATACTTATATTTAATTTTAAGATTTTCATGAGTTTGCTCGCATTCATGCTTCACACACACCAATAAAGTTCAGCAAATGAGCCCACACAAAGATACGATCATCTCTGGATGAGTCCATTGTTTCATTAGCGTGAAACGGAACCCACGCACTGATGGGTTCCCTGTGGTTCAGACAGCTCTTAGATGTGTCATCTCCAAGTCTCCCACATGGAATCGAACAGTGTTAAACTATCTTTACTACGTAGGTACCTCCTAACCAGAGATTATTAAAAAAAAATGTTGCCACTATTCTCTTTCTGAAGGTTTCATCCGAGAAAGTACTACCAGTACGCTACCGCCAAGGAGGTCAAAGTCAAAAAGCATTTATTCAGTAATATCCACAGGGATAATCTTGAAACGTCTTAAATCTAGGTGAATCTAAGCGCCAGTTCCTCGCGACTCCTAAAGGTATTGCTGTTTCGGTTTGTGGGGTATTGTGTTATGCTGAAATTACAGGTTTTACGTCTAAGTAATGACAAAACAGTGGCAAGACTAAAGTATTCTACCAGTCATCTGGTTCTAATAGTACGGTTCCTTTAATTTAAGCTACCGTAAGCGTATTTTTGAATCACATTGAATTTTCCGCCCGTATTGACCTCATAATTCATCGGTAGAGCTTACTGGCATGGCAAAACAGGAAATTAATTTTTCATATTCCATATTTTACTTGCCTGCACGTCGTATAAAAAAATCTAATATTAATATATATTATCATCATTAGCTGTTCCAAACGGAAAGAATATATCTACATAGGTTGGTACTTTACTTACACTCGATATATTTTTCATTTTTTGTTTTAGGGCTTGTACACCAATAGTTGAGTACTAGACTATTATCTAGCATTATGAGTAGCGTATGTTAGCACCGGTGGTCTAGTGGGAGTGACATTGCTTTTTAATGCTAAGGTCGTGAGTTCGAATCCGGTCGTGCACCAATGGATTTTTCTATTCGAAAAAAATATATGTGCAATGCCAGTGTCCAATTTCCTGTGGATTAGGCCGACTAAGCTATGAGTATGGTATATGGCCTGGGCAAGCCTACTAAAACTCTGCCCCAGGCACTACAGCGCCCCGTAAATAATAATAATAATGCTCGACAATCCACACAGCATCATCTAGCCCCAAGCTAAGCAGAGCTTGTGTTATGGGTACTAGATGACTGATATACTTAATACAATATATTACATACATAGATATTTTTATTATACATAGAAAATACCCAGATCACCCGGAATAAATTTTTGCAGATTGTACAAACATTTATTCCAAAGCGGGAATCGAACCCGCAACCTCCTGCGTCGCAGGCGGACTTTCACCCGCCGCGCCACATCGGTCGTCAAATATAAATAGGGGTATGAGTGAAAGAGTTGCCTCCGCCCGGTAACGCTGTTTGCCCGGTAACGCTGTCGGAAATCGCTAGGCGATTATACCAGCATTTTAGTCCGTTCGAAAAAAAAAAGAGTTGCCTCTGACGCTGTATAAATCATCTACAATAGATTCTTACTTACACACGTATCTTTAAGTTTTTCCATAAGACAAATTCACTTTACATTTATACCAAAACCTGTAGGTTAAGATTCGAAAGTTTGACTAATAAATAGCTTAGATAAGGCAGAGAATAAGTACGAGTAGCTAAGGTGTAAAATTTAATTAATTAAAACTTAAGTAGTGATTAACCCCGACTGTAATCTGTTTAGTCACAGGCATTTAAACTCAAATTTCCATCAATTAGGCCCGGTATTCGGTATTCACCAGACTCCGTTGATATAATATTTAAAACCGACCTATGATATTATCAGCTAAGCCAATGTGGGTGATGGGCCTTATTTCGAAATCAATTAAGTTTATTACGTTTATAATTAGCTAACTAACGAGCGAAATAAAAAGCCGGCATCGTCAGATTTTAATAAATTTCCTTTTGATAAGCTAATTTTTGTGGTACATTTACGGGTGCTGATTTACGGGACCTTACTTGGTCTGAACATAAATGCATAACAAAATATTTCGTTTAGATTCATCATCATCATCATCATCATCAACAGTCTGTAGAAGTCCACTGCTGGACATAGGCCTCCCCCATACGTTTCCAGGAAGACCGATTCTGAGCCCTCTCCATCCATCGACTTCCCGCGGTCCTAACAATGTTGTCTGTCCATCGGGTAGGAGGACGTCCTACGCTTCGTCGTAATGAAATGAAATATTTTATTTGCGAAAAACATGGTTAGGAGTTCTTAAAGTAGTTAGGCACAGTATCACATAGTTTACATAGGTCATTATCAATATTATTATCATTTGACCATAAATTATATGTACGTATATGTGTTTGTGATTTTTTTTTAAGCTACCTGGTGGAATAAGTATATGGCCCACCGCTAGTGGAAAGTTGGTAGTAGAGCTACCAACTCCACGAAATCCAACAAGTCGATATTTTTCATGATCATTTATGTACTATTATTACTATTGCTTTACATAAGAGTATTTTTAAAGTTATTTTCAACTGAGATTGTAAGTGTTTAAGGTGCAAACTGTAAGCTTTCTGTATGTTATTAAATAAATACCTACGTATGTGTGGGGTCCATTATTATATGAACCGTTAAATTTTGTCTCGTATGCAGCCGGCTCGACTCAAACACAGATGAAGAGCATTTCCCTGCCCATCCACAATGCCACTCTCAATCACGCCGACAGATAATATAACTAAGATGACATGTCCTGTTTATCTGTCTTGCTGACAAATTGGACTTGAACGTGAAGCTTGCTAGTAAGGCTATTATAGCTATCCTACTTCTGAGTACTAAGTGGGTGGAAAGATTTGATAATGGAGTCCCGTTCGGCGCAGCGAAGCGAAATGAAATGGCATCATTAGTTCTTTGGTTAAATGAACAGATAAGTTGATGACACTGTATATACTGGATTGGATACATACATATATAATAACCGAATCGCCAAATGAAGCTTGTATGAATTAAATGCAAGTCGTTTAATTAAACGACGCAAAATGCGAAAGAGAACTTACTTTAAACAATAAAAATTAGAAAAATACGTACTGTTTTTGCTCATCACGGGTTACAAAGGCCACCTATTCTTAACATTCTTAATGGCATGATACTCGCCGTTTCGTTCGCTATTCATTTCATATTTCATATAAACTTAAACCTCCACTGAGTTGAATGAACGACGACCGATGTGGCGTGGGGTGCGAATGTCCGCCTGCAACGCCTCCTGCGTTCGATTGCGGGTTCGATTCCCGCCTTGGGATAAATATTTGTACGATCTACAAATATTTATTCCGGGGCTCTGGGTATTTTCTATATATAATAAAAAATATATATGCATGTTATGTAGGTATTGTATTAAGTATATCAGTCGTCTAGTACCTATAAGCTTGTATTATAATACAAGCTTATAGGTAGAAAGTTATTTGGTAAAATATAACAAAGTTTATGGTAAAAAGAACAAGATTAGTTAGTTAAATAATATAATTTTATATGGTATTCAATTAAATTTTACTTTAACTATTGTAGGTAGAATGTACCAAAGCTGTTTAGTAATTATTTTACCAGCTTTAATGGTAGTCAGCCAACCGTCGCCGGTTTGTAAAATCAACTTAAGTCAGCGGTAGGTCCTCATTTAAACGGTTTGTTTGTTTGAATTTATCAGGAATTTGATACATTCAAACAAATTTTGTCTTCAGTGTATGGGCTGCTTATATAGCTTGGGGCTAGATGATGCTGTGTTGATTGTCCAGCATTCATATTATTATTATTATAATCTTAAGAATTCCTTTTTTAGTACATCCCGCACGCACCAATACATATTCCCTGAAAGTTTCAAGTCCCTTGTAACCAGCGGCTTAAGCTGTGCGTTGTCTATATATATACTTTTCAGTGAGTGAGTCAGTCAGAACAAAGATTCTTATGATTGTTATAAATTTAAATATTTTATAAACCTGAAGAAACTAAAACGTAGATTTTTCTTTGATTCTGTATGTGCCTTAAAATATCGAATACATCATTGTAAATCGTTAATTACATACCGTTAATTACTTCAATCTATATAATGTCATTCGGGCTCATTACAAAGTAGAATGGACCACTTTATATCGATACCCTGAATTCGCCTTTCTACAAAAACCGAAACAGGTTCACCAGGCGTACACGTTCACGTACTGTGTACTGTCGAGAGACGCCTAAAATTTACCCAACTAATTCTAGCCATAATGGCCTTACCTACTTATATCATACTACCTGACCCGTGCCCACTTCGTTGGGCGGTAAACATGTTTACTTACAAATCTTAACTGAAGTAAAGAAAGAAAGAAAGAAAGAAAGAAAGAAAATTATTTATTTGCCACATTAAACACTGATACAGATACACCACAATACACCAAACATATAATTAGGCTAAGTAGTACTCGATGTCGCCAACAGATGGCGTTAATACGGCATAAAATAGCGGCCGTTCGCAGTTTCGCCCGCGTGGCAGTTTTTATCCGATCCCGTTATTTTTTCGGGATAAAAAGTAGCCTAAGTTATTCCTTGTTACATTAGCTATCTGCCAGTGAAAGTCCCGTCGAAATCGGTCCAGCCGTTCCAGAGATTACCCGGAACAAACAGACAGACAGACAGACAAAAATTTAAAAAATGCTATTTTGGTATATGTATCGTAACATTCCTATGTATGTAGTAAAAAGCGGTTATTTTAATATTACAAAGAGACACTTCAATTTTATTTATTTGTATAGATTTTGTCATAAAACTATATTACATTATGAATTAATGTCCTTTTATAAAACACCTGCGTAGGGAGCCGACCTCGCGGCTGAGCCGCGCGGGTACCTTACTCATAAGATCTAAACTCCCGCACGCGCACCCCCACCTTGGTGACGCTCACCTCGCAACGGGCCGTGCAGCAGAAATTGTAATATTTAAATTTCGCCATAACTTCAAAACCAAACGTTCCAATTTTAATCATTCAAAGACCAAATATTACCAAACATGAACTGTACTTAGTGATAAAATAATTTATTTCGATAAGGATTAATAATATGAGTAAAATAAATGCGTTTAAATGTAGTCCAAAAAAATTCAAAATTTTTAAATAAAAAAATGGTTGTTGTGCCTCACTCGACATAGATAGGTATAGTGTGTCGCGGACTTTTTTGTAGATATTTATAAGATCTACAATTATTTAGAACATTTTATGGTTCTATCTTTTATAGTTGAGGCAGCGTACGCAAAATTAGTAACTTTTCTGGTTGATTTTTTACATCTTGTGTCTGAAAAACCTAAATATTTTACGGAACGCTATTTTTTTCCAAAATAAAATTTAACTTATGTTACTCAGTGATAATGTAGCTTTCTAATGAAAAAAGAATTATTAAAATCGGTCCAGTACTTTTTGAGTTTATTCGTTACATACAAAAATACAAATCTTTCCTCTTTATAATATTATTAGTGTAGACAATGTAATAAACTGACAGGCACACAAAAGCAATGTCTCATTTTACCTAAAAACGAGTGCAAGTATAAATCACAGAATACAATTATATCCTGTATAAATAGAACTATGAAAATTAATTAGGTACTAACCTAGTTCAGAAATAAAAACAGCCCAAAACAAAACACTACGTCTTATAAGTACTGGAAAAACATATCATATTGTCTCAAAAAATACACATGGTAATGCATTCGAAATTCGAATCTCCTAATAAAAATATTTCTATTTCCCTTCGTTCGACATTTTCCATTTGAGCGGGAATTGCGGATGTGATGGAACCCCTGATTACAAATATCCGGGAATAATTCGGTAATGCGTGGCAATGCTTGTTTCAGGGCCATTTCCGGCCTCTAAAGCCCTAGTCCCTAAAGACCTTACTGGCTGATGTGTTGTTTTGACATTTGTTTTCGAAGTCATCACAGCTGTAGAATGGGGTGGATTTGTGCCATTCAATTGAAGACCAGTAAGGCATGTTGTCTATAAGTTCGATATACTTCTACACTATACCTGACAATAAATATTCAAACCTTGTAAAGTTAGTAATAGATTCAAATACTGTCCTCTTGCCAAGCATTTTAATGTAATCAGCAGCAGTACAAAATTATTTTTAGTTTGAAAACATCCTAACTACTTGATTTCGAAGCACTATTCGTTTATGTTTAGACTACCGAAATGCGCGTGACTTCGTCCGCGTAAAATTATTTTTATACAAACTTCAACCCCTGCTGTCCCCGTTTAAAGGCGCGTTTATGCGGCGCGAAAGAATTCACGCCGTATAAACACGCTCTAAGGGTTGAATTTCGAGAATACACTTCTACGCACCAATACAAATACAACCTGAAAATTTCAAGTCTCTACTACCAGTGGGTTACGCTGTGCGTTGTCTATATGTCTGTAATGTATTGTATTAAGTATATCAGCCATCCTAGTACCCATAACACAAGCTCTGATTAGTTTGGGGCTAGATGATGCTGTGTGGATTGTCCAGCAATAATTATTATTATTATATCCAAAAAAGGAGCTTGTTGCATATTTTCAATTGTAACTAAATATTTCTGTAGTAGCTGCTGTAGTTAAATAATTTCATGATTTAAATAATTATTCACTTTTGTGTATATATTATTGTAGTTTTTACTATATTCCAATAATATAATACCTACATACACATAAATACAAAGCAAAATCATCCCAGTTTCCACAGAGATCTTCGATCGCTTCGCTCTTCGTTCAATAAATATTTATTCACTCTTTAATTGTATTGTATTATCCAACATATTTGTAAATTTCCCGCAATTTTGCGCACCGAATTTTCGATTTCAAAACCTATTCTATTTTATGGCTGAATTGAGAGCCAATGTCCATTTATGGCCAGAATGAAAGAATATATATAGCTCTAGAGTTTACTCTAAGCACACAGTGCACACACACTACAGCAAATATTATTAGGTAAGGTATTTAGCTACTGAAAAAGATAAAATTAAACAGACCTTAAACTCACATTCTACATGTTAAATGAGGAGTCAGTTGGGTGGGTTCCTATTAACGTTGCTTTAAGACCTAAGTACACTTCGAATCTTTTGTGCTTCTAGTGGTTGTCGCTCTATAGAGGTATTCAACAGGGATCACTTTGCACCATCTTAAGATAACTTACCTACTCCATATGATACCTACTCTAATGGGTTTCAAACCAAAATATGCTTGCGATTTATTCTTTAGGCTAGGCATACATATTCTCAAATCTCCGACCGTAATCTAAATAGGAACGGAAACAATAAAGAGAGAAGTAACGACTTTCCAATCATCCAATTCTAAGGACAATAAAACTACAGAATCAATCAGTCTACAAAATAACAGCGATGCATTTCAATTTGCAGCTGACACCAACGCCAATACATGCATGGACATTGGACAGCGTTAGGTAGGTAGGTATGTAGGTCGAACACATCCGATGCATTTATATCATCCCGATAATATTGTACCACTGCGGTCGACACACGCATACAAAGCTGGCAGTTCTACACTACGAGACACTTCTAAACTAAATAACATACATTTCACGGCTCTGAAGAGTCAGTGTTCTTAAACGTTGAAAGAAAACATTGCGAGTAAAGTTAGTATTCTAGCAGCGGTGATGGGCTTACAACCTGTCACGTAGGTATGGTATATTAACTAATGGAAAATATGGGTATGTGCCAAATGTAATATTTGGACGTATATCTGACTACCCCCTTAGACGTCCTCAAAGGATTTTGAGTTGGTACTAGGAAATCTGAGAGATAAACTTTCCTGGAGAAAGGAAAGTCTGTTTTTTTTTTGGAAAAGAGGCTGTTTTTTTTGAGAGTAAAATGTAGAGAAGGTAGGATACTTATCGGAAACACTGCTTTTAACCGTTATTACGAGGACAATAAATATTGCTTATACAACGATACATGTACTTTGTTGCAAGCGACTGACCATCTTCCGCAACCAAATTATATTCTTGGTCATTTATTTTATCTAATTGCCAGTAGGTATACCATACCTACCAGACAGGTTTCTCAAAACAATCGACTTTGTGAACTTCGTATGTAATTTTTCACCTAAAAACCTGTATCATCGACTGCAGGCTATAGCCTACTTCCGCCGCCCACACTAAACTGTATAGGTAGTAGGTATATTCATGCGCTAAAATCAATAAAATAAATTTTGATCGGTGGCATTGCCCTCGGCATTATTGTGTGTGATATATTTGTCATTAATAAGACTGTATCCCATTAGACTAATTGATCACGTACTATTTATTTATTTGGTAATCTAAGTTTGCGAGCCGAGAATGGCACTTAATCTAAGGGGGAACATTTGTATGGATCTGAGTGTTGGGCCACCAAAGGGACGGATAAAAGAGTACATGCAGTGGAGTTACTGAAGTTGACAGTTGCGTGAACGTAAAATAACGTAAACAATCCAATATAGAAAATATGTATAGTAAGTAATGTAATAGAAAATGGTAAAAAGACGGAATCGACATAAAAACAACTGTTTGTTTATTTGTACGATTGCTTGTACACGCATCACGCAAGAACTACTAAATGAATTTTGATGCGGATTGCAGAATTAGTTAGGTTTTAGGCCAACTTAAAACTTAGCATGGGTTATATTGAGCTGTCATCTCTAAAACGGGTTTAAAACGATGATGATTTTTTTTATAAAAAATGCTAGCGAAGTCGAGAGCAGGTTAGCAAGTATAGGTAATACAATTTAATACATATCGAAGAATCATTTTTATCCACTAATTTATTTATTTATTGTCCAGCCCGCGTGCGAAAACAGGTTGCTTTGCCCACCGCCGCGCCGCCATGCACCATGCGATGTATACACCTAGCATCAAAGTATTGGATGCACAATGCTGCATAGGGTCCTTGGTGGACGTGTTCTTTGAAGTTATTACTAACGTAATTTTAAGAAAATTTACAGAAAATTGAAGTTGATCGTACCAGTGCTTATATATTATCTTTATTTGAGCGTGTTCACCAAGTTTATGAACAGCGGGTTTTTTATTTTCACAGTGTATAATTTCTTTTAGATTACAAATGGTCAGAAAAATTTACTTTCACTGTACGTGAAACTAACCAAAGAACGTAGGCGGGTAGTAAACTTAATTTCACTCGGAATAGGGGTCTACTTACATATGCATGTATCCTACGTGTCGGGACGTTCAATCACTCAGTCAGGCTCTCACCAGAGTTGATTAAACGCCGTATTGTTGGTATTGTGTCAATTTCACGCACCGAACGACTGATTGCAAATAAATCTATACGAACGAACCGATCACGCTAGGGGGTTCCGTTGAGTGCTTATTACAAAGCTATTGGCTGGCTACTAAAGCCATTTGATATGCCTGAAGTGATAAAAACCAGTGACATCATGATATGGTGGTGATGCGCAGTTCTATTATATGAGGTTTTTCTTCCACTTTTACTCGTTCACCACTCTTTTGTTTACCTACCTAGGCTCAAAAAGGCTCAATTGGCTAAATAAGTTCAGTTTAACCAGACTTAGGTTAAGATTTTAACTGGGATTATTGACTAACGCCCATACTTTTAAACATTGCTTAAGAAATGATAATAGTTTAGTCTGTAATACTTTAGGTGAAAATAATTAATAACATACATACTATCCCTGTCATATTATGCTCGAAAAAGTCCAATCGATTTTGACTCTTCTCCAACCACGGAATTAAAATAGGTACTACAAAAATACCTTTGGCATTATTAAGACTATTATAAATCACTATAGAGCTCCAATTCACAAGAGAAAATGGTTCAATTCAAGCTGCAATTTTCCACTGCATGAAAGGAAGAAAAATATGAAGAAAAAATTTATCGCTGCGACCGAACGTTAAATCCGAGCAACGACACGGGATAAAACCGGTTCAAAGTATTATTCCGTATGGATATAGTTAAGCAAAATCATTTTAAACACACACGTTTAATCTTGGTAATAATAATAAATCTTTATTTCAGACAACTACAGTCCATATTACAAAACATACACAATAGAATAAAATACATAGACACAAATAAAGAAATTAAAACAATCGCTAATAAGAGACTAAAAATAAATAAAATAAAATAGCATCGCGACTTTCATCCCCAAGCACGGTAGATAATAGACTAAATAATTACATTAGAGGGCTTTCAATGTGTAATGCTTAGCCTTCTTTCATAAATATGGAAATTTAAGAAAATACTATAAGAAAAATACTAGTTATAAAAAATAAATACTAACAAAAAGATTACCCAATCTCTCGATGTGATCATTATGTGAGAGAGGGATTTTCATGACTGGCAAAAGATAGGTCATAAAATCAAGAGTGGAACCATTTCCATTTCAGAACTTTCCAGAATTAGGTACTTCCTCGCTGATAGGTAAAAGGATCGTAATAAAAAGCGGAACTTAAAACCTTCAGGACCATGAAATGCGGACCCTGTTAACTTGGAAAGAAGTGAATTCTTCACTTACCTAACAATAATTTGCGGTAACAATGAAATGTTCCAGGGGTTGCCATAAAAATTATGTACCTAGCCAGACCGCCCAAGCGGCGAACTTTATCCCGACAACGGCTTTACGACACGCGAAAATAGCTTTGGCATGGTAATAAAATAAAACAATACAGTGCTGTTTCAACTTATTCTAACAATAAAACATGCATCGCACCACACGCATGCACCTTTTTTTGCATGCAACCGAAAACCAGAAACAGCATAGATAAAATTTATTTAATTGAACCTTTTTTATTTCTGTATCTTTCTATTTCTATATATACCTTGCTTGCCTACACCTAAAATGTTCCGCAGCTCAATTTCGATCCACATCTAAACGACTTGTAAATAAGCATCTAAGCTAGGCTTTACTAAAATTTATTCGATGTTCACTAAAACTTTTTAGAAATGACTAGTCGTCCCCTGGCAAAACATCATTTTCAGACGTAAGTAGTCACCGCTTTTGCTAAATGCTTAGTAGCATTTGCGATTCGGATACAGTGAATGCTTAGAATAATAACTGCTTATAATTATTTTAAGAGTAAATACAATAGCTTCGTCTCAAAGTCAAAGTTAATAAGCATTTATTCAGTAATATCCGCAGGGATCATGTTGAAACGTTTTAAAGCTAGGTCTCTAGAGTAGGTCTTGGTTTGTTGATATGATATTTTTCTAGCGCGTTGATTGCATATTTGTAAAGGGCCTCTAGTTTCAGGTTTCACACACAGGAAATCAGGTAAATAGCAGGTCAAATGAAAGAGACACAGTCTGAAACTATTGCGACTTCCAGAGCAAGCACAAAGAGGACTCCCAAATCACGATTGGATGTTACTGCTCACATTCACTAGCGTACACTAACGTATATACGCGTCTCAAGTACTCTGCCTCTCTGTATGGAAAAAAAAGAAGAAAAAAACCGGAGATGGGTAATATACCTATATAACTGTTGCTGTGCGTTACTTTATATATTGAAAAAATTTTACTAAATGGCAGTGATTTCTCATTTACGCTCAAGAAGTACCTTCGTAAACGAGGGCCGTACTGCCGCATATCCCTTTGTATGGTTTGTTTGTATATCTACAAGAAAGTTTCCATCGCTCGTCGAAGGTGTTACCCCTCTCCTCGACCTCGAATGTTTGCAGGAGCGAAATTGAAAAACTTCATCCCTCTTCAACTTGTGGTGAGGTGTTTTTCAATAATGGCGGATTTTGCGAAATATCAGCCAATTTTTCGTAAATAGGTTTTCATGTAAACAAAGTTTGGTTATTGGTTCTCAAAGCAAAGATTGGAAAGGATCAACAATTATTATTGAACTTAGTGACTAAATTGTCTACTAGACTTTTTTTGATTACATTTGGATTGATCAATACAACTCTTAATCCTTCGTGGTTCCTCTATTTGGAAGATCGTGACTTGATGCAGTTTTTTCTAAGTTTGTATCCATCGGTTTCTTAAGATACCTGATTTAGAGCCAGGTACATATACGGTCACTAGACGTACACAAACCAGACATCCATTCATGGTTGACATACCTACGGATAGTACACATAGTGTTTTGCTTCAACTTTTATGCTTTAATGAATAGGTACGTATCTTCTAAGTAATCGCTGACCGTATCATTGCTTAGCATCAGGTGAGACAGCGTTTAAATAATTGACTAGGTACTTGTAAAAAGGTGCTCCATCCATATATATACCTAGTAAACGAAGTGTAATATGGTGTAGTCTACAACGCATGTACTTATAGCTAAAGTTAGTTGAAAAATTGTATCTATATAGGTATATATTGTTTATAAAATGACTCTGTAGTAAAACTAACTTGTATATAACATTATGTTTTTAGCGCCACAGTGTTACACTGTACTTTTCACTACGATTACGAGAAATATATAATACGGTCACCAAGTCAATTCGTAAATAGATAATTTTTTTAAAGATTTCGCACCAATGTCTTTTTTTATTTCTTTTGTAGCCGCATTCAGCCGCAACGTAATGCTCGCATTCACTAAAGAGATCGGTATTCGGAGCTTTTCGTTCCATTTTCAAAAATAAAATGATGTTATTTTTTTATGGAACAGTAATAAGTCGAGTTTTTATTTAAGATTATTCTACTCATGAATAAATACTTTTGCGGTTTTGTGAGCTCGATGATAACAGACAAAGATTAATAAATAAATTATTTTTCCCTAATGCTATTTTAGTTTCGCTCTGGTACGCTACAATGACGGTCTTTTTGTGTCTTTTTATTAACGAGCATAGCATTTACACAGATTTAGTAAATGATACAAAAAATTATTTCCATAGTAAAATCCTCACTGACAAATTGTTTTTTTTTATATAGCTTACTGATGCAGAAAACATCCCATCTAATGTTAAGCGGTAGCCATTACTTATAACAAAGTTGGAAATGTGCCTTAGGGCGCACTGCCCTTCACCTATCAATTTGAGACCTATATACCTCAAGCCTCATGTGCCTGTAGTTTCACCAGCACCCAAATATTTCAACCCAAAACACAGCAGCGCTGATTAGCGACAGAAATGAGCAAAAAGATGTGGGTATTAAGTACGCGGCTAAAAGAGATTACAAGACAAGGCAATTTTATATGTGAAAAATAAGTTAAATAAGGGATTATGAGGATTATCCACATCCAGGAAAATGACGTACCACACGCCCACACCCTTTCTTCTTGATGTAAACCCTATATTGACGTCGAATTTACTCTACTGTAATTATGTAGGTGCTACGTATATGCTACATAATACGCTACGCAGGCTACGAGTGTGCTACGTGTGCTACGCGGATGCTACGAACTTACTACGTAATAATCGATGGTACGAATGGTTATTAAAATCTAATATCTACTCTCGGTAAAGTAGTAGTAGTAGTATCTAACATCGGCAATGGATTTGTAACTTGTCACGTATGGAACACTAACTACCAAATAACTTTTAATTGCCCATCAGCATACTGAATCTCTCTTGTAGAGATACAGGTATTTATTTTTCACGTTTAATTATTTGTACCTAGCTGTAAGTTCTTTTAAAACTCTACAACTCTGAAAGTATTTGAATTATTGTTATTATTTTTGTTTACTTCATAACATTCTTAAGAACCTACTTTTGAAAATATATTTAACGCTTTGTACCGGGGTAATAGTTGTGAGTTTTCTCCTGTAAACTGCGCTGAAGAGGAAAATAAAATAATCACCATCCTTTTAAAGCAGGTAACAGGGAAGCCCCATAAGGCTTTTATGAAATTCTGTGATAAATAGCGGGCTCATTCAGCTAATGGAGGCCGAGAGTTATTTGGTGAAACACGGTGAAATACGAAGCGTGTTTTCACTGAAAATGCATTGACAAATTATAAGGCGGGTTCACGTCTTTAGCTCAACACCTACATGCTTGCTTTTTATGAGTAAAACGACGCAACGATCTTGCATTTACGGTGAGTTGTCTAAAATAAAGTGTACCCATTTGGTTATTAGAGACCAATAGTTAGCGACCAACGAATAGTCGCTAAATATTGGTCTCTTACACAAGCTAAAAGTCGCACAACGGGCTATGGAGATATCAATGCTAGGAGTTTCACGAGATAGAATCAGAAATGATGAAATCCGTAGAAGAACCATTGTCACTGACACCGCTCTAAGAGTCAGCAAGTTGAAATGACAATGGGCAGGCCATATAGCTCGTAGAACCGACAACCGCTAGGGAATAAAGGTTCTAGAATGTCGACCACGTACCGGAAGATGAAGAATAGAACGTCCTCCTAATCGATGGACTGGCGATATTGATAGGATCGCGGGAAGTCGATGGATGGAAAGGACTCAGAATCGTTCTTCCTGGAAACGTATAGGGGAGGCCTATGTCCAGCAGTGAACTTTAACAGGCTGATGATGATGATATGGTTATTCTACCGAAAAGAGACAAAGAGAATGAGGGCTTTTGCTCGATTTGCTGTGGGAGACAACGGGTTCCCGTATAGTATAACTATGATTTCTGACTGAGTAGATGGAATCATCGAAATTCAACCCCTTTTAAGGGGTTGAATAGTGCCGCTCTGTTGATAAAAATAGCTTTAAGCGAACGAAGTCGCTTGTGAATTCACTAGTATTATATATTTAGATAAGATTACTCACGTATGTATTTAGAAATTACAATTACCCAAACACCGCTAGAAAGGTTTCAGGTGAAATCCAATGCACCTTGCACCCCTAATATTGGGTTGAATATCGCAATGCAGTAATTCCATCAGTTGATCACAGTCAGTCAGAGTTTAGTTCCGGTGTAGTGTGAAATCGATTTAACTCCGCCAACTGAGCCTAAGCCGCATTATGTAGACTTAAGTGGCAAAGCCACAGCACAGATTGATAAACAGTAAGCTCTACCATAACTTAAGAAGTGCCTTTTCTGTTATTTTTCATTTTTCTTTTTAGCTTCATTTCATCTGGTGCGGTGATCTCTTTCGAATTGCGCGTATCTATTTATCCACAGAATACATCATATTTAGCTTGTATTATTTTAACAAGCAGCCCCCTCCTTTCTACATACAAGCCATGGCTTAGTTAGAGTGAGGTACTTAAATATGTTTGGCCTCCGGTCTGAATGCACAACTGACCTGAAACCAGAATAAACATTTTGTATATTTTTGTTCATTCTTAAAATGTTGTAAGACCGTATTGAACAAACGTTTTTATTTATTATTAAATTTATTATTGTAACTTACTTCCTAGAATAAAGCTACTTAGATCTAGATTTTGAAATTGCTACTTCATACAAAGGTATATAACCAGTGTAGCTATGAACAATTTTGTCTAGAACAAATAGGTAGGTAGTTACAAAAAATACAAATTAAGTAGGTATATAAAAATACTTTTATATACTTAATCTGAAAATCGCATCCTGATTGCGTCTTATAAGTATTCTCGTCTCACATTGAAGTTATCTGTAAGCACCTATTCCTATTCTCCTCTTGCTGGCAACTAAACACTCGCATTTTCTGTTGTTGATTAATTCCCAAAAGGATCTTCGCTCAATACCCGCGCTCACTAAACAATTTCCTTTGTCTGTACGTACTAAGCCGATTAGGAAGCACTCTATAATCAGATCAGGCGGTCAAGCGGGCCTGGGTGAACGAAGTGCGTGTAAATTAATCTACGGACGAGTAACCTACCATCAATGCCAGAATATATGTGACGAACGCAAAGATTTTGGAAACCTTCAAAAAGTCTTCAAGAAAAACGAAAACCATACTGAAAACTGCTACAAAATAATCTTTGTAAAGTATTAATAAACCATAGGGTTCTTTGATATGGGGAAAATAGACAGTCAGACAGGGTCCAAAATCGCGTGAAAAGTGTTTGTTCCTGAAGAGCCTTTAGATAAAGAGTGCCGTAGAGCAAAATAGTAGTTTCAGGTGGCACAAGACTTTATGCTCAAGCAAGTAGTAGATCTCCCAAAATCCATGCACGGTCAGTTACTAATTCAATGTAAGAGCAATAACGAGGGTCTATAATGCCCTCTCAAGCTGACGACTATTACAGACGGAGGACATGAATAAATAACTCTCCGGGATCCCGGGACTTACCGGGAACAGGCTGAAGGAAGTGATAATCTGGGTTTAGAAGCTCTACTACTAGCAGTAAATAAATAATTCTTGGATAAAAATAAATATTACCAAGTCTTCAAACCGTAATACACTGAAAACCGGTAAGTGATAATCCGATACCTAATCGTATTTATCCTTACATAATCTGTTTTGTTGATTTAATTTCTTATTGTATAGGCACATTTACCAGCATTATTTAGGTTTACATTTATTATTTTTTTCATTTTTATTTTTAGTCTTAAATACTTGGTTTAGTGGGTAAATTGTGCGTGGCGAAGACCAGCGTCGGTTGCATACCTAAAATTTCAAGTTTTGGATCTCAAATAAATAATTTCTTTATTCATTTCAAAGTCCCTATATTTTTATGTGTGCAATACATATTTGCAAATTTTTTTTTATATTTTGTCAAATTACAATAATTTTAAGGTAGGTATGTAGGTACTCGAGTGTTACCTATACGAAATACCATCCTACTTACGCTTCCGATTGGCACTGATCTGGATCAGTTGAGCTACCTTTAGATCGTTTGCAACGGTCTGTAGATAGCTCAACTGTTTCACATGTATTTTGTACATACCAATTATAAATACTTGTATTAGCTATAATTTTCTTTGTAAATAAATGTTACTTGTAAATAGATAATTTCATGGGTGCCACGTTTCAGTTGTGTAACCAACATAAGAAGGCGTTACTTGTCTTGCCAACATGTCCACTTCGAAGCAATGTACAGCTTACACAATAGCAACTCGGAAAGTTATTGAATTAGCTGTAGCCTGTAGGTAAGTTAGGTACAGCGCCTACAGTACAGTATAGTTTAACAAAATCACGAGGCGAACCAGTTTCCATTCCAGCAGCCCAGAGTAGGCATTAATTTTAACTACCACTTTTTTTGATATTTAGATCGTGCTCAAAATGGTAAGTACCTAAGTTCCTATGGGCTTCAAATCCCGCTTCTAAGATCCAATACATTATTTTAATTCCGATCGTTGTCAATGTTCTTTGTTGGTGGTATTAGCTGTGCCAGTGCTTTCAAACGGTGAAAAAAAACATAGTGAGGAAACCAGTTAGTATTCTAGCAACGGCGCGGCGATGGGATTGTAACCTGTCACATAATGGAATACCAATTACTGCAAAATGTGGGTTTGACCAAGCACAATATCTGGACATACCTCTAACTACCCCCCTTAGATATCCTTAAGGAATCTCGAGTAGGTACTTGGTACTAAGAGATCAGAGGGTAGGTATATCTACTGTGAGTGGGGATTCAAGTCGTGAAGTTTTTTTTTTTTAGTTTCGATTGTTGTAAATACGGTAAGTTGGATACCTGTCTAACTAATCTACCTACCTACTGATGTTTCAAGGTTCATTTGTTAGCTAAATGATACGATCATTACCCAAGATTAAAGAGATTATATTATTTTAATGGAGATTTATTCATAAGGGATTCTGACGGTATGATCATGCGGCTAAAAATCGACACGCGAAAATTATGTTTCAATTTGGTATTCAAGATTAGCATTGTGAACACAGTATAGGTAGAATACCTCCTATAAGAGCTTTATAAATTAGATAGGGAACTTTACCTATGTGAGTAGGTAAAGTAACCTACCAGATGCCGAGCCGCCTGCTGCTACCACCACCAGCCGAGAGCTGTTTGCCAATGTTATTGGGTCAGTTTACAACTTCTGAAACACAAACAACAAACCTAAACTTATACAATTAAAGGTTCTTGCGCAATTCGAAGCTATGAACGATAATGAATTGCCTCTTTGAACTCATGAAATTAATTATCTGAGCCTTCAAAATAAAAGACGGGAAAGAGAATTGGCGGTTAAGGGAAAAATTTGCCCTTATAAGGCTTCAATGGAATCAATAAACTGGAAGAGCGAATGGTACAATGCGGCCTCAGGAAATTGATAGTTCGTCACAGCTCAGTAGGCAGTAGTAGCCCTTGCCTTCTGTGCAAGGTGGTGGGTTCGATTCCCATCGAGAACAAACATTTGCGTGATGATCGTAGGTGTTTGTTTTGTGTCTGGGTGTTTTATGTATTTACAAAAAAGGTATGTAAGTATTACATTTTATTTATTTAATTAAATTTCACTAGGCACTAGGCAAATTTCAATTAGAAGTCAAGATAGGCAGGCCTAATGCCCCGCCATCTTTATGTGTCGAATATGAGCTCTATCTTGCCGTGCTTAAAAAGCCAGCTTACACCAAAACTATCACAACCTTTAACCAAGCAAAATATGATAATTAGGGTAGGGTATCAAATAAATTACGTAAGCAATCCCCCTCACAAAAACTTAAGAACTGGCAGTAAAGTCATGATGGATACTTGTAACAACCCCCCCTGATAAAACGTCTAATATATATAAAAATATAAAATAAACCTAAAGCCTAACCTACCTAAACAACTACAACCTACCTACTTTTTAAACTATTTAATATTCTATATTGGCCAGTGAATCGTCTAGTGTTAGAATCCTACGGATGTGATCTATAGTAACCTTGGAACTTTAAAGGACTTTATGTTGAGATTTAACTTGTATATTTCTGAATAACCTGAACATCTAACCTTTTACCTAGATAACTAATTTACTTGCAATTTTCTCTAATAAACAAGTAGATAGGAAGTAGATATTCTTTAGTCAATCTATTAACTAATAGTTGTATCTTGTATCATCCCTAAATATAGTTAATATATTCTGTATGTATATATATATATATATATGTATTTTAACATAGTCCATATCTTATAAACAAGTAGATAGGAAGTAGGTATTCTTTAGTCAATCTACTAGACTATTAGTTTTATCTTGTAAGTGTCTAATTTAGGAATTTAGTTCTACAAAATCGGATTAGCACTGTAAACCAATGCTAATGAGGATCGCCCCGCCATCCGCGAACCCCCAGTGGCTCTCATCTCATGACTGGGTAAGCCTCCTCCGAGACATAGGTACTGGGTACTCCGCCATTGCAAGTACACTATGTTTGTGGGACATCTTATTAGTTACTGAGTTTACTTGTCAAAGTCATGTTCGTCATTATCTGTATAGCAAAAGACTGAGAGGACATATTCTTTTAGCAAAATACCCCAGAACTGTAGATCTTACATTCACACACACATTCGAAAGCTTCTACGTTAATTATTAAATATTTGTCATAGTAATATTAAATTTATAATATAATATAACACATCCATGCACCCTCCTAAGTTATGTGCGGAACTACAATCATCCTAAATGGATTTAGAATCAAAGTAGTCCCTATTGGGTTCCTGACATTCATCAAGACAAAAAAAAATCAGCATCTAATTTGTAGATAGCCTCATGCGGGCTAGACATCATTTGTGTCAGACATCATGCGTGTCATTAGAGTGATCAAATGTACCATACGGTATAATAATAAAATACCAACACACTCCACTAATTATACTCCATCCTCTTTCCATTAGATTCCGGTAGTATAGAGTCATGCGCTCATTAGTAGGTATGATGGAACTTATGTAATTCAGTAAATAGGTAGGCTTCACCTTCAGTCATTCCTTTAAGACGGTTAGATTGAATGAATCAGTAAATAGGCCAATGCCAAAACTGAGTATGAGTATAATCAACTCGAGTCTATTATAAGACACATAAAAAGTCTTAGATAACCAAAACCAAAGCCATGAGATCTTTCTCAATTTAAATAAGGAAGTAAAACCAGGTAAATTAGATCAGCATCTAATTCGTAGATAGCCTCATGCGAGCTAGACATCATTTGTGTCAGACATCATGCGTGTCATTAGAGTGATCAAATGTACCATACGGTATAATAATAAAAATACCAAAATACTCCACTAATTATACTCCATCCTCTTTCCATTAGATTCAGGTAGTATAGAGTCATGTGCTCATTAGTAGGTATGATGGGACTTATGTAGTTTAGTAAATAGGTAGGCTTCACCTTTAGTTAATCCTTTATGACTATTAGATTGTTTCAAACAGTAAATAGGTCATCACCATGAGTAAAATCAACTCGAGTCATATCAAATTACATATTATATACTAATATGTAATTTGTATAAACATGATAAATCAGGCTATAACAAATACGTTTAAGATCAAGTAAATATGTATGAAACTGTAGTAATCATGTACGGTTAAGGTTCAGTTCCGTACATGATAATAGGTAGAAGAATAACTATTTAGTATTGAACGAGTAGGTAGACAGAGTCCTAAACAATATATCGTTCGTTCCTGCTAATTTTACAACAAATACAGAACACCACTAAGTAAATACACAGGGCTCTTACAATTAGAAGAAGGAATATAGAAAGTAGCAAATGATAGTAGTAGTTCTAGGTATAAAATGAGAGCAAATGTATGATAAAATAACATAGTGTATTTGATCATCTTCCGCCACAGGATTCGAACCTGCACTATTTTAGTTACTCACTTCGAAATATATATTGCTCAACAGTAGATGTAGAACATAAATTTCTAAAGTAAATAATATGCATGGTTAGTCCTAGTCGGGAATCGAACCCACTATGTTTGAGCCTCTCGTACAATATACGAGCAAGAGCATAATACCAATTTCTATAATAGATCATAAAGTAATCGTAAACTGTCCAGTCACAGTAATCGAACCTGCTAAAAGCTGCTATAATGACACCCCAAAATAGTCTTGTCGGGAATCGAACCCACTCTGTTTGAGCCTCTCATACAATATACGAGCAAGTGCAAAATACCAATTTCTATAATAGATCATAAAGTAATCGTAAGATTGTCCCATCACAGGAATCAAACGTGCTAAAGACTGATATAGTGACACCCCAATATAGTCCAAGTAGATACCTACACAATCACACAGTAAAACAAGAAAACACAATTATTAACTTCCTGAGTATCTAGATCATAGGTTATTGTAGGTATGGTTTGTCCATCTAAGGAAACCCATCCTACTCTATTTGGTCACCAATCTAAAAGATAGAAACATAAAATACACAAGTAGATATACACTGTAACATAATATAAAAAGACTCACTTAAATCTGCTTCGGTTACACCTTACCTACTTAATCACCAAAAACCTTCCCGTATCCTACCTACTTCCTTAGTCACCCAGATCCTTCTAGTCCAAAAACCGCGGGCTCATCTTCCCGCCCTTTTTTCTTCCTTCGCCCGCGGCGACCCCATTGGTTCGATTTCTTTGGCGCCGAACACGAAAAAGTTCCACGTTCAAAAAGTGCGCGGCAAAGCTAATTGTGGCGCGCTCATATTCGTTCCGAATTCAAAAAGCGCGCGGCAAAGATAATAATTGATATTATGCAACCCATCGAAGTCTCCCCAGGCTTCGACCTTATTTCTATTCATATTAGGCCTACCAAATGAGTACCCATGCGCCGCACTAGCCATGGAGTACATATTAGTTACTTTCGCTATTGCTGCTATACTAAATGGCATTCCTGACACAGAATAAGTAATAGTTACTATTCATTGTAGATCTAAGCATTTTGTAGTTCGTTTTGGCTAACAAATAAGGTCTATTTTGTTTAAGCATTTTTCCCAGAACAAAATACATTTCGAAACTTAGCTTGCTTATTGAATCTTGTATGAGTAGTACTTCTAACACTGATATTAATTTATTCCATAGAATATCTACCGTGCCTAGGATTTATGGTGTGAGCCTATTTTATCTAATTAAATTGGTCTCTTGCCATTTTTACGTAGTTAGCTATATCTATTTTCAACAATCGTCCAATGAATCATTCTAATTGTTGTGACTTAATTAAATGACGATCGACGGATCGTTACATACTGCAGACATTTTACGAGCCGGCCGACACAATGTTTGGTGGGAGTTGATTGCTGAACGCAACGGGCTGTCGTCGGCAAACAACTTATCTAAATTAAATCTCCTCCTACTGAAGCGGTTACTTAGCTTGCTACTTGTATATTTTGCTACTTTGATGACTGCGACTTTTAAAGGAATCTAAACCTACTCAGAAGAAAGATAAAATGTTCAACAAAGATTTTTTATTACATAAATAGGTTTTAAAATTATAAACTTTTATTTTGATTAAAGCACGATACAACTGTACATGGGTGTACAGCAATGCAAAGCATTGCTTAGCACGTGGGGATCTTTTCCGTAAACCATGCAATGGCCACTGAGTTGCCGCGCAGGGTAACTCAAAACGATAATATGAAACTTCGTTTATAATTTTTCGAGTAGATTCCTGAATATAATTACGAGCCTTTGCTATTTTGTAGAATAGTTATCCTGGTTTTAACTGGCTTTTCTATCTCGATATTAATTTAGGATAGTAATCAGATGCCACATGTTTCACTTCGTTAGATTTATCAGATCAATCAGGTGTTTACAATATCAGTAACGAGGCCGGCAGCGATGGTCACTCCGGCGACCCGAAGCATTACTCGTCCCAATTCCTTCACGTCCTTGTACCTCTCGATACAAACTGGCTTGCTTACCTCTATCTCTACAACAGCTACCGAGTTATTTCCCAGAACACGGGGCTTCTTCTTAACTAATTCTCCAGTAGTCTTATTTAACTGAGCTTTTAACTTGACTATGTTCGCTGATTCCACCAAAGATTGGTAATGTATGAGCACAGGGAATCCTTTTGTGATGGGTACCTTTACATTAAATACCACAATTCTAGCTTCAAATCTAGTGGTTACCGGGACCTGTTGAATAGGATCGCTTAGAATGTAGCCCACAAATACATTCTGCATGTCTACACCAGATAGAGTCACACTGACTTGGTCACCAGCAAAAGCAACATTGCTTGGCATATCATTGATACTCACACCTCTCACTTCTGCTGCTTCTTTCGTGGGGCATACAAGCACCTTATCTCCTTTACTGATCATACCATTCTCAATACGACCGGCAACGCAGAATCCAGATCCTGTCCCTTTGAAAACATCATTGATTGACATGCGCAGTGGTTTGGAAACAGGCCTGTCAGGTACCTTGAATTTGTCTATAACATCTATTAGACACAACCCTTTATACCACTTCTGTAACTCAGGCTCAGCAGGTGTTTTCACTAAGTTTTCTCCAGTTAGACCTGAACATGGCACATAGGTGACATCAGAGTCCTTAAAACCAGCTTGTTTTAAGAACACCTTTAGCTTCTTTGTGATCTCATCAAACCTCTCTTGAGACCAATTGCTGGTGTCAAGTTTATTGATAGCTACAGCCAACTGACTCACTCCCAGGGATCGTACTAAAAGAGCATGTTCTCTGGTCTGTCCCCCGAAGTCGAAGCCTGACTCAAACTCCCCTCTAGTAGCATCTACAACTAGTAAAGCTACATCAGCCTGTCCAGCTCCTGTGATCATGTTTGGTATGAAGTCAGCATGGCCTGGAGCATCTAATATAATCACTTTTTTGGATTTTGTTTCAAATTGTGCTCGTCCTACATCCATTGTTATGCCTCTGACTCTTTCCTCCCCAGTCTCATCTAGAACCCAAGCATACATAAAGCTTTGTTTCCCGATCTTTTTGCTCTCTTGCTCATATTTGTGTAAAGTTTTTTGGCTGACTTCACCAAGGTCACAAAGTAAACGACCCATAAGAGTTGATTTACCAGCATCCACATGTCCAATAACAACTATATATAAATGTTCTTTTTCTGCTGCTCTCTCTTTTGTGTATAGTGACATGGCACTTGCCTTATTTTCTCTAGTCTTAACAATATTTTTTTCAGTGGAAGGCTCTCTTATCCTCTCTGGGCAAGGAGATAGTTCTCTAGGAGTTTCAGGTTGACTGCTAGGGCCTTGACTCCTGTCTACTTTAAAACCCTTTACAATTCCCACACTTTTGATTTCAACATTCTTTGCTACCACTTTTGGAGTATTTATAGTTGCAATAATTGGGGCCTTATCAGGCTCAACCACAACCAATGGAGCCGGTTTGGTGAGTTCCATCTTAGTTTTTTCTTTTATTTTACTATTTAAAATATCGTCCAAGGCTTTGTTGAAGTCAAATTCGTGATGTAACACAGATTGTATGAGGACATTTTCGGAAACAGTATCACCAAGGACGTTTCGCAGTTCGTCTAAGCACGACATAAGCTTAGCTTCGTCATCTTCATTGAGGTTGAGGCTCCGGACGTCAGTGGACTCGCGTCGATTTAGCGCCAGCGGAGAAGACACCGATGACTCTTCTTCAGTCTCTTCCTGGATGTCATCGTGAGTATCTAAAAAGTTAGAAATCGCCTGTGAGCTCCGAGTGCGGTCGAACAGCCACTGTGATGAGTCGTTCGGTGATAAACAGCTGTCTTCTTCCACGGAGTGTCCATAAACATCGTCGTAGTCGTAGTCGTCGGAATAACTTCTATTCCTGACGTTTCGATGGCGGGCCATTTTGAATGCTTTATTGCAACATTTTTTTCAGTTACACTTTATTGAAGGAAGTTTTTAAAACCTCTGGTTCGGTTCGCAAGTTTTCTTGAAATAAAAATAATCACTAGCAAAAATTCCGATCACATTACATTACAGTATTATAATTTTCTTCTTCTTTTATTTTCTTTATTGACATTTGACAGGTGCTGCCAACTGACTATTTTATTGGGCGTTTTCTTGGAGGTAGGAGTAGAGGACGCAGTTTTTTTGATTAAATCGACACTTATGAAGAGCACTCTGAAATTTGCTAGGGTTAATTAAACTCTAGGAAACAACTACCATTACCATTCCTATTAATTACACCAATCGTATCAGAAAAAAAAACAATTTTATTGCTGATGTAAAAACCGCGAATAATTCCCCTGCCTGATATTCGTGGCGAGAAAAGACATCCATTATTTCATAATCATAATCGTTAGCCAGCTCCTGTTGTAAATTAGGTTCTTGATTGCCTTTATCTTCAGGAAAGACAATTCTTTGTTGTGACCACTAGACAAAAATTTGTACTTTGTGACGTATACCGTCACTGTTCCATTAGAAGAGGTTATTTTTAATGGCATTCAATATAAGAGACATTCTCCGGGAATTTAGTAGTTGTTATGAGAATTACCGTACCGTATTTCACAGCTCAACTTTTCACTTTAGTCACTGCAAGCACAGACTACTAAGATGCTAACGCATACTGCAAGCTTCAGAAATAATCTGGTAACACTGTCGTGTGTGTGTGTGTGTGTGTATATGTGGTCTGTCTGTCTGTATGTAAACGTGTGTTTGTGTTAGTGACTTGATGAAAGAAAGAAGTTGAATTGCGTGAATCTTGTTTTCTCTGTTTTGTATTTAATTTTTTATGAAAAAGGTTAAAGCTAAAAGTATCAATCTCTAATTAAAAGTAGCTGCTTGTCTCAATCGTGAAAAAGTAATAGTTTTTCTGGAGGACTATTGATTAATAAGTTTTACTCCCTTGACCGTATAGAACTTGTTCGACATGAAGAAAAAGGTACGAAAAAACAGCTTCTATTATTTTTATAGGTACACAAATAAAGGAGCCTGTGATGTCTGTCTTAAATGACCCTCAAATTTATTGCATTCCATTTTTCTACTTTCAGGTTCTTCTTATGGGAAAGAGTGGGTCTGGAAAGACCAGTATGAGATCTATTATATTTGCCAACTATATAGCTAGAGATACACGAAGACTAGGTGCCACAAGTAAGTCTGTAATTTGAATGTTACTTGTTTTAGGTGTTAATCCACTTGCTATCACCCTCAAGTGATCCACATCATACTTAAACTTTCCTCTAATTAAACCGAACATTAAGCTGAAGCTCGTTGACACTTGAAATTTTCAAAATGTGTAGAGGTGTACTAAGAAAGCCTAAACGGGTACAGCAGGGGTTAAAGTCTGAAATGAACTTTATGCGGCTAAAGTTCCATGCCTTACTACTCTGGAAATAAAAGTGATACGAATTTGAAGTACCTAGTGGCAGTCACTATAATCTATACAGCTCAACTTACATGCCACATCATCTTGCATCACACAAGTATAGTTATTATCTGTTTGTTAACAGTACAATACATAATATTCTATACCTAAGTTCAAAATAAAATATATTACAAGGTAGCACAATTAATTATTAGCATTTGAGTAGTTTTAGGGCTCTTAGTGAAGGGCTCGTCCAGATACCATCAAGCAGCTTGCTGTGTTCTGATTTGAAAGGTGTGGTTGCTGGGAACATACAGGCCTTCGATGAGTTAACTCGTCTAAGATACAGGCACATGAGGTGTAACAATTGTATGCCTCAGGTTGATGGATGCAGAGCAGAACATTGTAGGGTATGTTTGTAACAAACACAACCTGCAAGACAATTCTTTGTTATAAGTGGTTACCATAACCACTTAACATCAAGTGGATCATCTGCTTTTTCCATCAGCAATAGCATAATCAAAATTCTTTTAGCTGGAGTTTAAAATATCAAACAAAGAACATCATACCTAGAACACACAACACAGTTTTGATTTATTGGAACAAATTCCTGCTGTATTGTCTATAAAATAACAAATACATCTGGAATGAGTAATTTCAATCAGTTTACATAATTAGAAGGCATATGATCCCTCACATCACACATTGTATTGCTAGTAGATACTATTTTTAGATAAGATACATTTTGTCTGTGAATATAATTAAAATCCAATATCACTCAACCAAATCAAGGCCATAGATAGTTCTGACTAACAGAAGAGAAATAATATATCTGGGATACAAAGTATATTTTAGCACTACAAAAACTTATTTTCTAATGTTTTAAGTTGTATAAGTTTCATTAATTAATGTAGTAACATATTATGATTAGATATCCTGATGTCCTGTCCTGTTGAACTTCTGGTCAAAATACATTTCTGCATTATCTTGTTGTCGAATGTTTAATAAATAAGTGACTGTGTACAAATTATAGATAATAATAGAAAAAGCCTTACGATATATGCCACTCCAGTCCATGGACTTTCTGTGACTTTATTATGTTATCTTCCCCTCTTTAAGCCAGTATTGACACATGGGTAATTTAATAAATTATTATCCCACTTTCAGTTGATGTAGAGCATTCACATGTGCGATTCCTTGGCAACTTGGTCCTCAATCTATGGGACTGTGGAGGACAGGAGGCGTTCATGGAAAACTATTTTGCATCACAGCGGGACAACATTTTCCGCAATGTGGAAGTGCTTATCTACGTGTTTGATGTTGAAAGCAGAGAGATGGAGAAGGATATGCACTATTACCAATCATGCTTAGAAGCTATATTGCAGGTGAGTAGTACCTAATGAGTTAGACATTCTCTTGTATCTTCTTCGTCACATGGTAAAAAATGGAGTTGCTTCCACTGTTTGTTTATCTTTTAAACTACTCAACGGATTTTAATGCAGTTTTCAGAAATAGATAGAGTGATTCAAGAGGAAGGTTTATATGTTTAATACATACATATTATAGTACAGAAAAGCTGAAAAATTCAAAGATTTGTACCGTCCAATGAAGTGGGTACAGGTCTGCTAGTCAAAGTCAAAAAGCATTTATTCAGTAAAATCCGTAGGGATCATCTCGAAACGTCTTAAATCTAGGTGAATCAACCAAACCAAGTCTATACTAATATTATAAAGAGAAAAGAATTGATTGTTTGCATTGAATAGGCTCCGAAATTACTGGACCGATTTGAAAAATTCTATAATGTAGTTAAAAAAAATTAGGGATCCTTACTAAAACCCGTGCGAAGTCAGGACGGGCCGCTAGTCTTATTAAGTTTAAAAATGTAGTCTCGTGTAAGCAAAGGGTTAAAAAGAGAATCGAATTGGTATAAATAACCAAATGCACCTAAGTGCAAAGCAGTATGTACCTAAATCAAATTAGTCACTTTGGGATGATTGAGTCACAATTATCTAACGCATTAATAAGAAAACTGCCTGCAAAACTATCCTATTACATGTTATTTGTTTGTTAGATAAATTGAATCCTACAAGTTATCATTATCATCAGGCTGTAGCAGTCCACTGCATGACATGAGCCCTTCTATAGTTTTAAGAGCCATCTCCATTTGCACACCGACACTGTATTGCATGTTACCTCTCATAATATTTGTCATCTATTTACACACATGTCTTAGCAAATAAATGATCTTTATGTATACCTTTCCAGGAAGAAATATTTTGTGCAGTTTTAGGCTTCGGAAGTAGTGTTATTTATTACACCCGGTATGTATATATATGAACTTCATAAAGTACATGTTTTAAACTTTCAGAACTCGCCTGAAGCCCGGATATTCTGCCTCGTGCACAAAATGGACCTTGCAGCAGAAGAGAAGAGAGAGGAAATATTTAGAGCGAGAGAAGAAGATCTCAAGCGGCTCTCTAAGCCTCTAGAGTGCACTTGCTTCAGAACTAGTATATGGGACGAGACTCTATACAAGTAAGTTACATTTCATTTAATTTCACTGGAATTCTGCAGTAAAATTTACCTTTGGTGGCTACCACGTGGTATCACTGTCTATAAATATATATAGATATACATAATATCTATAATAAATATAGAGGTATATCTAGGATTCTCTTTATCTATAAATTCGAAAAAGAACCAAGTTTGCCGACACAGCTAGTGTAGAACCGAATAATGTTCTTGCATGGCGACAACAATCATTGTAAAATTTGCGGGATGAAAATGTTAAAAATCGTTCTTCCTAAAAATGTACTTCTTGAGCTTTATAAATATTTATAAATATATAACGAACGATTGTGAGAATTTTCCATCCCGCAATTTTTATAATGTTTGTTGTCGTGTAATATTAATTAACAATGAGTTTCAGATCATGCAAACGTTTTTCTTGTCGCGTCTTGAGTAACGAACCCACACCTTGTGAGTGACAACCGGTTAGTTGCCTGCTGCGCCACAATCGATTTGGTTTTAGGCTAGTTTATGGGCTAGATGGCGCTGTATTGTATAAGATTTTTCAAGTATTAGTAACTAAATAAAATAATAAATAATGCCGGACGATCCACACAGCATCATCTAGCCCCAAGCTAAGCAGAGCTTGTGTTATGGGTACTAGATGACTGATATACTTAATACAATATTATATTACAATAGAATTTTTTTTATTATGCATAGAAAATACCCAGAATACCCGGAATAAATATTTGCAGATCGTACAAACATTTATCCCAAGGCGGGAATCGAACCCGCAACCTCTGCGTCGCAGGCGGACATTCGCCCGCCGCGCCACATCGGTCGTCAAAATCACCACTTGAAGAATCTTTCTCTAAAATTATGATAGATCTTGAAAGTTCGTTTGATCAGAAATTGCTTCTGTTTCAGAGCCTGGTCAAGCATAGTTTATAAGCTAATACCAAATGTCAAAGCGCTGGAATCATCACTCAAACAATTCGCAGCGATAGTGGACGCGGACGAGGTAAGATATTCTACGAATCCCATTCTTCTAAACTTTTAAAATTGATCATTCCAATTGGGAGAGTGAGGCTGAAAATCGTGACGCTTTTAGAAAATCCGTAGCTGCCGGTGTTACCGCTCACGATAGCACCTGGCTTGACCATCTAGCGCAGAAAAGGGCTAAGCGTCACCAACGTGCCGAAAACCCAGCAACATCCTTCGTTTGTGGAAATTGTGATCGTGGCTGCCACTCCCGTATAGGTCTTTTTAGCCATGAGCAAAAGTGCTCAGTGCCTTCAAGGTGCTCTGTGACCTAACTGACGCCACCTAAATCATCTGTAATAGATGTTGAAGGCCAATGATGATGAACGATGATTGTTCTAAAACTCTTCTGCCTTAATAGGCAGAAGAGTTTTAGAACAATCATCGTTATATTATGACATAATATTATGTTATCATAAGTTTTAATCAACGTGTATATGTATATTATGTATGCCTCAGGAGAGCAAAGGAGTGCACCGTAGGCCGCGTTCCTAACGAACGCAACGTGACCTGCGAGGCAATAATTGTTATAGGTGATGGTAACCTCTTAATAGGTTGCTTGTATTATCAGCAAGTTGTATTATAAGATTGAATAAACAATTCAAAAAACCCCCGACTAATGTACCTTTCAAACAAAAAAAAACAAAATCGGTTCATCCGTTCGGGAACTACGGTGCCACAGACAGACGCACACACACAGACCAATCAAACTTATAACAACTTGTCGTTTTTCCCTCGGGGTTGAAAAAAAACATGAATTTGTGTGCTCTTAAATTATAAAATTCGCCTAATCAGTAGCCGTTAGCTACTGTAGCCGCCGCGAGTAGCCGCCGGCTTAGAATATGACTCTCATGGATGTCATGGATGTCTCAGAATCTTCTAAATACTAAACACTGAGACTGCGGTCACCAATCGGTGGTGACTGTAGCAATACCCCCGAATATGGGAGAAGCCCATATCCACCAGTGGACTATATCCACTGATGACGAACGAAAAGTAAACGCAATTGATTTTCATCCTTACATGTTTATTTTTAGGTGCTACTATTCGAACGCGCTACGTTCCTGGTAGTGTCTCACTGCCAGCGGAGGCCTCACCGTGACGCTCATCGCTTCGAGAAGGTCTCAAACATCGTGAAGCAGTTCAAACTGTCCTGCTCTAAGCTCGCGGCGCAGTTTCAGAGCATGGAGGTAAACATAACATGATAAATACGATTGGTAATAATAATTATTGGTATATTACAAACAAGTAAAACATAAGACAGAGGAAGGAACAACTGCTAAATCGGACATGTAAGAAATAAAAGGATAGACAGAAAACGAACTCATTTAGTCTAACCATATTACGCTTATTATCATCATTATCAACCTGTAGAAGTCTACGGCTGGAAATAGACGACGTTTCCAGGAATAACGATTTTGAGCCAGAAATTAAAATTTTGATTTTTTGTAGGACAGTGTTCGTGCCACAACAGAATGACTTAATATATTAAATTAGTGGAAAAGCCCGTGACTTCGTTCGTGTTTAAATTACGGGAATTCCTTTTGTATTACACCTCTACGCACCAACACAAACCTACCCTGAACATTTCAAGTCTCTACGACCAACCGTATAGGTGGTGCGTTGTCTGTATATCTAACAGTCTTATAAACATTCTTATAATTTATACAGATTGTAAGATTATCTTTCAGAGTATGCTGGCTGCACAGACCTCTGAGGCAGCTAACATGCTTTACCGGGCTACATTTAGGCTGGTTAATGAGTAGTTTTTCTTAGTAGGTAGCGATCCCTATGGGACAGATATAGTCGTAAGTTGACTCAACGTCCCTTAAATAAAATAAAGGAAAAAAAAAAATTATCTTGAGACTTTGCGGTAACTGTGAAACAGAAGGTGTGGCGTAATTTAACGAACGCTGCCCATCCGAGTTGGATTCGTTGGCTGGCCTTGTTAAAGTTGTCCCACCTAGTTGGTTGGTCTGATCAAAGTACCTCGTAACACGTAATTTTTTTTTTAGTGTGACTTTCTGATTGAACAAGCAAATGACCCACCTGATGTTAAGTGGTTACCATCACCTATAACCAAGCATTGCCTCGCAGGTTACGCTCGTTAACGTACCCTACGATTCACTACTCTGCGTCCATCAACCTGAGGCATACAGGTGTTAAGCCTCGTGTGCCTGTAATTACACCGGCACCCACACCCTTTAGACCGGAACACAGCGAGCAGCTTGGCGGCAGAAATAGGCATGGTGGTAGTACTTCGCCGGACGAGCCCTCCACTAAGGGCTCTACTACTACTAAACCACCAAGATGTAACATTGATTTTCCTTAGGTCCGCAACAGTGTCTTCGCCGCGTTCATTGACGGCTTCACCAGCAACACGTACGTGATGGTAGAGATGTCTGACCCGAGGATACCTTCCGAAGCCACGCTCATCAATATCCGCAACGCGCGCAAACACTTTGAGAAACTAGAAAAGGTTTCTTCCTCAGCGCCTAGCCAATACTAATAAAATGTACAATGCATGCCTGTATTCTTATGATAAACGCAGACGAAGCGGCTGACCTTATTAGAATGGAAGCTGAAAATACTTTACTGTATTTCGTATGAGAATTTTGACAGACCATCCAAAGTCTGGTTTTTTGTGCAAAGTATTTTCTACTCTTCTAATATTTTAATAAGGTCGATATTGATTTGATGTAAATATATGCTCGAACGACTGTGTTCATCAGATAGGTAAATGTTATGTTCTGTAGTGCCAAGCACCTTTTACCATGCGTCGAAGCCTTAAGGCAGTTTTAATTCCGTTACCCGAGCTACTGGCCACAGCTTAAAGTGTATTATAAACTTGTAATTCTTGAGTCTAGCAGCAGTCGTGTATACTAACATGTTAAACACGATAAAAAAGGCTTATGTGAGGTAAATCCGGTTATACGGTATCCTAATTCATTTTTGTACGGGTCGCTCATCAAAAAGCTTTAAACACTTGCCTATTATAAAAATTGGCATTTAATACCTTCAATCAATGATAATTATCCCTAGATGACGGGTCACATACAAAATCATAGCTAAAAAGCTGTCCGCGTGAATATATACCTACTTGCTACCTACAGCTATACATTTGTTTACTACGAAGTGAGAAAAAGACTAGAAACAGATTGAGTTCAACCTAATTACAACCATGTTACCTAGTAAATAATGTCACTAATTTTCAAAACAAAATCGCTCTCACTTCTCAAGTGAGCTCTTATTTACCGAGACGGATTTTTTGCGCTAACCCTATATCTAGGGGTATCATTGATCGAAGTTTAATACGATTAGGTGAAATACATGCTATGACGCCTGTAGTAGTCGTTTAAAAATACATGAAAGGATTGACGCATGCTATAATACCGTCACATTGCAAAAACCATAGACAATACATATTCATTCCATCAATATAAATTACAAATGCCTGTACCAATGCGTATATTAATACATAAATAGGAAATTGTGTGGAGACCAAGTTATGTGTCACTTTTACAAGCATTACTTAGAGCATGCTTTTCTGTTATCTCTTGTCGATACATTCTCTATCTACTATAAAAATAGGATCGCTTAGAAGCGAATGCGACTTAGTCAAGCTTTCTGCTCAGATAATTTTATACCAAACTTATGAAAAAAAACACCGCATTGAAAAATTCGGCCTTATATTGACTGAATGTCACATTCAAAAGTTAACAAAACTACAAAATATGGTAACATAATGTATCAACATCACAGTTTGCATGCAAAAAAATGTCATTACTATTTCATATCTTTGAATCGTCCTCTTCGGAATATACTCATCTGTATAGACTAATGGATTACCACCTCCAATATAATAAGAGTAGAATGAGGAACGTCAACTGTAATAAGATCGACCGGTCTAGTTTTACTTTAATATTTGTTGCTAATGTATAAATTTTTTATATAAATTATGTTTAACTGTGATTTTTTAATATAGTTGAAATACTTTAGCTTCGAATACATTACTATTTATCTTTATTTTGGTTAATTATTTATCGTTAATTGAATTGATTATTCAATAACCTACATTTTACCGGCGGAGTATATTATTATTTATCTAAAGTTAAAAAGCATTTATTCAGTAATATCCGCACATAATAATGTATAGTAATATTAATAATATAAATAGCCTAAGTAAAAAATCTCTTAGTGCCAAGTAGTAGTTAAGTTCCTGGTATTATTGCCTTAGCATGTTTTCTGTCTTGCATTCAGTTAGATTGGCACCACACTGGAGCTTCATTATTTACATTATTATTATTTTGTAACAGGATCATACAAAAAAACGGTAGGAACTAAGCCGTAAGTTTCTTGCCGGTTCTTCTAGGCTTGGTCGCGAGGAACTGGCGCTTACTAGATTTAAGACGTTTCAAGATGATCCCTGCGGATATTACTGAATAAATGCTTTTTGACTTTGACTTTGAGTACCGACTCAAGATTCTTTGAGATGATGTCACCCACATTTTGTAGTAGGTAGTTGATATTTCAAACGACAGCTAACAAATACTTACAAAATTTTTTGCCTGAGAAAAATAATTGATCCCACTAATCTCCGTTATAGTTGAACTGAACGGATTAATGAAACTTTGCATAATGTCTGCATAGGCGACGAGGTCTGAAACCTTAGACCTTAAACCACTTTATTAGTCTAGAACACATAAGCCATTGCCGGATGATAGATTTGTTCATACATAGTTTTATAACCTGCGAAACGCGCGCGACTTCGTCCGCGTGAAGCTATTTTCATACCAACTTCAAGCCCCGCTGTACACGTTTGGAGGTTGAATTTCGGGAATTCCTTTCATAGTACACCTCTACGCACCAAGACGAATATACTGTGAAAATTTCTAGTCTCTACGACCAGTGGTTTAGGTCGTGCGTTGTCTACATTCCAGTCAGTCAGGACAAAGATTCTTATAATTGATATAGATACAGATAAAAGTGTAGGCACGTACCATTCTCTAGCTACTAGTTGTTCGGGAGAATCAATCGATTATCAGGAAAAGGGTTATCATTGCGTCGTCGCATGAGATAACAAGATAATTTCAGTCTGTACCTATCTTTATCACTCCTTGACCACGAGCTACGAGCATTAGGTAGGTATAATTTGATATGAAAATAAAAACCAATTATACTTTATTCTGATATACAGTTCCTTAAGGGACTCTAAACTGAGGATTATAGGTACATCTAGGGTGAGATTTCCTTCGTAAAAATTACACACAGTCCATGACTACGTATGTCAATGCCTACTGATGGTGCAATGGTACTATAAATAAAACTAATTGATAATAAACAAACTGTGTCGGTGCGGCGCGATTAATGACGTAAAACCGCGAGTCTTCACAACGCGCAATGCTATGCCGAAATGTTGAATCTCGGGTGCAAAGATTAGCGTAGACGCAAGCACACTACCTCAAGTACTTACATTTACTCTAAAAGAAACGACTGACGCAAAACAAATTCAAGCAGGCGATCAAGAATATAAGTGTTCAAGGCAACTTTGAAACGGCTCTTCCCAGAAGGTAGTTACCATATCGAGTTAGTTTATTTATGTAAGGTAGAGATAGGTAAGGTACCTATATTTCATTAAAGCATGCTACGTAGAGCATGCAAAGGATTACGGATAGTCATGGTTTGCAGCCGTTACTTGTTGGTACATTCTCTTAGTAATTTCTATTTGCAACAATATCGTGATAGTGACATCACTGAGCGAGGACAATAGGTAGTATGTAATCATTTCAGTAAAACAGTTTGTCGAGTGTTATCGTGAAGGTACAGTGATATTTTGGTGTTTCAATTTGGATCGCTCGCCCTTAACACTCCAAGGTTAGTACCTATATAACGCGTTGATTGCGTAATATTGTATAGTACGGAAAATTTATGATTTACCTAAGCCTTCTTAACTACAGTGAAAACAAGAAAAGTTAGAAATATTACTAAGTACTTAGGTATATAAATCAAGCGACGTAGGTACATTATTAAAGTAAAACGTGGGAAATAGACCCTGGCTGGCAAACATAAATAAAGAGATGAAGAAGTAATTTCTGGCTATCAAAGGAACAATAAAGTTAAAAAGGACAAATTTTCGTTGCTTACATTACATGGGACTTCTGTCGAATTTCAGACTCAACGATGGCAGAAGCAAAACCTATCTTCGATTACCATGAAGAAACACACTCTGAAAGGTTGGCTCGCAAGTCCAAAGAGTCTCCTTTTATGGTTATCGGTAGGTTTTTGTGTACTTATACTACTACTAGATACTACTACTACTAATACTACTTATGTAGCTCATTATTTTGAACAGAATTCCCTTTTTAACAGGTTCCTCAGGGACCTGCTTTGGCTCCATTATTTTTGAAGTTAGATTCATTCCACGGTAAATTTGACAAAACAGAGTACCTATACCATGAATACCAAAAAGGATAAGGCTTAGCGCGCGTAACGTTTTAGTTTTGTATCACCAGGTATCACCGGCTGTCTCGCAGCCGTGGGCTACGGCGGGTGGGCTTACAAGAACCGTGGTGCGATGAGCACCAGTGTCTTCCTCATGCAGTTCAGAGTGATCGCTCAAGGCGCGGCTGTGGGCGCTATGACTGCAGGAATGGTGTACACGTTGTACAACAACCATTTCAACAAGAAAACGGAAGCAGCCTTAACGGCCAGTACTGACCTAATCGCTCCCGGAGCAGTTTTTTCTCTATCTTAAAATGCTATACCCTCGGTAAATAAAGGAAGTAGAAGAAAACTGAAAAGTCCGCATGCATCTTCAAAATGTCAACTTCAAAGTGCCCGTTTCAAATGTATGATTAACGTCGTATTTACTCAATCATAAATTCACGAAATAAATTAAAAACTTAGATATAAATCGTCATCTCCTTCTAAAGTTGGTGATATATTTTTTTTTGGTTTACACCAATGGTGAGATAATTAAGAAGTAGAATTAATGCCCGTTCAATATATAAAAAAAATAAAGACTTGAATTATTTATAAATTAAATTGTATAGAATCGCGCCGTTTATGCGAGCACAAGGATAAAATTTAGTCTGCCGCTGGCTTTCGTACGGGGAACCCGTGTCGCTCGTCGCCCTGCGGACTACAAGACTGCAAATATTGCATTTTTAATTCGTGTTTCGATACTATTTTGCAAAAAGATACTTTATCTGTTTGTAATAGAGTGACTTATTGCAATTTTGCAATAGTAGAGCGACAAGGTTCCAAGGCAAATACCGTGTACGTGTTGTACACGGCTGGATAGAGTTGATACTTTTTTGTACCGACATAAAAATAAGCACGTATCTACATACTCATCATCATTAGTCTAGAAAAGTCGATACTTTTTGTATCGAAATTTTAAGTAAGTACGTAGGTATCTACCTACTGATTTGGGGGTGCTGATTACGAATATCTGGTCAGATTTGAAATTCAAAATGGCGGATACAAATCATGATACAAAAAACTGACATGGGTGTCGTTTTCTACTAATTTGGGGGTGCTGATTACGAATATCTGGTCAGATTTGAAATTCAAAATGGCGGATACAAATCATGATACAAAAAACTGACATGGGTGTCGTTTTCTACTAATTTGGGGGTGCTGATTACGAATATCTGGTCAAATTTGAAATTCAAAATGGCGGATACAAATCATGATACAAAAAACTGACATGGGTGTCGTTTTCCACTAATTTGGGGGTGCTGATTACGAATATCTGGTCAGATTTGAAATTCAAAATGGCGGATACAAATCATGATACAAAAAACTGACATGGGTATCGTTTTCCACTAATTTGGGGGTGCTGATTACGAATATCTGGTCAGATTTGAAATTCAAAATGGCGGATACAAATCATGATACAAAAAACTGACATGGGTGTCGTTTTCTACTAATTTGGGGGTGCTGATTACGAATATCTGGTCAGATTTGAAATTCAAAATGGTGTAACTCAAAAAACGCAAAAAAGCGTAAGATACATCTTTAAAGAAAAGTTGCGGGACAGTGCCAAAACTACGCTATAATAGACCCCAGAACGAAAAAAGACAGCAAACGCCCACTCTTTCTGTTAGTACGTTGCTTCCCTTGCAATAAAATTTGTTTTATGCCATTTACTCTTTAACTAAATAGCAATGGGATAAAATTTGCTTAGTTTTGATAACACTATCGAACCGTAAAATAAAAACAGAGGTCATTTTGTTTTTTTTTTTTTTATACAATGAAATCAGTTTTATGCCATTTACTCCTGAACTATAACCCTAGGCCTAAAATGCAATAGAACATTTATTGCTTCGATTAAAAAAACCTATCAAATGGCATATTCAAATTAATAAAATAACGACTTTTAAAAATAAAAATTTTCAATTCCTATGTCCGGCCTGCTAAGGAGCAGGCGGCAGGCTCGCATAAACGCACAGTGGATCGAGTCTAAGGAGACTCGATCCACTGTGCGTTTATGCGAGCACAAGGATAAAATTCAGTCAAAAAGGAGGAAATTAGTTAGTATAATAACAGCGGCGATGGGATTACACCTTGTCACGTATGGAATAATAACTACTACAAAATGTGGGTATGTGCCAATTGTAGCTTTTGGACGTACCTGTGACTACCCCCTTAGACGTTCTCAAAGAAACTGGGGTTAGTACCAAGTATACTAAGAGATATGAGAGGATATCTACCGTGCCTGGGCATTAAAGTCGTGAGGTTAATTTAATTTAAGTTAATTAAGTTTCAGCTACATAATTACCGAGAAAAATATAATTCCCATTATTTGTCGTATTATGATAAATAGTTTCGAAGTTATGAGGGAACAGATGAACATTCATATATACATACATAACGGTCAAAATTATAACCCTCTTTTTTACTTCACCGTAGCCAGGTCAAAATAAATGGAAGATAAATATCTAAAGCACCACAAGCTATAGCAAAATTGGGACAGCAAATTTTTTTTTTTTTTTTTTGGTGGCCTCTGTCCTTTTTTCGGACAATTTTGCCAATGTCAAGTGGGTTGTATGAAATACTTCTTAGTCAAGTCGAGTCGGTAAAAAAAGTAAAGTCGGCTGTCAAAAAGATGGCGTTTTTCTTCAAAACCAAAGGGAAACATTTTCGTTCAAATCAGGATGCCACATAACACACTTTCATTTCAATTGCTCACACTTGTGCTAAGACCTCAAGTAATGATGGTTAAAATACCACCAAAATTACCCATCAGAACTTAAAATAACACTAGAAAAACAATTAAAATGAAAGTACAATGTTGCTTCCAAAGATGACAGCGAACGAATCCCGACAACTAATTTAATTTATTAACTACCATCTATCCTTCAAGTACCAAGATTAGTTAATTTATGTATAGAGTCAACTTGTACAACGTATTTCATGAACTGCCAGCTAGATGGCGCTATTAGAACGGATCACCTATATGTATCTAACCGCGAAATATTGCAGAGGAATGGTGGGGTAAAGAGGAACGAAACTCTCAAGGTCATTAGATCGGTATCGGCCCTTAAAATCCGTTGAGCATTGATTATGCCTTTCAGTCTACCTACCGAGGTACCTAACTCTAGTTTTTGTGTAGGCGAATGTCAATCTTAGCTCGAAGTAGGTACCTATAGATACCTACCTCACGAATCACGATGCGACACTTATTAATAATCGCGTTGTAAGTATTCCTATAGAAGTGAACCAATTAGCTTTAATATTTACCTACTAGAATTAGAAGCTATAGTGTACCTACACCTACTGCTGTAGAATGTATAGGTACAATTGGTAGGTAACTTTCAAAATGGTGTGACACCAACGCTACAATATGTAATTATTTACACGGTAAATATTCATAAAATTTGTTTCATTATTTTTGCTGTATAACATTTTAATGTGAAGTATTTATTAGTTAGGTGTATTTGTAGGATATAATATTACGACGACGACGTATCATTATACGAGTACGATACCTAGGTAGGTACGTAGGTACGTATTGTATTTTAGTGTAATATTATTCGACTAGCTGACCCGTGCCCACTTCGTTGGGCGGTAAACATTTTTACTAAGATACTATGTAAAAATAAAGATGCACGGTGGCGCTAGTACATAAGTACTGATGATTGTAGTCATTATAAAATAACTGAAGTAGTACTCAGCGTCGCCAACAGATGGTGTTAATAGAGGGTATACGGCATAAAATAGCGGCCACTCGTAGATTGCGTGGCAGATTTTGCCCGTTCCCGTTATTTTTTCGGGATAAAAAATAGCCTATGTCTTATTGGTATATGTACCGTATATACATTCATATGCATGCAGTAAAAACCGGTTATTTTAATATTACAGACACTTCAATTTTTTTTTTTTTTTTTTTTCCTAGCCTATCCCGTCCCACTGCTGGGACATTTATTTTTATTTATTTGTATAGATGAAATAAACATTTTTATCTCTTTCAACCAGCTGCAGGGGTTGTTTTTTTGAAATCATGAAAAACTTGTGTAACAATATCGTATTTTGAGTGTCCGAACCAAAATTGAAAGAAATCAAGTCACGCATTTAAGGTACCTACAGATTTTCCATATATGTATGTAAATGTTGACACCCGACCTTCCCCTTTTCGATAGGGTAGTTTTAAAAAATGTTGAGCGTTGTTATTATATTGCTATTTTTGTATTTTTAGAAGCCAAACTGAGTTTGAAGCAAATCGCACCATGCATTATAATTTTTCCATGCAAACGCCTTTTCGCACCCCTCATAAGGGTAGTTTATGAGTCCTTCCCAACGCGTGTTGGTAATGTACAACCATGGAAAACACGACCTGGGAATTGGTGACCATTGCTCTGATTGGTCGAACCAAAGCTTATGCTTCGTTAAGACGCAACTAAAGAGTCAAGATGTACCTAAGTATAAGTAGATCATGCAGCTTTATTTCTGGCACTTCGGTGGCTGCTGCCGTTTTATGCCGTTGCCGTTTTGTGTTCTAACCTAACCTATCCGAGTCGGATCCGCCCTAGAAAGCGAGTGCAAAAGACGCAACTAAAGAGTCAAGTTGTATCTTAGTATAGGTAGATCATGCAGTTTTATTTCTGGCACTTCGGTGGCTGCTGCCGTAACACGCTCGCTCCGCTCGCTCACCTCGCGCGTTTTTTTGATGTTCTAACCTAACCTATCCTAGTCGGATCCGCCCTAGAAAGTGAGTGCAAAAGACAGACGCAACTAAAGAGTCAAGTTGTACCTTAGTAAAGGGAGATCATGCAGTTTTATTTCTGGCGCTTCGGTGGCTACTGCCGCAGCACGCTCGCTCTGCTCGCTCGCCTCGCGCGTTTTTTTTATGTTCTAACCTAACCTAACCTATCCGAGTCGGATCCGCCCTAGAAAGCGAGTGCAAAGACGCAACTAAAGAGTCAAGTTGTATCTTAGTATAGGTAGATCATGGAGTTTTATTTCTGGCACTTCGGCGGCTGCTACCACAGCACGCTCGCTCCTCTCGCTCGCCTCGCGCGTTTTTTTTATGTTCTAACCTAACCTAACCTATCCGAGTCGGATCCGCCCTAGAAAGCGAGTGCAAAGACGCAACTAAAGAGTCAAGTTGTATCTTGGTATAGGTAGATCATGCACTTTTATTTCTGGCGCTTCGGCGGCTGCTGCCGCAGCACAATCGCTCCGCTCGCTCACCTCGCGCGTTATTTTTATGTTCTAACCTAACCTAACTTATCCGAGTCGGATCCGCCCTAGAAAGCGAGTGCAAAAGACGCAACTAAAGAGTCAAGATGTACCTAAGTATAGGTAGATCATGCAGCTTTATTTCTGGCACTTCGGTGGCTGCTGCCGTAACACGCTCGCTCCGCTCGCTCACCTCGCGCGTTTTTTTGATGTTCTAACCTAACCTATCCTAGTCGGATCCGCCCTAGAAAGTGAGTGCAAAAGACAGATGCAACTAAAGAGTCAAGTTGTACCTTAGTAAAGGTAGATCATGCAGTTTTATTTCTGGCGCTTCGGCGGCTACTGCCGCAGCACGCTCGCTCTGCTCGCTCGCCTCGCGCGTTTTTTTTATGTTCTAACCTAACCTAACCTATCCGAGTCGGATCCGCCCTAGAAAGCGAGTGCAAAGACGCAACTAAAGAGTCAAGTTGTATCTTAGTATAGGTAGATCATGGAGTTTTATTTCTGGCACTTCGGCGGCTGCTGCCGCAGCACGCTCACTCCGCTCGCTCGCCTCGCGCGTTTTTTTTTGTTCTAACCTAACCTAACCTATCCGAGTCGGATCCGCCCTTGAAAGCGAGTGCAAAAGACGCAACTAAAGAGTCAAGTTGTACCTTAGTATAGGTAGATCATACAGTTTTAATTCTGGCGCTTCGGCGGCTGCTGCCGCAGCACGCTTGCTCCGCTCGCTCGCCTCGCGCGTTTTTTTTATGTTCTAACCTAACCTAACTTATCCGAGTCAGATCCGCCCTAGAAAGTGAGTGCAAAAGACGCACCTAAAGAGTCAAGTTGTACCTTAGTAAAAGTAGATCATGCAGTTTTAATTCTGGCGCTTCGGCGGCTGCTGCCGCAGCACAATCGCTCCGCTCGCTCGCCTCGCGCGTTTTTTTTATGTTCTAACCTAACCTAACCTATCCGAGTCGGATCCGCCCTAGAAAGCGAGTGCAAAGACGCAACTAAAGAGTCAAGTTGTATCTTGGTATAGGTAGATCATGCAGTTTTATTTCTGGCGCTTCGGCGGCTGCTGCCGCAGCAAGCTCGCTCCGCTCGATCGCCTCGCGCGTTATTTTTATGTTTTAACCTAACCTAACCTATCCGAGTCGGATCCGCTCTAGAAAGCGAGTGCAAAAGACGCAACTAAAGAGTCAAGTTGTACCTTAGTATAGGTAGATCATGCAGTTTTATTTCTGGCGCTTCGGTGGCTGCTGCCGCAGCACGCTCGCTCCGCTCGCTCGCCTCGCGCGTTTTTTTTATGTTCTAACCTAACCTAACCTATCCGAGTCGGATCCGCCCTAGAAAGCGAGTGCAAACGGAGCATAAGTTTTGGCATCCAATCCTAAGCTTGTGTTTTCCAAGAGTGCAGAAAATTTGGTATGACCTAAAAAGCACAACCATGAAATACACGACCATGGAATTGGATGCAAGAATGTAAACCAATTCCTGGCTGTGTTTTCCACAGTTGTGTATTCCATGATTAAGTTTGAAGCTAGTCGCAATAATCAATATGATTTCTCCATACAAACTTTGACGTCTCATCACACCCTTTATAAGGGCAATTAAAAAAATCCATAACGCCTTTTAAAATAACATTTATCCTAAATTTAATTTCAATACGATCGCTAAATATGCATACAAACGTTTACACCCTTTTTCAACCCCTTGGGTGTAAATTTTCGTAAATAGTTTATTAGTAAACACCTAAACCTTTCAAAGAATGCCTAAGCCAAATGTTTATAAGTTGGTGTATTTATGAAATTAATATATTAATTCCTTTTAACCAGCTGTAGGGATTGTTTTTTAAAATCATACGTATTTTAAGTGTCTGAACCAAGGTTGAAGTAAATTAAGCTACACATACAATTTTTTCCATATAAATGTCCCCCCCCATATAGGGTTTTTGTGCCGGATAGCGGCCTCTTAGCGCTCCCATCAACTTTAGGGCTTCAGAAAAAAATAATACAATCCTAATTTACCTGTCCCAATGATGTTATATGATAGCCTATATAATGAAGTTTATTATTATTATGCCGTTTAGCACTAGAAGCTTTTAGTTATTTTTATATTTAATTTAATCCGAAAAAATGCTGAAAACTCAGTTCTCGGCCACAAATTTCAGTTTTCGGCCATGGAGTCTTCTGTTTTCGGCCACCTTATTAAAACTGACTTATAAATGAATTTTTAAATCTAAAGTAAAAAAAAACCGTATTGTTTGTGAGTTTAACATTGTTTTTATCAGGTACATCAAAAATCACAATCAATATGATGCTCAATTTTGAAGAAAAAAATGAAAAAAAAATCGCACACTAGATAAAGCATCTTTGAAACAATATCAAGTTTAATTTTATTATTTCTTAGGTCTATTATGTGCTAATACAATTAGGTTATAATACTAATACACTTTACACATTTATTTACAAAGAAAATCACAGCTAATATATAACTGGTATGTACAAAATACATATGAAACAGTTGAGCTATCTACGGACCGTTGCAAACGACCTAAAGGTAGCTCAACTTATTCAGATCAGTGCCAATCGGAAGCGTTCCCAAAACACTGGCTGCATTGCCACGCTGAATAGCAATGCTGATTCGCTGAGCCAGATACTCACCAGCCCTCGGGTCACGCGTCGCTTCGACCAGACGCCCCGAAAGAAATTTAAAAATTCGGAAGGCCTCGGTACCCCATGGACCTAGAGTCTTGACTCCAAGGGGAGCAAATTTGTAGGCTCTGTCGAGGCATCGTCACGCAGCAGACTATTCGGCTCGAGAATATAAACGTCACAATGGTAAAGGCCCGCCGGATGATGTCATTAAGACTGGCGTGACGAGATATTTGACGACCGGCGGCTCTAGTATATGCCAAGCTAGTCAACTGCAGTACCGCACTGGCGTTGTTGAGGCGCACAGCACCGCGCACCCAACCGTAGACAAGTTGCAATACGCACCGTGACAGGATCCATTTAATTACCAATGTTATATGAGGGAAGAGCTTGCAACCAATGCCCTGATTCCCATTTACAAACAGCTAGGTGACGGGCACGATCTGCAGAGCTGGAACAACGTTCTAACAGACAATTCCGCGTCAACTCACACAGGGGCCCGTCCCATTGCCGTTGAGACAAAAAGCACGTGGACTAGTGCTATAGACGGAAGACAAGAAACCTGGTAGGCACTTGAAATATTGCGAATACCTTAGCCTTCCAGTTTGACACAGTGATACCTACGACCACGCCTTATTATCCAAATAAATACTCAAAACCGATGATAAAGTATTCTTTATTATGTTGTCTAAGCCTTCCACCAGCTCAGTATGTTTCCACAACTGACGACATCGTAAAGAGTATGTAAATTTGGGTACAAAAAGGCAGAACCTAATAATTGTAAAAGCCATAATATGGCTATTAATTTTGAGTAATCGGTCCGAAGTTTTGGTAAAATTTTGAATTTTCTCATCTATGAATACCGGAAAGGATTCATCAAGTATTGGTTATTGTAAACCGGTTTGCCGAAATTCATCTGCAATGAGTTTTAGATCACCAAAAACTGTGTCTACATCTCCACCTAGAGTTCCATCATCCTAATACCAAACATTAAGCTTGGATTGAAGACGTTGAATAATTGGATGGATAGCAAGGCTAAACATGGCCGGACCAAGAGGGTCACCTTGCTGACAACCAACGGCACACGAAATATCATTGTTCCGGTAAATTAATTTAGAAGGTGAGCCACTGCCAGAGAATTGGGTAAATATCAGGATTTTCTCTTAAATTTATTTTAGCAAGGTTTACGAAATTAAAGGCGTTTTTGATATCCGCTTTCAAAATCACCTCCCCATAATTTTGGTCCAAAAATGTACAAAGGGAATGTACTGCTGCCTCACAACCGCCTCGCGAATCAAAGCCCAGCTGA